>JAGSMR010000090.1:1050000-1302500 GCA_029286605.1 Sericinus montela
TTTAAATAATTAAAATTGAAATCAAATGTTTTTAATTTTGTCTATAAAAGTTCATAAAAGGTTTATATTTCGTAATCAAAACAGTCTCGATCGCGCTCTCGTCCCGTGCACACGTGTGGCTCAGCTACCTGCTTGAGCGGCTAATCACTTTGCCGGGTTTGGGTGTCGTTGGGCGAAATTTTCTACCAGCGACCGGGCCTTTACGGCCCTGCTATCGTTCTTTGTTACGATCGTCTACCTGGGATTCCTGATTGATCGTCAGAGTTCCGGGAAGTGATCGTTTCGCGTCGTGATCGGACCCCGCAACTAGCGGGTCCCCGTCTCGCGCTAGTTGTGCTTTAGGTTGTGTTGTGTTGTGTCCACAGTGCAGTGCAGCAGCAGAAAGCAGAGCAGTCCGAGTAAGTTTACACTACACTGTGCACACACCTCTCTAACTGTAAACTGCATAGGCTTGGTCCAATATGGACCAAATTAAGTTAGCCCGGGAGGGCATCCTCCGCTTCCTGGCGAAGCACTACCCGACAATGGATCCAGGCACCGTAATACACGGTCGGCCCTCGAAGGCGGCTTCTGCTGCCACCGGTTTAAACCCACCGGTGGGACTCAACCCCCCCGCGGGATTAAACCCTACCACGGGCGTGAGCGCCTCGCAATCTACTGCCATTCCGGCACCCGCGCCTCAGGCGGCTACTGCGGGCCCCTCAGGCCTCGCCGTACCTCCGCCCGTTCTCGCCAATTTTTTGGCGAACCAAACAGCTGCACGAGCTGTTCCAAAACCGTGCAACTCGCGCGCCTCATCCCGTGCGTCTTCTCGCGCATCCTCTCTCTCGAGGGAGGTGCTAAGTTCAGACATGGCTGAGTCCTCTGACTCTTCCATGTCGATAGGAGCGTTGACCGAGGTCGAACGCGAAAATTCAGACGACGGCTTCACCGTCGTAAAGGGCAAACCAAAGCGCGCCCCTAAAAATAGGGCCTCCTCGGAATCCGAAGGCGCCCGCCCACCTAGCAAGGTGGTCGCGGCAGCCCCGGCCCGAAAGAAGAAGGGCAAGTCCCAGAAGGCGCCCGCGAGCGCCTCCTCTACTAAAGCCGCGCCTACCGCAGCTAAAACCGCTTCCGCCGCTGTCCCCATGGACACGGCTGCGACACCGGCAAAAACTCCTAAAAAGCCTCCCCCGATAATTATCAAGGAAGGTGAAAAGTGGGCGTCCATATCGGATGCGCTAAGAGAGAAGCACATCCACTTCTCTAAGGCAAAGCCCATGAAAGACTCGATCGTTGTGTCAGTGGACACACCGACGGCCCACAGAGCCCTTACCAAGTGGCTCCAAAATAATAAAGTAGGTTTTGATCGCATCCTCCGGGTCGCAATTAAAGGTATTCCTCGGGGAATACAGACGGAGAAAGTCCAGAAGGACCTTCTGTCTGCCGGTCTTCCGGTATTGAACGTCTTTAGGATGTTCAATCAGAGGACCAAGGTGAACTATGACATGGTCATGGTTCACCTAGAGGCTACCCCCGAGGGTAACAAAATTTTTAAAATAAAGACGGTCCTTGACCTTGAGGGCATCAGCGTCGAGGCGCCGCACAAGCGGAAAACGATCGGCCAGTGCCATAGATGCCAGATCTATGGGCACTCAGCTCGGCATTGCTTCGCGCGCCCACGGTGCGTGAAATGCTTAGGTGATCACATCACCTCTGAGTGCGCCATCACCAGGGAGTCTGGTGAAAAACCAAGTTGCGTGCGTGACTGAAGGGCACCCCGCGAGCTATCGCGTATGCCCTGAAGCCCAGAATGGGAAACGCAACCGGGCGTCAAAGAAGGCTCCACAAACAGAGAAGCTGGTACCAGCTCCCATTCCCGCGAATGCGTGGGTGAAACC
The DNA here is from genome assembly GCA_029286605.1 of Sericinus montela. NCBI lineage: Eukaryota > Metazoa > Arthropoda > Insecta > Lepidoptera > Papilionidae > Sericinus > Sericinus montela. The sequence continues at coordinate 1,051,881 of JAGSMR010000090.1, forward strand.
CCCACAAATGGCGAAAAAGACTATATCGTCGAAAGACGCGGTCCCCGCTGTCCCTAAACCGCAGAGCCCAAAGCCTGCGCTTAGCACCTCTCAGTCCGATCCAACAACCGTATCGGACATGGCTGACCTTCAACAGGTCCTCCAAATTTTAGGTGCCATTAATATGGCAGAAATCCGGGCCCTCGCCCGTAAAACGCTCGAGGCTAACGACCCAATGGACCTGCTAAAGGCCATAACGGAGCACTCTTCCATCTACGAAGAGCTCCAAAACTTAGTTAGTAAAAAGTGACTCGTTCACTTCCCGAGGTCTCCCTCCCGCCAATAATTCTTCATTTATTTTTGTCTCGCCCATTATGAACCACACAAACATAAGCGAAAGAACTAAACCTAAATCGCTAGCTATCGGCTTCTTCAACGCATACGGCTTAAAAAAACAGATGGACGAAGTTAGGGAATTTGTCTCAGTCCATCAGCTAGACATAATGTTAGTACAGGAGAACCTACTCAAGTCTAGTATACGCGACCCGAAGATAGCTAACTATCGCTTAGTTAGAAACGACTACGTTGATCTATTTCAAGTCTTCGCTACACTGTGTGCCAATTGACCTTCCGTCTCTTGTCGACATGGAAGCTTCCGTTTGTAAGATCGCAATGACAGGCCATCAGCCCATCACTATGATATCGGCTTATCTCCCGCCTTCGAAAACAATTCTAAGGGGCGACATCGAAGCACTGCTAAATTTAAGCGACTCGGTGTTAATAGCGGGAGACTTAAACTGCAAGCACTCTGCTTGGAACGCCGCAAATGAAAATAATAATGGACTCGCCCTCCTAACTCTAAGTATAAACCTAAACTTTGATGTTATAGGTCCCCTCGAGCCAACTAGAATACCCGCGCAGAGGAACCAGAATCCGGACATTCTCGATATAGCTCTCTTAAAGAATATATTGCTACCTCTTGCGAAAATAGAAGTTCATCACGAACTTAATTCAGACCACCGACCGGTCATAATGCAGCTAGGGCAGCCGCACGCAGAGGTCACTTTGACCAAAACCGTGACAGACTGGCGTAAACTCGAGGAATACCTCGAGTCTACGGATTCCCCGGAGTTAGCAAACATACCGGAGGTCATTGATAATAAAGACACGGCACTTGCCGCCGGCGTTCATCTCACCTCTCACCTAAAAACCGCCGTCAGTGTATCCTCCAGGCGGGTCAAAGCGGCAAGTGACCGCCGGTTTGAGTTGCCTGCTGAGCTCAGACAGCTGTTGAGAGAGAAAAATGCTGCCAATAGGGCATACGACAGGTATAGGACTGACGCAAACCGCGTTAGGATGCGCCAACTCCAAAGGGAGGTTAAACAGCGCATGGCTGAGTTGAGGGGGCAAAGATGGGATAAGCTAATGTCGGACATCACGCCTTCGCACACTGCCTACTGGCAGTTGGCGAGGTCGATGAAGTCCGACTCTGTCGTATCTATGCCTCTCCTGGTCAGTCCCGACGGTTCTATAGCTTTTGACGATAGGGAAAAAGCCGAATGTTTAGCCGACAGCTTCGAAAATCAGTGCTCTCCACGCAACCCACAGATCCCGTACACATTCAGAATGTGGACGACTTCGTATCGCGGAAAATGACGCAGCCACTAACGGATGAACCTCTCCCGCCTACCTCACTCGAAGAGGTTAAGGGTATAATTAAAAACCTTAGGGTACGTAAGGCTCCAGGAGCCGACGGCATCTCAAATAGGTTAGTTAAAACTCTCCCAAATTCGTTGCTATTACTATTAGTAGCAATCTGCCCTTCTCACAAGTTGCACTTTTCCAGACTCCTGGAAAGAAGCGCACGTAATAGGGATCCATAAACCCGGGAAACCGAAAAAACAGGCCTCTAGCTATAGGCCCATTAGTCTCCTCAGCGCACTGGGGAAAATCTACGAGCGCATAATTCTAATCCGCCTCAAGGACAGCGCTCTGTCACTAAATGTCATTCCTGATGAGCAGTTTGGCTTTAGAGCTATGCACTCATGTGTTCAGCAAGTGCACCGCCTCACGGAGCACATACTCGAGCGCCTAAATGATAACCCCAAATATAAGGTAGGAGCACTCTTCTTCGATGTCGCGAAAGCGTTCGACAAAGTCTGGCACAATGGCTTGATATACAAGCTATACAACTACGGTATGTCAGACAGGCTTGTGCACATCATACAAGCCTACTTGTCGAATCGCACCTTCCGCTACAAAGTCGATGGCACTCTGTCCTCCAGCAGAGACTTAAAAGCCGGCGTTCCGCAAGGCTCGGTCCTCTCGCCCACACTATACACGCTTTATACGAGCGATATCCCAAAAGACCCAAATAAAAAGGTAGAATTGGCCTTATTCGCCGACGATACCACTCTATACTCTGCGGATCTTAACGCATCGAGAATCTACATTCGCCTCCAAGCCGCGGCCAGCGCCTTAAGCGAGTGGTTTAGGGAATGGAGGATTGACATAAATCCTGAAAAGAACAACGCGGTCTTGTTCAGCAGGAATCACAAAAACTCGAATCGCCCTAACAGATTCAGTAAAATAACCCTCTTCGACAAACCCATTCCCTGGGTGTCAGAAGTAAAATATCTTGGAGTCACCTTAGACCGTAGACTGAACTTCAAGAAACATATTAAAATTGTCAGGGATAGAGCGGCCTTCATATCCGGCCGCCTCCTTAACCTTACAAATAGCCGCAGCAAAATGCTGCTAAAACACAAAATACGCCTATACACAACTTGCGTACGACCCGTCATGTCATACGCCAGTATAGTATTCGCGCACGTCCCCAAAGTACGTTTGAACTCACTCCAAGTGATTCAAAACTGATTCATGCGCCGCGCATCCGGCGCTCCCGCATATATGTGGAATGTAGATCTGCATCGCGATCTCAAACTGCCTACAATGGCAGCGCTATTTAAAAAGTTCTCCATCGACTACTTCGATAGGACGAACTTACATACAAATCCGCTAGTGGCAGCGTTAGGGAATTACACACCCGCGCGCGATACTCCACCTCAATTGAGGCGCCCGAAATGCGTCATAATAGACGATGATGACGCAATCACCCGTGTCTACGTACTTTCGCACACACACAGACACAAGCCGCGTTCTGCGGCTTACACAACCTCGCCATCGTCGTAATTTCACGACTAGCACAAGACTTTCTCGTGGTCGTAGTCGTCACTAAAAGGTTAACACAAGGCGATCCGAGAGGAGATTTTCCTCCAAACCAACTGGGGAGCTCGGATCGCATGGCCCCTCCCCCATGTCGGAAGTCATCTCTTTCGTTCTAGGGGACGCAGCGCTTCACAGCAGCAGCCATTATTGTCTTCAACTCTAACTTGCGAGCCTCTACTCGCAAGTCTCCTTAGACGAAGCTGTAAAGGCCTCCGGGCCAACAGCATGCCGTGGATGGTTTTAGTCGGTATGCTTCTCCTTCTGAGATTCGAGCCCGACACTGTTCGTTGCGGTGGCCTCCCGGCCAAGGGACGTTCGTGCATAAAACATTTCCTCCATGGTTATCAAAAAAAAAAAAAAAAATATTTCGTAATATAACTACTCAACTATATACTTATCGAAACAACACTGATTCTGAACAAGTTTATGGGCTGTCCCGAAATGATATTATTTTTAATATTTCTTAAAAAATTCTTACATCTTAGTAATTTAGATGAATTATTTCTATTAACTTTATTAGTAAAGTCACGAAAGCCGAGTGGTTAGGTAGTCGGAATTTCGAGTCAAGAAACCCGAGTTCGATCCCCAAGTGGCAGCCTCGTACCAATGGGTTTTATAAAAACTTATGTACGAATTATATCGTTGGCTCATAGTCCCGAAAATATCCTCGGTGGAAGGTGGGTCATAGGGACTTAATTGTCTTTACTAGACCTCTGTCTACCCCTGTATTGGGAATTGCGTGAAGATATTTTTTAACTATATTAGTCCTGCTAGACAATGGAAACTGGCTGACTAGCGTTTTAGACCGAGCACCCTGAAACAAGTTAAATATGTGATATAATCAAGATTTAATAATATAATAAGATTTTCATAAATTTAAGTTAAAATAAATTTAATTTCTACTTCATATCGATCATTCAAGAATCTTAAAAAAATATTGATAGGATTGAAGGTCATATCAAAATATAGTCCAAAATCCTTTAAGCTTGTCCACACTTAAGATAAAGCCCCAACCATTCTTGAGACTAAGCTAGGAATCTTTATGATACCTTCGGGCTGCTCTCCGGCAATTTGTCGCTTTGGCTAGCTTGAGAAAATACGTGTAAACTTTAGTAGTACGGCATATAATAAATTTATCGGATTACGAATGCTGAAAAACATTGAGGAATATTTGATTAATATCTGAAATAATCAAGTATTCATGCGAAAATCGATATCCATAAAATCAGTCATTCGGTTACTTTGTAGGAAATATGTTGGTACTCGTTTTAATAATTACCACTGAATACGAAGGTTTGTCAGTTTTACAAGCTATGTGGCCGGCCTCTTGCCACTTCAGCGTGCTGATGCTTACGGTTATATTGGTTTGCCTGGTTACGCTGCCAATGTTATCATTACGGGTATTATTCCACAGAGAAACACCGAGCTTTATCCTTTTCATTGCATGCTAAGCAACTTTAAGCCTCCTCATTCGGCCAGCAGTGGTCAGTTCTTTCCCTGCTAGTCAATAATTTATTTGACAGAAAACATATAATTTATGTACCTTATTATTACAAATCTGTAATAGATTAACCATAAATTTTAAAAAGAATATCACTTTCATTTTCGAGAATCACTTCAATCAAATTACTCCCGAAAAAACACTTTCCTTTTCTGATATTCGTTAATATTCAATAGATATCTAAATGTAAAGTATTTTAGTAAGATCTAGGGTTGCTCCTAGGTTATTATTATTAGTAGTCCCTTGTAGTAGTTGTCTACCTCGTACCGAAGTAAAACAACGCAACAAACCCATTAATTTATACCTTATATAGAGTTTAGTGAATTCGAATGAGAAAACTTCTGACATTAAACACCCTAAATTTTGTAACAATGTGTCTTTTATTACTCATAACGAAGCGTTTATAAAAAATAAACTGTATATTTTCTTGTGTATATATAGTGTAGCAAAAAATACATTTACTTAGAATTTCTTTAAACCTTTATTTTTTGAATTATATATTTGTGTGGTTATAATTAATAAAAGCGAAAAAGTCAAGATAAGTCACGATATCCGAGTGGTTTAGTGGTCGCATTTCGAGTCAAGAGACCCGAGTTCGATCCCCTGGTGGCAGGCTCGTACCAATGGGTTTTTCAAAAAATTAAGTACGATTTATATCGTTGGCTTGGACATAAAGACGGCGACGGGCTCACCACCTGTCACGTTGTCCTGAAAATATCGTCGTTGGAATGTGGGTCAAAGGGATTTAATTATCTAGACTAGACCTCTGTCTACCCATGTATTGGGAATTGCGTGAAGATATTTATTTATTTTATTTATGAAATAAGTTTTTCACTATACACATATTTACACATAGTTCCTGGCAGTATTGCAAGAGGGTACAAATCGTCAAATGTTACTGTCTTTACATGGCACATTCGTTTCCATCACTTTCATTATTTTCTTCATACTATTACTTTAGAATCCCAAGGACTCTCGACTATCCCTTATAAGGGTGAGTACAAATTTGGCGAATGCGCCTAGAATGCGTACCTCGCGAGATGATTCGGCAGCACACGCATATAGTTAGTGCAATTGATTGTTGCACCTCTTTAGAACAACTCACGTAGAAAAGAGCGGCGCATTTGCCAGATTTAAACGAACCTTAAGAGAAATTTACTCAAAAATACTCAAAAGTGTGTAGCATATATAAAGCGCTAGTTATGTTTTATTGTAATGCCTAATAACCGGTGATTATACTAGCTATTTTTTTTATCTTTATGCAATTTATCATTCTTGGGTAAGCAAAGGTTAAGCATTAAGCATTCATTGTCTAAATCAAGTTTTTTCGAGCCACTTGTCAACGCGGCTTATTTGGGATAACTTGGTTGGAGGTAAGCCTATCGCTGTCTTTGTATCCAAGCTAACGGTATAATATACATACCCATATACACATTCAAACATCCATGAATCGAGTGCAAACATTCAAGTGCATAACACAAATGTTTACCGCTGAAGGGATTCGAACCAGCAATCCCTTAGCTTCAAGTCAGAGTCACTATCACCTCTTCCCACCCCCCACCACTTCAAAATCAACACCGTTTTGAGTTTGAAGGGTAAAAAGGGAAAGTTCTACTTGAACATTGTTGTTTGGCGGCAGAAATTGGTTGGAGTGTGTGTTATAAACTCTATATGTGCGTCAAATACCATTCAAACCTTAGTATCGTGATTGAGTGACAAACATCCAAACATATATCACAAATTATAATATTAGCAGAATTATGTTACTCACGATAGCCGAGTGCTTGAAGGTGGGTCAAAAGGACTTATTGTCTCGACTAGACATCTGTCTACCCCTGTATTGGGAATTGCGTGAAGATTTTTATTTATTTATTATTTATTATGTTACTCTAAAGTGATTTTATTCAACGTACAACGTACGGATTTAATTCAACGTGACACCAATTAAAGTATTCGTATTTCCCAAGCCACAAAACCAATTACAAAGATGGATTACGTATACTGCCTGCAGAATCGGACTTCAATTTGTAGACCGATATATTTTAATCCCATGTCAAATATACAAACAACATCAAATTCGAGTAAGATTAATGAATACAAGCTGAGTTAAAAGTAAACATAAACTTACAAGTTCTTAATGTAATATTAAAATATTCACTTTTAGTTACAAACTTTCATGTTATATATCGGTGTTATAATTTACTTTTTTACTGAATAACCAATTTCATTGTATTTATTATATATAACTTATTTGTAATAGGCATATTGCTTTGAACAAGCTCAGTGATTTCTTAATTTTTCATTGAGAAAGAATAAACAGACTTGAAATTTACATATTTTATTGTGTTACAGATGTGAAAGAAAAACGTCAAATATCGATATTTAAAATTTTTCGATGTCTTTCTTACACTCTTAAGTTTTTTAAATGTTTTTAAATACAACTACTGCCACATCTAAAATCTTAATTGGAGTGAGCCCCCTTCATTGCAACCACAGACTTGGATAAACTTCTGGTCAAAAATTTCTTTAAATTCTTGAGAATTTTTTTTTTATTTTAAAAATGAGTAGACTCTTGACCTAAATTGAGAACGACGGCATGAGATGAGGTCTTGATGGAACGACTTTACTCATGAGAATCCTATGTACTCGCACTTTGAAGAGGTAGGTTAATAAACACGAACGAACTCGACGTGCATAGCTAAGGATTTGCAAAAGATCGCATCGTTTGTCATGTCGAGTAACCTCATCTGAAAGTAATTTTAAATGGCCGCGTCCGTCAAAACGCCCCATTAATATACCTGCCTACCTCCCTTCGACAAATGACGAAGGAAAGAAGGAGGAAGGAAGACGAAGGAAAAACGGTCTTCAGTTAACCTAGTCGGCCACTTCACTCACCATAAGAAAAGCAAAAACGCAAGATGCTTCTACTTCGAACTTTACTTCAATGTTATACTGTTAGAAGTACATGAAGGACGATTCCCGAAAAAAAAAAACAATAAAACTTATGTTTTTTTTTGGTTTATGCATGTCAAGATCCTATTACAGTAACAGAATGGTCTTAATATTTACATAATATGCTACTGTAGTTCAATATTATTAGGATTTCATGGAAATCAAACTTTGAAAGTCAATAATTTCTACTCTATCTTAGCCTAATTGGCAAAGTTCTTCAATTAACAGTTAATTTTAACCACTTGCTGTGATAGCAAGGTAATTTTATAGCACATAATTTTCCTCATAAACATGAAAATTAGATACATAATTTCTACTACATACTCGTAATTCCAGTAGATTTATAAGCGAAATTCTTTTGTTTCATTATAATATATGACAATAAATAAATGTAAAATGCAAAGAATATATTTCTTAGAAAGTTATTCTTTGCATTTTGGTGAAAAAATCATTTAATTTATTAAAACGTTCGTGAGATATTATTATTCAAAAAGTTAAAAACGGCTAAAATCACGTTATAATAATACGTTATAATAATCAGTGTAGGTACCGACTAGTTTCGGACCTATCGGAGGTCCTTCATCAGAGTGAGTGGAATGAGTTTGAGCTCGCGTCCCGCCTCGTACTGTAGTACTGTAGTACGAGGACGAAACTAGTCAGTACCTACACCAGTTATTATAACGTGAGTTTAGCCGTTTAAATGATGATTTGAAATGTAATTTGTAACGTATGAAATATTCTAATAAACATTACTTTCTCATGTGGTCATAAATTATATTTAGATAAAAAAATAAAACAAATATCTTCACGTAATTCCCAACACAAGGGTAGATCGAGGTCTAGTATAGACAATTAAGTTCCTTGGGCCCACCTTAGACCGACGATATTTTCGGAGCAACGTGACAGGTGGTGACTCCGTCGCCGTCTTTAAATAAATATAAAAAAAGGCTACATCGCTATTATATATTGGCAACTTGTTCAATTATATCAGTAATTATTTAATTTTTTATTCCATTTTAGTATAGAAAAACGTAAGTAAGAGAGGCTATAAACTAAGGGTGGTTCCAGCCTAGCAGTAAGTGAAGCAGGTGGTCTTAATAATTATGATAATAAGTATGACATGTAAAACGGGACCTGAGAGATGTCCACAGAAGTCCTCATAATTTTAAGGCGTTATTTATTAATTTATAAAAAAAATCCTAACTGTCAGGTGTATGTATGTGTGGCTCCTATCATCAGTCAACATTTTTATACGGTGACTAATAGATACAAACCATTTAATTCTATCATAGAAGAAGTGAAATACTCAAAATGCTTTTAAAATTTGAGGTATCATCAAGATTTTCTTAGGATGCAGCCGTATAGTAAAGAACCCACCCCATGCACTACCCGAAAAAAATTGCCAATGGAAGCACTGCTTTAGCAGAAGCTTCCACTGGCAAAATTTACTTATTTTAAGCAGTGTCGTGTTATAGGAACCTGGAATTGAACACGTATACAACATAAACGCAAATCCTCGGAGTACCAACGTCAACTTATAAAAAAAACAATAGTATGTTCTGGTGTCCTGGAATATAGTCTGAGATTATTTAATTGATGATGAATTTTATAAAAATGTTAACTATGCGTGAAGTTCTTAAAAGAAAGTGCTTTTATTTTATTTTGACGAAGAGATAGCGTTGAATACTTAACAATATAAAGATATTTTATAAGCGACAAGGTTTCTTTCTTGATAAGTTAATTGATTTCTGAAAAATGTTATTTTTTTAAAGTGTTATATATGTGTCAAGCATTATTCACGAGAACCTTAATAATCTCTACGATAAAATAAATGTCACCTCTTCTATAAATTACCAGGTTCATAATAACAGTATAGCAAGTCATGCTCGATGTTAAAGTGCAAGTCAGCTTCGATTCATATTTTTTGTCACGAAAGAAATGACACGTCAAACAAAAATATGTTACGGGTTCAAAGGACTTAATTTAAAAAAAAGGTAAAATTTTTAGCCGTTGTGTTTAGCTTCAGCAACCAGGTGACAGCAGCAGGGCTTTTAACAAAAAAAAGAGAATCCTCAGCTACGATACACGACAAAGGGTAATTTCATTTTCAAGGGTTAATTGATAATAAATAAATAATAAATAAATATCTTCACGCAATTCCCAATACAGGGGTAGACAGAGGTTAGTCAAGAAAATTAAGTTCCTTCGACCCACCTTCCACCGAAGATACTTTGGGACGTGACAGGCGGTGAGCCCGTCGCCGTCTTTATGTCCAAGCCAACGATTTAATTCGTACATAAATTTTTAAAAAGCCATTGGTACGGGCCTGCCACTTGGGGATCGAACTCTGGTCTCTTGACACGAAATTTTGACCACCCAAACACTCAGCTATTGTGAATTTTGGTTTAATTAACACTTAGATAAATATCAATTATCAATTGTTACCAATTCTTCAAATTTTGTGGATTGCCTTCGACTTCTACGTAGGGATGTTCAAAGCTTTGTTGATTCTACGTTGCTGAATTAATCGCGCTGAGAAACAACGAGAATAGAAATTTGCATAGCCTTCTGAATAATCTTGAACTTCCTTAGTCGGCCTGTACTTGTTTATTTATGACCATTATGCACCAGAAAGAGAATTAATGAATTATATTTGGTTTATAACATTACGTAAATGCCGTAGTAATAATTTTTAAGCGTAGCTATGAAGGAAATCAAGATGTTATTAGATTCGGTAATATGAATGCGAACACATTGCAATGAATAATGTCAGAGAGTAGAGTATATTTGTGAGACTAATAAAATTCCATACTTAACGTATAAATATTGAGATCAAACCAAATTACACACATTTACAAAAATTCATCTAGATCAGTTTAGTAGTTTCGCAGTTTACCTGTAGTATATCGTGACACCAGATTCATATACATTTATGTATATACTTCAGCTTCGTTATGTAATGTTACTAAAATAAACGTTTGGAGGTGGTTTTGCTTTTTGCTTCTTATATATTAGCGGATAACATGGCTAGAGTTTAATTGCACTTTGTGTATAACAATAAAATGTATTAATGAAATTAAATCTATTCTGCGTAATCTATACTTAATTAATTAATTTATTTATTTATTTATGCTTTATTGTTTACATCTTATTTAAAAATATGTAACAATAGGCGGACTTAATACCATATGGTATTCTCTACATTCAACCTTACTTGATGAGGAAAAAATTAAGTGTCAGGTGCATTTAAAAAAAAACATATTAAGGAGACTATAAAATTAAACCATACATAATAAACTATAAATAACAAACACATGTATATATAATAACAAAGATATATGAATACACATACACAACCATACTCATATCTATACCATGATACATACAAATATAAATACATACATACAATACTATATTCTTACTTAATACTATATACATACATGTAAGTATGAAATATGCGTACATACATATATATGCATAGATAGGTATTACAATGTATGTGATCACTGCTGTGATGCCAAAGTAAGCAGCTAAAGCACTTATTAGATTAAGAGTTATCAGAAACAACGAAGGTACAACAGACACTTAGACCCGAGACAATGTAGAAAAAGTGGTTTTCTACGTTCAACCGTCCGGGAATCGAACTCGGGACCTCGGAGCTGGTACCGTGAAAACCGGTGTGCAAGCCACTCGTTCACGGAGATCTTCATAGTAGAAGAGAGTATTAGTGCCTCAATCAGCATTACCTTTGTAAGAGAAAAACTGTTGTTAATGTTCTAGCTGACCTTCAGGAATTTCCAGCGTCAACTTTGGCTACTGTCAATAAGAAATAATGAAAAAAATAGGTTATGCCGGTTACTTATAAAAAACTCAATAAAGCAAAATTAAATTCGCAAATAATAGATGTATTTTACATATACTGTGTGCATAAATAAAAGGATTTCCTATTTTGAAATAAAAATGTTTTAATTGTATTTAATTTATGTAATTTTAACAAATCGTTTTGTGCTAAGCTGACGCGAAGGAGCAATATAATTTTACTTACAATGCTATTTATGATAAAATTTTGAAGAAAAAAAAAGGTTTTTAAATCTACCATGGTATTTTTACTCGTTCTAATATAAGATCTTTACAACATAAAGTACGAGATTTATTTAATTGAACAAATTAAGTAATAAATCTTTATACAAATCACCGACAACCTGTTGAAGATAATTCTACAAGATTACAGTCGTCCTGATCATATTCGCGGAGTAAAATACAGTGCTATGACGATAAATATAAGCCGAATTAAAATTTTTTCTATTACAGTACACGTTAAATGGCTTCATTTAAATTATCAGCAATTTTCGCTTTTGCTAATTTTTATGTGAAAATTTAATGGAGAACAAACATTTATTACAGACGTTTCGAGTTTCGAGTCCTTTTTTAAAAATATACAACACTTTGTTTACAGAAACAAAATCAAGTTAATATTTACAATACTTATTAATTAAAATTATTATAATTCTAGAGCCCTATATAATTTTAATTAAATTTCGAATACCGAATAAAACTGAAAAGTTTTCTGTCACAATTTAATTTTTTTAACAGTGGTAGAGCCACGCATCAACTTTTGTTGTTGCATGAATGGGCCGGCTCGACCGGGGAAGTACCACGACCTCACAGAATACCGGCGTAAAGTAGAAGTCTAACAAACTTCTGCGTTTCGTCTGGTGAGTGCAGGTCCACAGTGGTGGTGGTCCACACACCATCCTCCCCCAATTAGAGTGGCCCCCTACCCCATGTAGGGGGCCACTCTAAGGTAGGCAACGCATCTGCTAAGCCTCTGGTATTGCGGGTGTTCATGGGCGGCGGTAATCACTTACCATCACGTGAGCCACCTGCTCGTTTGCCTCCCTTTTCCTATAAAAAAAAAACAATTTAATTTATCTAAATCTAATACATAACAAAGATATGTATAATTATGCCATTTCCCATACCGAGGTAGGCAGAGGTCAGGACAATATCCTTTTGATTAAATTTTCACCGAAGCTTAATAGGGATAACGTGTGGTGAGCCCATTTCCATCATAACGTTTTATCTAATGGCACAATATAATATAATACATACCGATATAATACATACCGGTAAATAAATAAAATAAATAAATATCTTCACGCAATTCACAATACAGGGGTAAACATAGGTCTAGTCTAGACATTTAAGTCCCTTCGACCAACCTTCCACCGAAGATATTTTCGGGACAACGTAACAGGTGGTGAGCCCGTTGCTGTCTTTGTGTCCAACCCAACGATATAATTCGTACATAAGTTTTTGAAAAACACGTTGGTACGAGTCAGCCACCTGGGGATCGAACTCGGGTCTCACGACTCGAAATTCCGACCACCCAACCACTCGGCTATCGTGACTATTACATTATTTATTCTACATTTACATAAATATATGACTCGAGTATAAACATTCAAATTCATCACATAAACGTTTGCCCCTAGCGAGATTCGAACTCACGACCCTTAGAAGCCTGCATACTTATGGTCGTGGGTTCACGTGGAGTCACTACCAATTTGGTAATCGGGTCGTCAAAATTCTTCTTCTTCCATTTTATTTTGTGGCCAGTATTGATAGGATTGTGAAAATGTCAAGTCAGTGTGCAGAGAAAGTAATGACCTTACTGAAAATCAATACTAGTGTAGCGTCAATACGACAATTAATTTAATGACATAATTGAAAAAAAAATCCATCCATATTTTTTATATATACGTAGCTCTTCTTCCTTTATTTCCCAATTTAAATAAAGAAATTGTACCAATTTTCCTCAACTAAATCTCGTATTTTATTGGAAAATCTAAAAAGAATAGAGGAAATTTACGAAACGGCGAGGAATTCTCCCCATATCCGTCACGACACTCACTTACACGGTTTTTTATATATGAAAGAAGCTAGTTTTTTTATAAATTTTCCCTCCTTCGTCGAAAACGTAATACATTCGTGAATTAAAATGGCAATTAACAGTTTAAGTGCATAGTACACTCCAGAAAATATTTATTTAAATTAATATTAGGATTCAAAGCTAGATAAATCAGTTAATTAAGAAAGTATAGTAAAGTATAGTACAGTGAGCCTTGGGATTTACGAAGAACGATAAGCAGATAGGAATTTGATTTTCACAAGCGAAAAGAAATATGTATTTATTTCAATTTCGTTTCAGGTTTAAACAATAGTTAATAAACACTTAAATAACAATATCTAAGCTCAATAAATTGTTTACTACTGGAAATTTCATTATTATGCTACGTTGCTAGTCTGGATATTTTGGCACGAACTTTTTTTAATAATTATTAAATTAATAAACGGATTTGACAGAATCGACAAAGTAAAAATGGTTTTTAAAAATATTATTAACAAGAAATTCTGTTCTTGAAAGTAAAAATGTTGCAAATTGTACGTATTAAACAAATGTTTCAAACTTTTCAATATTTAAGTACCTACCTGGAACTGAGTCGAAATTTAATTATGAATATTACAAAAGTTTTGCAAGAGACTGTTTCATTTCAATTTACAACAAAGTGGTTGGTTTAACAGACGTTATTTAAGTTTAAGGTACATAATATAAAGTTATTTTATTTTTAATAGAATATGAAATGTTATTAATACATAATTATATCTAAATATCGTTATACTCTGACAAAATATAAAACTATATTTACTTTCTTCTATAAAAATATAAGTAGGTAGGCAGGATCTACCAAAAATTTGGAAATTTAAAAAAAAATTGCTTTGGTGCACTGAAATCTCAATCACACCCACCAATGATTTCAGTATATTGATTTTTATGATTCAACGGTTTTAAATTTTGATTCGATAATTTAACGCAATACACTACATTTTCCATTAACTACAGATTTTGTTCATTTAAATAATGTTATTGATCATAAAGTAATTAATATATGGGACCTGTAAAAAACGTTTAAGGTTATCCCACATTTATGAAGAAAGCAGTTTCGAAAACTAAGCTGGAAATCTTTACGATGCCTTCGGGGCTTCCTTCAGTAATTTATCTTGTTGGTTTGCTCGAAAAACACTAATTAAATACAAGATATAAACGTGTTGTTATCGTTTTAGAGTAATGTCGCTAATTAATGAACATACTTACTCAATATCTCCTTTTTATATGAATTCATTGTTACACATATGCACATATTTACTTTTTTATATTCACATATGTATTATTAGCACAACTAGTGCATGTGTTGTCAATAGAAGTGTTCAATATTTTCTTCTTCGCCCCATTCCCCACACAGGGTTAGACAGAGGTCTAGACAATTAATTCGTTTCGACCCAGCTTCCACCAAAGATATTTTTAGGACAACGTGACAGGTGAGCCCATCGCCCTCTTTATGTCCAAGCCAATGATATATTTCGTACATAATTTTTTTTTTAAACAATTCGTATGAGTCTGCCACCTGGGGGTTGAAATCGAATCGGGTCTCTTGACTCAAAATTCTGACCACCAAACCCAATATTTTCAGTACGTAAAATAAAAGGTAAAAGGCCCTATTTTAAATATTTACGATATTCTAAAATACTGGGGTAAACAGAGGCTCAGAAAATTAAGTCATTTCGACCCACCTTTAACCGAAGACATTTTTTAGGACAAAGTGACAGATAGTGAGCTTGACGCCGTCTTTATGACCAAGCCGCATGTACACTCACAAGTTTGGAATCAAACTCCTTAGTATGAGTCTATCATCTGGGGATCGAGCCTACTACCGAACACTCACCGGGTCTCACCCGGCTGACCCGTGAATTTTCTTGAATACTTTATAATAACAATTTTTAATTTCATGTGTATGTTTCTGTTATATGTGAATGTATTTTTCTTAAACCGTTGTAGTCGCCTCTTTGGGGTAGGTCGCCACAAACTCTTTACACAAGTGTCTATCTTTAGCCACTATTAGCAAATGATTACCAGCTCTATCCATAGCGACATCCTGTAGTCTTCTTTTAAATCGTCCTCTTTTTCGCTTTTAATTTTATAAATAAATATAAATAATAAATAAATAAATATCTTCACGCAATTCCCAATACAGGGGTAGCCAGAAGTCTAGTCTAGACAATTAAGTACCTTTGACCCACCTTCCACCAAATATATTTTCGGGACAACGTGACAGGTGTTGAGCCCGTCGCCGTCTTCATGTCCAAGCCAACGATATAATTCGTACATGAGTTTTTGAAAACCCATTGGTACGAGCCTGCCACCTGGAGATCGAACTCGAGTCCCATGACTCGAAATTCTGACCACCAAACCCAATATTTTCAGTACGTAAAATAAAGGTAAAAGGCCCTATTTTAAATATTTACGATATTCTAAAATACTGGGGTAAACAGAGGCTCAGAAAATTAAGTCATTTCGACCCACCTTTAACCGAAGACATTTTTAGGACAACGTGACAGGTGTTGAGCCCGTCGCCGTCTTCATGTCCAAGCCAATGATATATTTCGTACATAATTTTTTTTTTTTAAACAATTCGTATGAGTCTGCCACCTGGGGTTGAAATCGAATCGGGTCTCTTGACTCAAAATTCTGACCACCAAACCCAATATTTTCAGTACGTAAAATAAAAGGTAAAAGGCCCTATTTTAAATATTTACGATATTCTAAAATACTGGGGTAAACAGAGGCTCAGAAAATTAAGTCATTTCGACCCACCTTTAACCGAAGACATTTTTTAGGACAAAGTGACAGATAGTGAGCTTGACGCCGTCTTTATGACCAAGCCGCATGTACACTCACAAGTTTGGAATCAAACTCCTTAGTATGAGTCTATCATCTGGGGATCGAGCCTACTACCGAACACTCACCGGGTCTCACCCGGCTGACCCGTGAATTTTCTTGAATACTTTATAATAACAATTTTTAATTTCATGTGTATGTTTCTGTTATATGTGAATGTATTTTTCTTAAACCGTTGTAGTCGCCTCTTTGGGGTAGGTCGCCACAAACTCTTTACACAAGTGTCTATCTTTAGCCACTATTAGCAAATGATTACCAGCTCTATCCATAGCGACATCCTGTAGTCTTCTTTTAAATCGTCCTCTTTTTCGCTTTTAATTTTATAAATAAATATAAATAATAAATAAATAAATATCTTCACGCAATTCCCAATACAGGGGTAGCCAGAAGTCTAGTCTAGACAATTAAGTACCTTTGACCCACCTTCCACCAAATATATTTTCGGGACAACGTGACAGGTGTTGAGCCCGTCGCCGTCTTCATGTCCAAGCCAACGATATAATTCGTACATGAGTTTTTTTGAAAAACCCATTGGTACGAGCCTGCCACCTGGAGATCGAACTCGAGTCCCATGACTCGAAATTCTGACCACCCAACCACTCGGCTAACGTGACTTTTTTTAAATAAATAAATATCTTCACGCAATTCCCAATACAGGGGTAGCCAGAAGTCTAGTCTAGACAATTAAGTACCTTTGACCCACCTTCCACCAAATATATTTTCGGGACAACGTGACAGGTGTTGAGCCCGTCGCCGTCTTCATGTCCAAGCCAACGATATAATTCGTACATGAGTTTTTGAAAACCCATTGGTACGAGCCTGCCACCTGGAGATCGAACTCGAGTCCCATGACTCGAAATTCTGACCACCCAACCACTCGGCTAACGTGACTTTTTAAATAAATAAATATCTTCACGCAATTCCCAATACAGGGGTAGCCAGAAGTCTAGTCTAGACAATTAAGTACCTTTGACCCACCTTCCACCAAATATATTTTCGGGACAACGTGACAGGTGTTGAGCCCGTCGCCGTCTTCATGTCCAAGCCAACGATATAATTCGTACATGAGTTTTTGAAAACCCATTGGTACGAGCCTGCCACCTGGAGATCGAACTCGAGTCCCATGACTCGAAATTCTGACCACCAAACCCAATATTTTCAGTACGTAAAATAAAAGGTAAAAGGCCCTATTTTAAATATTTACGATATTCTAAAATACTGGGGTAAACAGAGGCTCAGAAAATTAAGTCATTTCGACCCACCTTTAACCGAAGACATTTTTTAGGACAAAGTGACAGATAGTGAGCTTGACGCCGTCTTTATGACCAAGCCGCATGTACACTCACAAGTTTGGAATCAAACTCCTTAGTATGAGTCTATCATCTGGGGATCGAGCCTACTACCGAACACTCACCGGGTCTCACCCGGCTGACCCGTGAATTTTCTTGAATACTTTATAATAACAATTTTTAATTTCATGTGTATGTTTCTGTTATATGTGAATGTATTTTTCTTAAACCGTTGTAGTCGCCTCTTTGGGGTAGGTCGCCACAAACTCTTTACACAAGTGTCTATCTTTAGCCACTATTAGCAAATGATTACCAGCTCTATCCATAGCGACATCCTGTAGTCTTCTTTTAAATCGTCCTCTTTTTCGCTTTTAATTTTATAAATAAATATAAATAATAAATAAATAAATATCTTCACGCAATTCCCAATACAGGGGTAGCCAGAAGTCTAGTCTAGACAATTAAGTACCTTTGACCCACCTTCCACCAAATATATTTTCGGGACAACGTGACAGGTGTTGAGCCCGTCGCCGTCTTCATGTCCAAGCCAACGATATAATTCGTACATGAGTTTTTTTGAAAAACCCATTGGTACGAGCCTGCCACCTGGAGATCGAACTCGAGTCCCATGACTCGAAATTCTGACCACCCAACCACTCGGCTAACGTGACTTTTTTTAAATAAATAAATATATATGAAGATAGAGACAACATCGCATACATTGCTCCGATCCCAATATAAGATACTATAGCACTTCCGATGGGAATCGGAAACAACGAAGCCGCCGCAAACACCCCGGACCCGAGAAAATGTCGAAAATGGGTTTTTATTTTTAATAGAATATGAAATGTTATTAATACATAATTATATCTAAATATCGTTATACTCTGACAAAATATAAAACTATATTTACTTTCTTCTATAAAAATATAAGTAGGTAGGCAGGATCTACCAAAAATTTGGAAATTTAAAAAAAAATTGCTTTGGTGCACTGAAATCTCAATCACACCCACCAATGATTTCAGTATATTGATTTTATGATTCAACGGTTTTAAATTTTGATTCGATAATTTAACGCAATACACTACATTTTCCATTAACTACAGATTTTGTTCATTTAAATAATGTTATTGATCATAAAGTAATTAATATATGGGACCTGTAAAAAACGTTTAAGGTTATCCCACATTTATGAAGAAAGCAGTTTCGAAAACTAAGCTGGAAATCTTTACGATGCCTTCGGGGCTTCCTTCAGTAATTTATCTTGTTGGTTTGCTCGAAAAACACTTCCGATGGGAATCGGAAACAACGAAGCCGCCGCAAACACCCCGGACCCGAGAAAATGTCGAAAATGGGTTTTTCTACATGGACTCGACCGGGAATCGAACTCGGAACCTCCAGATGGTGACACCTTGAAAACCAGTGTTTACGCCACTCGTCAACAGAGGTTGTCAATTCTGTAATATTTTACTTGATGGCTCATCTTCCATTGTATTTAAATATTTTAGTGTAGTACATTACATTTCATATGAAATATGTAGATTTTATATTTTTTTTTTTTATAGAGAAGGGATGCAAACGAGCAAGTGGCTCACGTGATGGTAAGTGATTACCGCCCATGAACATCCGCAATACCAAAGGCATAGCAGATGCGTTGCCGGCCTTTGAGAAACGTATTTTATATATTTTTTATCTCTTTTCTTGAAGGTCCATAAGTTGTATCGGTCCGGAAAAATCTATGACGGCAGCACATTCCATAAAGTGCAAGTGCGCGGCAGAAAATTCCGCAAAAAACGCACAGTGGTGGAATTTCAAGCATCAAGATGGTGTTGATGGAATTTTTGTGAATGCCGTAAGGTACGATGGTGAAATTCAGCGGCTGGTATTAATTCGAACAATTCCTCGGAGCACTCCCCGTAGTTACTCTTGTAAAAAATGCAAAGAGATGCAACGTCTCTACGCAATGCCAGGGGATCTAGCCTATCAGATAGAATATAGCCGTCGATGATCCAAGCCGCTCCTAGTTGGATATGGTCAAATGGAAAGAGCTGACACTGGGGTACCCACGCCCAGAGATAACAATAGTACTCCATGTGCGGCCGAATCTGCGCCTTATAAAGTTGAAAGCGGTGAGCCGGCATGAAGTACGGTCGTGCTCTACTGAGGACGCCAAGCTTTTTAGAGGCCAATTTGGCCTTCCCTTCCAAATGGCCGCGAAACTGAACGTTGCTCGATATGTTGACGCCAAGGATTCCGATGCTGGCTTAGGCAACTAGGGGAGTGCTCTAAAGATGAGTTGATAGGACGAAGGGTTATTTTAGCGGTAAACACGCAAACTTATGTCTTTTTAGGGTTGAACTGGACAAATTTAGTCCAGTTCAACCCTAAAAAGACATAAGTTTGCGTGACAAAATCTCGGGGCGAGTCCGAGATTTTGTCTAATAAAATCTCGGCATCAGGCACAAATTTGTTCCGATACCCTTCGACATGTTACCTAGAAATATTGGCACGGCCGGTGAATAGGGCATCACCAGTACTGTCCTCTGCATAGCAATGAATATTACTAATTTGTAACAAATCATTGACATGCAGAAGAAACAGGGTTGGTGACAGCACACAGCCTTGTGGGACGGAATGCTGTGAACGCTGGTCACAGATTTGGAGTCCGTGCATGCACCGTCAACTACGACCTTGATGTTCCGATCTGTGAGAAAACTAGTGACCCAATTGCAATATGTCTCGGGAAGCCCATATGTCGGAAGCTTCCCACCATACCATATGAGAGAAGCGCTTTGTGCCATTCCCAATCAGAAAAAGTTACCCGGATCTAAGCGGTTGCCTTTCTTAGGGACCGGGTGCACCAATGCTGTCTTCCATGCCATCGGGACGACGCCTTGAGAGTAGGAGTACCGAAAAAGACGCGTTAGAACCGGTGCCAACTCTGGAGCACACATCCTTAACACAATAGGGAGGATTTCACTACACTTTAAACTAAAATCACCCACACTATGGTAAGAGATTGCGGACGTTCATTTACATCTGCTACAAAACTGCAAATGTATTTACTGAAAATCAATTGGATGTTAAGGGAGAAGACCGATGATGGTCTAAGATGATATGCTACCTAAGTCTGAGGTATAAGAACTGTAATTACCTTGAACTTGACCAAAGTGGCTTTACGACAAACTCTCCCTATTACACAGGCTATTATATCCTATATGGCTTACACAGGCTATTATTTCCTATATGTGTATAATGGAGTATTTGTCGGTGTAATGGCTAAAATGGTTACTTAAGTTACAAAAAAATTTATGATATTTTGTAGTATAACATATAGTTAGTGAATTTCCATTGAAGTATTAACCACGGCGGCTTTTCCCTGACAGCAAAGACGTCTCAAAGCCCCGAAGGTTCCATAACATGCGACTCGTAATTAATAATTTCACGCTCTGCGTTATTCCCTTAGCGCTAATTCGTATGAGCTCACTCTAGTTAGAAGCCGCTTCGTCATGAATTGTAAATCAAATTTAATTGCGCGGATTAGGCTGTTATTGTAATGCACTTTAAAAAGGATTTTATTAATGGAAGCGTTGATTAAGAGGTGTCGTATGGTATCGGCCTAATAATAGTAAAGTAATGCATAAAAGATGAATTAGAAAAAAACGCCGAAAATGGCATTGGCCACTGATAGAGGGTGGGATGAATATCTCAAGAAATAGCTAACAAAAATTAAAACAGAACGGTGATATACAGCATCATATGCAGCGATTGCCACTCCTATATTATTAATGTATATTTGTAATGAAACGTCTTTGGTTAAGCTGCTTGTATCTGGCTGGTTTTGATAAAAATAATAAAATTACACTTATTTACAAATTTACCTCCTGATAGCCTAGCTGGTAGTGACCCTGCGTTCGAAGCTAAGCGTTAAGGGTGTGTAACTATATGATATACATTTGTTAATATTATCTATCTAAATATACTTCATGAAAGTATATTGCATGCATCGCCTAACCCTGGTATGAGAAATTGCGTAAAGAAATTTTTATATATTTTTATATTAAAAAATAAAAAAAATCCCGCAATTTTTGAAGTGGTTTAGGTTACCTACTGCCTACAATAATTTGGAGAAAAAAATTAATACATACATCCATAGATACAGACATAGACACGGTCAACATCACATAGATTGCTCTAATCCCAAAGTAAGTAAGCAGCTTAAGCAGATAAAATCACAAACAACGAAGGTACCACATACACTCAGAACGGAGAAAAAATATTTTTTTTTTCTATATTAATTCGACCGGGAACTGTGGGTCCCTCAGAGCTCGCGACACCGAGAAAATCGGTATTTGCGCTACTCGTTTACGGAGGTCGTCATGTATGCATAATTTTTATACACATTATGTATGTTTACCGCGGGAAAAAATTATGATGTTTATCGACTTGGCCATTGCGGTATCGGCATAAGAATACGCCAACTCTTCTTGTGGGTGTCGTAAGAGGCAACTAAGAGAAATGCATTGACAACATCAACGGCTACCGATAAATAGCGGAATAATCATTTAAAAAAACAATCAAATGAAGTAGACCGTTTTACTATATATATTTATATATATACATATACAAATATTAGGTGAAGTGATTATTATTGGTGATATAATATAGGTAAACTACTTGTTTGGTGACCACAAAACAGTTTTGACCCATTTGAAAAAGTCTCTGTATACAAAGAAACCTCGATTCCTGGGTGCCACACGAGATTGATTTCATTGAAAGAAACCTAATGAAACGTGCTCTGATTTGCGATTCCCTATTGAAACGTAATACACGTGACACGTAATAAAATCGAACATAATTTCAAAAGATAGATTAGTAATAGTAGTTAAGTCACGATAGCCGAGTGGTCGGAATTTCGAGTCAAGACACCCGAGTTCATCCCCAAGTGGCAGGCTCGTACCAATGGGTTTTTCAAAAACTTATGTATGAATTATATCGTTGGTTAGGACATAAAAGCAGCGACGGGCTCACCATCTGTCACGTTGTCCCCAAATAATCTTCGGAAGGTGGGTCAAAGGGACTTATTGTCTCGACTAGACATCTGTCTACCCCTGTATTGGGAATTGCGTGAAGATTTTTATTTATTTATTATTATGTTACTCTAAAGTGACTGTAACTAGGCCTAGACTAGAACGTAAACGTACGGATTTAATTCAACGTGACTCCAATTAAAGTATTCGTATTTCCCAAGCCACAAAACCAATTACAAAGATGGATTACGTATACTGCCTGCAGAATCGGACTATATTGGGAATTGCGTGAAGACATTTATTTATTTTGTAATAGTAAAAAAAAATATCTTCACGCAATTCCCAATACAGGGGTAGATAGAGGTCAAGTCTAGACAATTATAAGTCCCTTTGACCCACCTTCCACCGAAGATATTTTCGGGACAACGAGACAGGTGATGAGCCCGTCGCCGCCTTTATGTCCAAGCCAACGATGAAATTCGTACATAAGTTTTTGAAAAACTCATTGGTACTGCCACCTGGGGATCGAACTCGGGTCTCTCGACTCGAAATTCCGACCACCCAACAACTCGGCTATCGTGACTTATTTTACTTTATTTTGTAATAGTAGTTTTGTAGTAGTAGTTTGTATTTGATTTTATTTTGTAATAGTAGTAAAAATAATCACCAGTGATAAAACGACTTTAACAAAAACGTGTGGAAAAGACTATGGTCCTTGGGCGTACAAGCTCCATAGACTCCGGAATAGCTCGCTATAAGGTAATACTGTACTAATGGAGAGATAGCTCTAAATATTTATTTTGAGAACTGTTCTCTTGTTTTTAGTCATCCAATTATTTTCTCCAAAGGGAATCGTCTATCATGATATTTTACAACTGATGAGACTTAAGACAAAAATTTCTGAAATCGATCAACATAAATTTTGAGATTTTTTAAGTTCGACCACACACATATTTAGCTATTCCGAAAAAAAAAATAGAGAATTTTATTGGTTAGGTTACGAGTAACGCACCAGATTAGAATCTGTTTCGTAAATATTATCACTAAGGTACAAAATTAAAAGTATTACCCTTGTCCCTATATAGTTTTCAAACGTTTAACTTTGTTTTTTGTCGATCACGATGACAAAATAAAATATGGCACGAAATGCGCTACGGGCTATTTTAACAAGAGGTCCATAAATAAACACGCTCTATTATTACAAGAGCCTAATCAAAAGATAAGATCTTAATACTCACGAGCACGGCTTAATCGGATGATTTTCTTTCTGTTAGCTCTTTGTGAAACGTTTTTAGAAGAACATTTTGATGTTGTTTGATATTCGCTGTAATTTAATATAAAGTTGCAATTTTCATAAGAGATGGTTACAGTATTTAAAAGTTTGGAAAACAGTCAAAAATTATTTGGTGTAATAGACAAATTGCCGTAAGGTTACTATGTAGCAATATACCATTCCCTTTCTTCCTATAAGTTTCGCAAGTGGAGAAGAACCCTTGCAATGCAATTGGCTGGCGACAAATGGCGAAATAAACATCCCGAAAAACGCTATGGTGATTATGGAAAATCCTCTTTTATAGAGAGGACTATTGCAAGCCAAAAAAGAAGATGGTAGTTAGTTCATTTTTGACAGTTGGGTAAAGATTCCTCTCAAGAATTTGTATCTATCCGTCATGTTCACGAGTTGTCACGCTGCTGTAGCCGAGGGAAATTAAATTATCATAATTTTTATTATTTCAAAGCGTGGTAATTCCTCATATTTTTCTTCCCTAACAAGCAGCTTTAAGCAGTTAATAATATATATATATATATATATATATATATATATATATATATATATATATATATATATATATATATATATATATATATATATATATATATATATATATATATATATATATATATATATATATATATATATATATATATATATATATATATACCGGTTTTCATGGCGTCGTCATATCTGAAAACCCGGGTTCGATTCCCGGACGGTTGATTGTAGTGTCTTATACGCTATATATAAATGCAAAACTAATAAGAGTGTATAAATAAAGAAAGAGATTTAAAATTTCAACTGATGCGTGTTAGACACGGTGGATCAGAGATAAGACAATTGCCACGTTTCGGCAAATGTCATGGGTTCGAATCTCGTGTCGGTTGAAATTTTAAACATTTTTTTTCTCTTTACTTAATTATAAATTATATCTAAAATATTATTTGAAAAATATAACAGCTAAGTAAATTTTTGGAGTAAATACAATCTATTTTAAACCTTTACAAACATTAAACCGACGAGTTTAACGTGATCAATTGTACGATGCGAGTCCAAAATGAACGGCATTTGTGGATTAGCACGCGTCAACATGAGCGGACGGACGTAATGACCCGAGTTTTTCACAACAACGGAGGTAATTTACGACAGAAATGTTATGAGATACGTCTATGTAATAATAACAGCGTATATTGTGCATGTGGTAAGGAAATCATTTCATCGTAATACTTTTGATAAAATAATACATTGTCTCGTGAATGTCAGTTTTGAGATTTGATCGTTAATTTCGCGGAAAAGAGGTAAATAGTGTATTATACTTTTTTACTTACAGTAATATAGTAAAACTGTGTTCATTTCAGTAAGGCTAATATAAATTTTATTTGTTATTGTTTTTTTACATATAAATTTACTTTTATTTTACTCGGACAATATCTAACTTAAAATCTCTAGCGTGCGGAAGGGCAAAAACTGAGACATAAGTAGCTCGTCACAGGGAAAATCTGTCCCTTCCTACAGACTGAGTACTAGCATTACAGTAGTAGTGACTAGTATTGTAATACAAAGACAAAATAAGCAAGTAATCGCAGTCCAATTACCTATTTTTAATCTATTAAAATAATAAGTTAAAATCAAAATTTTATGTTAATGTAAACCGGCAAGTAACCGATTTAAGTTGATATTTTAATATAAAAATAAATACACATTTTTCTTGTAAATGTGCTTTTACAACTGAATATTTTAAAACGAATAGCATCCCGGCAAACGTCGGAATTAGATCAAGACGACACAGAGAAAGGCCATGACATTAAACAAGCGGTAAAATTTATGGGCAGTACTAATACGAATTCGTCGAACAAACCAGCGGGAGCAAGTACGGCTAATTTTCAATATATATTCTGAAAGTGTTTTCTCTAACCTAGTT
The DNA here is from genome assembly GCA_029286605.1 of Sericinus montela. NCBI lineage: Eukaryota > Metazoa > Arthropoda > Insecta > Lepidoptera > Papilionidae > Sericinus > Sericinus montela. The sequence goes on from JAGSMR010000090.1 coordinate 1,077,854, forward strand.
TTCTGTAAACGAAGATAAAAATATTCAGTGTTGTTGTTGTTGTATTTTTAATAATAGAAGCGAAAACTAAATACTATTAACATTGTAGATTAAGGGGAGACTGTGACTAGAATGCAAGTATACATTTTTTGGAATAGCTACAAATATAACTACAGTGGTACGTGTAACGGTAGCCGTATGTAGTGGGTTATTGGAATTCGAGTCAAGAGACCCGATTTCAATCCCCAGGAAGAAGGAGAGTTGCGATGAGTTTTTCTTAGTAATTTATGCAGTATGTACGTGTTTGGTTTGGACATAAAGGCGGTGACAGAATGAACACCTATCTTGATATCTTAAATAAGTTTCGATGAAAAGTGTGTCGAAAGGACTTAATTTTCTGGACCTCTGCCTACCCCAATATAGGATATTTTGTGAAGAGTTTTGCTGGTGTTTGGTGTGGCTGTAACTCTGACTGTATGTTGCGAACTGCGGAACGTTCATTGAAAGTTCGATTTTTACTCAGTTTTTGCCAACCACTCCAGATACAAGAATTTAAATTTAATTGGTGTAGTTCACAGGAATTTTCAAAATGATGTTAACAATCTCTTAGTCTACAAAAGTCCACTACAGGATACAAACCTCGCCTCAAAAAAGTAATTGGTAAAAATAGTCACGCTTAGCGAGCGGATGGTCGATCTCAAGACAACTCGTTATGTATTTTATGTGACCCAGGTTCAGAGCACTATAAATTTAAATATTTGGCTATGTAGGCATATGAAAATAAAAAAATCATAATGTTTAAAATTGGGAAAATTTGACCATGATACTTTAAAAATTCTGAATAATTTAATATTTCGTTCTTAAGCTGAATAATACTAAGAAGTACTTCTACTATTATAACATATTATGTAATAAATCATAATTTGCAATGAGTAAGATGAAAAGAAAAGCCAAATAATATGTAAAAGAGGAAAAAGGAAGCACGAAATTGCTCTGTCATAACTTTTAGCCCGGAAGCGATAAAACTCGACACTCAATTTTTGTCGGCAGCTCTTTGTAATGGTGATATTATGGCCCATGCAGGCTGAATTAATTTATTAACAGTACTCGCAGTAACACTCTGCAATATGTCATCGTTACTATAATTAAGTACATCGCTCTAGATAACGATGCGGCATACGCCATCTAATCCCGAGATTGGTGAGAAACTCATAGCCACTAATTTCTATTATAATTGCAGTGGCGCCATAACTATTTACAAACAAAGTTAACTTGACTTAGCCGGTTTGCACAAAGTAGTTCTTCTCTCGTGTGCTACTAGACAAAGACAGGAGAAAGCAAAAGAACGAGCTACACTTCAGAACATCATCAAATAAAAGAATATAATATAATTTGTTTATTTGTATTAGTAGACGCACTGGAGGCAATAATAGTACGATCATGATGAAAGCGAATTATTGTATATATAAAGTAAATTTTACTTGTATATTTTGAGAGTGTGAATTTTATAATCTGTACCATACTGAAATACTAAATTTCCATTACTTTACTTTATCAAAATCAAAGTTCCCAAAAGTTTCTGTTTAAATGTTTTTAATTGTTATTATGTTAATACTGAATAAAATCGGAACGAGTATTCATACGGTTTTCACTAATGGACGGAGTGATTCATGACAAAGGTTAAGGTGTATAATTTATGATGATTTTATGTTAATTGGTTGAAATATGACGATTATTGTAACTAAGGGTGTGGGTACGTTAATGTAATGTAACCCACACCCTAAGGACAATAGGCTAAACGACATAAGAATATTGCAGGCAGATGCTCTGTTACCCCGTGCAATCCCGGGACAAGTCACTAGTATAGTAAATAAAACATAACGCATAAACTCTCACATTCGCATACTCATTATGCTGAAGGTCATAAGATATTTTAAAAATATAGCTTGTTGGAAACGTGACAATATCTTATGTATTAATAAAAATATAATATGTTAAAATCCGATTAATTATAATATAGTATTTAAATAAAAAATTTTATTTTGAAAATACCGTAGGATTTAAAACTCCAGTTTACCTACGATATTTATATATTACGTGAAAATTGTTTTTTTTTTATAAAAAAAAAAAGTCGAACGGGCAGAGTAATGCGGAAATGATCTTGGAATTTTAGTCATAAACAATTTAATTATTTTTCTTCCGCCTCCCTTGTTTGTACAGAAAACTACTTGTATATTTAAAAAATCCATTAACACCAAACTTTCTTTTTTGGAAAATTTATTTTTATGAAGCTTATTGTAGTACTCCTGCAAAATTTTTTAACACATTAAATTAAAAATTATAGTTCACTTGATCAAATCAAGGGTATAAAATATTATCACGAAGAACCTTACCGGTAATTTTAGTGGAGGTTCCATAAATAACCGCACCCCACTATTACAAGGGCCTTAATCAAGCGATAAAATCTTAACACCCTCGGACGCGACTTAAGCAGGTCTCTTCATTCTTACAGTTGTTTTATAATCTGTTTTTAAAATTGTGGTTTATTCTTACAACGTTTAAATCTATGTAAATTACTACAACAAACAAAGGCTTACATAACTTACTTAACGCCCTATCAAAGTTTTCATTAGGACATAGGACTTGGTAAGCGGGTTGGTGATCGAAGAACCAGCAATCACATACCTTAGACCCTGCTGCTCGCTAACTTTATAACTAAATTTTAGCCTGATACGTAAAGAACTAATGGGATCACTGGCTATACTAGAAGGTATCTTAAGTAAGTCATCGGGATGGCTAAGAATCTGAAACCTTGTAATGAACATTGAATTTTCTTAGTGATCCGTTTTTTATCTTCTAAGGAATTTCAGAGCAACCTACGTAAATAAATAAATAGATAAATAAAATAAATAAATAAATATCTTCACGCAATTCCCAATACAGGGGTAGACAGAGATCTAGTCTAGACAAATCCCTTTGACCCACCGTCCACCGAAAATATTTTCGGGACAACGTGACAGATGGTAAGCCCGACGCCGTCTTTATGTCCAAGCAAACGACAAAATTCGTACATAAGTTTTTGAGAAAACTAATTGGTACGAGCCTGCCACCTGGGGATCGAAATCGGGTCTCCTAACTCGAAATTCTGACCACCCACCCACTCGGCTATCGTGACTTCTACCGCAACCTAGGTAAATAATCAAACTTTATTACCTATTAGTTTAAAAGCAAAAAATGAAACATAGATTTTTATATAGCTGCTTTTTGTTTGTACTTATCATCTATTTTAAATATCTTTAAAAGCATCGTGCTAATGACTATAAACACTAATATAATGTATACTCGATATCGCAAGACCTTTTATAAGAAAAAGTCTTAAAATTATGTAACCTACTTATAATCCGTAAAGGACTAGGTTCAAATTCTTCTTAAAAAATAGTAGAATGTCTTTATCCACGAGAAGATACTGTAATTAATTCACACTTTGTTATTAAAGTATCTTTCTGTGCTTAATAAGAAAAAAATTAGGTTAATTCCCAATTGTCCCTTTGATCTTACTTTGCCGGTATTTCCTTGAAACCACGGCTAATATAATTAACTCCCAGTGGTCTCATTACGAAGAAACACACTCTTATATGACGATATTCATATTTAATAAGCTACTTCCAAAAGCAAGTTTTAGCTAAAATTTATTTTATATTATAATCCATATTTTAATAATGAGTAATGAACACAACATTATTATTTTATTTGATAAATTTCAGTTAAAGGTCGCTTTTTATAATAATTAAAACACTTCTATGTCTTGTTAAGGAATTCATTCGCGGTTAATCAATAAATCGTTTTATTTATCCACCATGTATGTTTAATTAATTACAAATTAAAATTATTTCAAACTATGCAGCGTAGTTTATTGTTTGGAATAATTTCATTTGATATTTGATAAAGATATAAAATATTTTCACGCTATTCCCAATACAGGGGTAGACAGAGATCTAGTCTAGACAAATCCCTTTGACCCACCGTCCACCGAAAATATTTTCGGGACAACGTGACAGGTGGTAAGCCCGACGCCGTCTTTATGTCCAAGCAAACGACAAAATTCGTACATAAGTTTTTTGAGAAAACTAATTGGTACGAGCCTGCCACCTGGGGATCGAAATCTGGTCTCCTAACTCGAAATTCTGACCACCCACCCACTCGGCTATCGTGACTTCTACCGCAACCTAGGTAAATAATCAAACTTTATTACCTATTAGTTTAAAAGCAAAAAATGAAACATAGATTTTTATATAGCTGCTTTTTGTTTGTACTTATCATCTATTTTAAATATCTTTAAAAGCATCGTGCTAATGACTATAAACACTAATATAATGTATACTCGATATCGCAAGACCTTTTATAAGAAAAAGTCTTAAAATTATGTAACCTACTTATAATCCGTAAAGGACTAGGTTCAAATTCTTCTTAAAAAATAGTAGAATGTCTTTATCCACGAGAAGATACTGTAATTAATTCACACTTTGTTATTAAAGTATCTTTCTGTGCTTAATAAGAAAAAAAATTAGGTTAATTCCCAATTGTCCCTTTGATCTTACTTTGCCGGTATTTCCTTGAAACCACGGCTAATATAATTAACTCCCAGTGGTCTCATTACGAAGAAACACACTCTTATATGACGATATTCATATTTAATAAGCTACTTCCAAAAGCAAGTTTTAGCTAAAATTTATTTTATATTATAATCCATATTTTAATAATGAGTAATGAACACAACATTATTATTTTATTTGATAAATTTCAGTTAAAGGTCGCTTTTTATAATAATTAAAACACTTCTATGTCTTGTTAAGGAATTCATTCGCGGTTAATCAATAAATCGTTTTATTTATCCACCATGTATGTTTAATTAATTACAAATTAAAATTATTTCAAACTATGCAGCGTAGTTTATTGTTTGGAATAATTTCATTTGATATTTGATAAAGATATAAAATATTTTCACGCTATTCCCAATACAGGGGTAGACAGAGGCCTCGACAATTAAGTCTTTTCGACCCACTTTCCACCGAAGAGATTTTTAGGACAACATGACAGGTGGTGAGCCCGTCGCCATCTTTATGTCCAAGCTAACGATATGAATCGTACATCGGTTTTTGAAAAACCCATTGGTACGAGTCTGCCATCTGTGGATCGAACTCGGTTCTCTCGACTTGAATTCCGATCACCCAACCACTCGGCTATTGTGACTTTTTGATATTTGATAGGGTTAAAATAATAATAATACATGCTTAGATAAAAAAATTATTAATAAGGAACTACATCACAAAGAAATTCTCTGATCTCAAAGTAGCTAATGTCCTTGTGTTAGGAAATCAGAAACAATAAGGTACCAACAGCACCCAGACTCGAGACAATATTGAAAAAAATGGTTTTCAACATCAACCCGTCCGGGAATCGAACGCGAGACACCATGAAAACCTGTGTATATGCCAGTAGTCCACGTAGGTCGTCAAATATTAAGCTAATATTAAATATCTTAATAGAAGGTGGGTCAAAGGGACTTAATTGTCTAGACTAGACCTCTGTTTACACCTGTATTGGAAATTGCGTGAAGATATTTATTTATTTCATATTTTATTTTAATATTTTTTCTTTATAAATAAATATGTGGACCTCTTGTCTTGCTTTTCAATGGCCTGTTAAAGGCGTTGTCGTACTTAGAAGCTGCCGTAATTTCTAGAGAGGCGCTGTTAAAAGCTTTCTAGGAAGTTGATTTGAATAAACGGTCTCTGTGTTTTCCCATCATGAAAATATTTACCCTAGTCATGAAATAGAAGGAAAAAATCCCATAAACATTTATATGATCACTGCGGTGGTCTAAAACCTTTAATTGTTTAAGCATATCAAGCGACAGCCACTGCAAAAATTAATGCTTCATTAGGTATTAGTAATATGAAACGTATTGAAATTTATCTAACAAAAAAATTAAAACAACTATTAAGCGTGTTCTTATTTTAAGTAATACCTTAAACAGTACATAATTATAACAAAATTTTTGTTTAAGGTCTTTCAAACCATTTCTTACGACACTCCCTTAGGATTAAAGGGGCAAATATTCTATTAAACAAAATTGATTTTGAGTTTTTACAAACATGTGTAACTTTGTTTTAAAAATAAAAAATTTAATTTTTTATTTATATAAAATTGCAATTGAAATCGAAAATGGTCTCATAGACATAACAAGCATCATCAGTAATAATATTTTTTTTTTATAGAAAAGGGAAGCAAACGAGCAGGTGGCTCACGTGATGGTAGGTGATTACCGCCGCCCATGAACACCCGCAATACCAGAGGCATAGCAGATACGTTGCCGGCCTTAGAGTGCCCCCCCCCCCCAGAATTGGGGGAGGGGGGTGTGTGGGCCTCCGGTTACCTGCACTTACCAGACGAAAGCTTACGCAGAAGTTTGTTAGACTTCTACTTCACGCCGTTATTCTGTGAGGTCGTGGTACTTCCCCGGTCGAGCCGGCACATTCATGCAACAACAAAAGCTGATGCGTGACTCTACCACTGTTAACATACTTTAAAGCGTTACACATATTGACTAGTAGCTGGTGGTTTGGGCGGTGAAGTTGAGTATATCATGCTCGCATGATGGCGAGCTCAATTCCACGTCAAGAAGTGTTTTGCTTGCAGCAGTATTGTGTGTCGGGGCGTATGTTTCCTTTTAAGATGGTCAAGGAGGGCATTGGTAACATGCGTTATTCCTATGAACAGGCGCTGTTTGCGGGGGCTGGACGTCTTGAGTATAAAACCTACAATATTTTTCTTTATAAATAAATATGTGGACCTCTTGTCTTGCTTTTCAATGGCCTGTTAAAGGCGTTGTCGTACTTAGAAGCTGCCGTAATTTCTAGAGAGGCGCTGTTAAAAGCTTTCTAGGAAGTTGATTTGAATAAACGGTCTCTGTGTTTTCCCATCATGAAAATATTTACCCTAGTCATGAAATAGAAGGAAAAAATCCCATAAACATTTATATGATCACTGCGGTGGTCTAAAACCTTTAATTGTTTAAGCATATCAAGCGACAGCCACTGCAAAAATTAATGCTTCATTAGGTATTAGTAATATGAAACGTATTGAAATTTATCTAACAAAAAAATAAAAACAACTATTAAGCGTGTTCTTATTTTAAGTAATACCTTAAACAGTACATAATTATAACAAAAATTTTGTTTAAGGTCTTTCAAACCATTTCTTACGACACTCCCTTAGGATTAAAGGGGCAAATATTCTATTAAACAAAATTGATTTTGAGTTTTTACAAACATGTGTAACTTTGTTTTAAAAATAAAAAATTTAATTTTTTATTTATATAAAATTGCAATTGAAATCGAAAATGGTCTCATAGACATAACAAGCATCATCAGTAATAATATTTTTTTTTTATAGAAAAGGGAAGCAAACGAGCAGGTGGCTCACGTGATGGTAGGTGATTACCGCCGCCCATGAACACCCGCAATACCAGAGGCATAGCAGATACGTTGCCGGCCTTAGAGTGCCCCCCCCCCCCAGAATTGGGGGAGGGGGGTGTGTGGGCCTCCGGTTACCTGCACTTACCAGACGAAAGCTTACGCAGAAGTTTGTTAGACTTCTACTTCACGCCGTTATTCTGTGAGGTCGTGGTACTTCCCCGGTCGAGCCGGCACATTCATGCAACAACAAAAGCTGATGCGTGACTCTACCACTGTTAACATACTTTAAAGCGTTACACATATTGACTAGTAGCTGGTGGTTTGGGCGGTGAAGTTGAGTATATCATGCTCGCATGATGGCGAGCTCAATTCCACGTCAAGAAGTGTTTTGCTTGCAGCAGTATTGTGTGTCGGGGCGTATGTTTCCTTTTAAGATGGTCAAGGAGGGCATTGGTAACATGCGTTATTCCTATGAACAGGCGCTGTTTGCGGGGGCTGGACGTCTTGAGTATAAAACCTACAATATTTTTCTTTATCTTTTGTTATTTTTATCTTAGAATATACTTTGATCATTTATGGAAAATACGTGTATTTAAAAAGATGAAAAAGAAGAGGACACCTACCGAATTTCTTTCGCTGATTTCTTGTCTATCAGAGAAATCTTATCACGAAAGGTTGATTTGATGCGAAGAATTTGTGTTCCTACGTCGAATTAATAATTTGATTTGATAGCATATCCTTATACCAATACCATTACAGATATGTTGCTGCTTAAATAGACATTATGTAAGATTTAAGTCATACAAAATAAATCTGGCGCGTAACGTTTTCCGTGAACTACAAGTAATCATGTTGCGTGAGTCCAAAATAAACGCCAGCTGGGCCTAGCACGCATCAATCAACTCGTGAGTGAACGGATGTAATGAGCTGCACTTTTCGTAACAAAGAAGGCGGTATACCATTAAAATGAAACACTATTAGCCAATCGCTTCCACTTATATCACATCAAGTTGCTGATAAAGGAAAGTAATCTAAACATATTAACTGTGACGTAGAGCGTAAAAATTTACCTCCTCCTTTGTTTTATTGGGTTTTGTAAGAGGCGACAAAGGGAAAAGGTTTAAAATATAGCTACTGATAAACCTATCTTTATAGATCGTATCTATCTATATAGATGACACCTATCTATGTAGATGGTATAACCATATCGAAAATACTCCATTAAAATTGAGCAGACCAGTGACAGGCAATAATGTTTAAGTTGCAAGCTGTATGGTACTGTCACCGCCAATCTGATTGTCAAATGTGGCGATTGTGCTTACGGAGGATTGACCCGTCAGAGAATCAAAAAAAATATCTTCACGCAATTCCCAATACAGGAATAGACAGAGGTCAAGTCTAGACAATTAAGTCCCCTTGACCCACCTTCCACCGAAGATATTTTCGTGAAAACGTGACAGGTGGTGAGCCCGTCGCCGTCTTTATGTCCAAGCCAACGATGAAATTCTTACGTAAGTTTTTGAAAAACTTATTGGTACTGCCACCTGGGGATCGAACTCGGGTCTCTCGACTCGAAATTCCGACCACCCAACAACTCGGCCATCGTGACGGCAGGGAATCGAACGGGTCAATCCGCCGTAAGCGAAATCACCGTAACAAATGCAATAATTAATGTACGCCACTCACGTACGAATGTCACTCGGAAGTATATCTTACCTTAATTCATTTAGTCAATACAATCCGAGGTTAATTTGTAGAAAAAAGTTGTCGTTGATGTCAACAACCACATTGTTACATATAACAAAGCATACTTTTTAGTTAGTTAACACTGAACCCTCTTTATTTTTCGTAACTTCAAGTTACCTAAGTTACTCCTTATAACAACAGAAATCTGCTAGTGTAAATTCTATTAAAATCGATTCAACCGTTTAGGATTAGTACCGGAACAAAAATCGAAACCGATAAACCAAAATTCAGTTATACGAGTATATGCATTAGGAAAAAATATGAGATTCTTATTTTATTACGTGCAGATAGATCAATTTCATTTATCTCCATAAAAAAACCTGGTTTTAACATTAAAAGAGAGTAATACTCTCCCTCTCGCAATACAGTTACATCGTTGGCTTGGACATAGTGACGGAGACGGGCTCACCATCTGTCACGTTGTCCCGAAAATATCTTCGGTGGAAGGTGGGTCAAAGTGACTTAATTGTCCGGACTAGACCTCTGTCTACCCCTGTATTGGAAATTACGTGAAGATATTTATATTTATTTATTGTTTTATAATAGTTTTCATAAGATGTTTAAACATAATTTATTTTCAGTGGAGTGGTTGTGTGATCGCAATTCGAATCAAGAGACTCGAGTTCGATCCCCAGGTGGTAGGCTCGTACCAATGGCTTTTTTCAAAACTTATGTACAATTTACTTAGGCGTAGAGACGACCATGGACTGACCTCCTTTCACGTAGTGCCAATAAAATGTGTCCGGTGAAAAGTGGGTCAAAAGGACTTAATTTTCTAGACCTCTGTCTACACCAATATTGGGAATGGCGTGAAGATATTATTTATTTCCAAAAGCTTATAAGCACTCTAAAGTAATTACCACTGTTAAAAGATGATCTCTAAAATAATCCTATTTCAATCTATTAGAAATCAAGCACGCTATTTGTTTTAGATATATCAGTGAGAGTTTTCTTTAACGTGAAATTTATATAAATATAAGCAGCCATAAACCCTTCGTAAGCCTTCTACGAAGTGTAGGCTTAAACGTAGAGCCTGTTTTGCATAGAAATGAAAATTGTTCCGTCAACTTCGTATAATCGTTAAACGCCGGACCCCGTGACAGAACCGTTTAATTAATACTGTATGTGAATACAAAAAACAAGGTTACGGATTATTTTCTGATCGATTTTATTGTGGACTAAAATACTGTAATATTTTGTTTTTACTTAAAAAAAAATCTAAATACAAGTCACGATAGCCGAGTGGTTGGGCGATATATTACTTATTATATATATATATATATATATATATATATATATATATATATATATATATATATATATATATATATATATATATATATATATATATATATATATATATATATATATATATATATATATATATATATATATATATATATATATATATATATATATATATATATATATATATATATATATATATATATATATATATATATATATATATATATATATATATATATATATATATATATATAGATATATATATATATATATATATTAACGTCAACCACAAAAATTACATAAATATAATAGGGATATTTGCACAAGGACGGTTTATGGTGTGAACAAAACATGTGAATACATATTAATGTTTTTTTTTAATAGATTTTAAATCGAGCTAACAGTTGATCTGTGGCCAGTAAGTACTGCAGCCCGAAGCACGTGCAGACCATTACAAAAGTAAAGATTGCTGATACGCGGTGACCCACGTGGACTAAAGTAGAAAGCCGTGCGGAACAGTATTCCGTAATTGTTCTCTATATCATTCATTTCGAGTCAAGAGACCTGAGTTCGATCTCCAGGTGGCAGGCTCGTACCAATGGGTTTTTCAAAAACTTATGTACAAATTATATCGTTGGCTTGGACATAAAGATGGCGACGGGCTAAAATAAAATATAACTAAAAAGGTAAATATAACAAAAACAGGTAAATATGATACTGATTCAGACCACTGCCACTTATCAAGAAGTCTACTCGTAATATTTATTGGGGCTTATATAAAATGAGCACAATCATCAATTTGGTGCAGCTAAAGTGGTTTATGGGCCGGCCACATAGCTCGAAGAACTGACAAACGCAGTATTGGACGACCCCCTCGAGATGCAATGACGACTTGCAAAATATTGCAGTAAGTCGATGGATGCAGGTGTCTGAGCCCCGTTCGCTGTGGAAAGTTTTAGTGATGCCCTATGTTTAGAAGTGGCAATAAAGGATAAATAGGCAGCAAACTTTGTGATTATATTCATTTCAGAGGTGGTTAATTTACTACGAGCTTGGCTCGGTATGTAACGATGTATGTATAGAGGAAGTAAGAATTAAAGAGAAAAGTTAAAATTAACTAGGGCGGAATTCGAACCCACGAACTCTGCCGTACCGTGGCAACGCTCTTACCTCCGAGCCATCATGTGTTACACGTATTAGTTGTAATTTTAAATATCTTAAATTACCTCCAACTTACAATTTTGGATTGAAAATTTCAAATTGATTATATTTTATTAACATAACATGACAGGGTTCAGCTATATATGATAAACGATTGAATAATGAATTACTTACGGTAATTATCATTTTGACAGGGGCCACGCTTTAAAATACAAGCAAAATTTCATTTCATTCAATGACAGAACAATTTAGTATGATTAATGTTAACAAAAAGATATCCCATGTTTATTAATGATTAAGCATATATAAGCCAGTTTTATTATCAAAGAAATATCATTTTTAAAGAAGCTAAGCTTTTTCATAAAAAAAAAGGGAAATTAAAAAATTCTGCGCTGTACTGTGGCTCAGAGGTAAGAGAATCGCCACGTTACGACGGAGGTTGGAGATTTATATTCCGTCCGTTTCATTTGATTTAATAAATTTCTGTTTTCTTTTACATCAAATATCCTCAAAAATATAATAATACATAGTTGTATATTTTATCATATAATCTTTTTCAAAGTTAAATAAAATTAATGCGTCACATGTCATCTTTAAACTAGCATGTATAGGTTTGATTAAATTATTGAAACTTTCGCGAGACATTATAAATCAAATAATTAAAAATAAAAGAAAGAAAGAAAGGTATATTCTCCAAAGTGACGCCATCACAGATAACATAAAAAAAACACATAATTTACAAATAACACTTGGCTTTACAATACAAATTACAACATACTACATATTACAAACTAAACAATATCCATACTCGTATGTATCAAGGCGTCACCTGGGAACTGGAGCACACTCAGCATAATGCCATGAAAATTTGTGTGTGTCCAACTAGTGACTCGCCGAAATCAGTGCTATATGTATACTCATTATCTTTCAAACACAAAATTATGCTAACAGAATTATGCATTCGAGTGCTCTAAGAAGGGCAATACGAACACTACAAAAGGGAAATTATTAAAAAACTATAAAGGACTATATACTACAAAAGGGAAATTGTTAAAATACCATATAGTGCTATATAACAAAGTGACCAGATAATTTGTAAAAAAAAAAAATATATGTAATTATTGAAGAATATTAAAGAATATAACAAGACAAAACAAAAGAATTATAACTTGTGTTTACCCGGTATTAATTATTTTAGGTATTGGTGTAGGTATAAATGGTAGTTCCAATTCCTTTACAAATATTTATTGTTATTTTAACTCATATTTTTACCAGAGGTTCCGGGTTCGATTTTAAAGGTGCTTTAGCATCTTACATTGGGATCGGAGCAATGTATGTGATGTTCTCCCTATATATTTAATATGTATTTATTTATTATTATTTATTAAATCTATTCATACTACTGGGTAGTACTGGGTATAACATGAATAGATTTAAAATATATTGGGTCGAAGGCCCTTTTTGTCTAGACTAGACCTCTGTCCTTACCCTACCCCTGTATTGGGAATTGCGTGAAGAATTATATATTTATATGTATTCAAATTGCTTAGATCCCGTGGACTGCTTTGATGGGGATGAAATTTAAAATATCAATAAAATTAAAAAGTCATGATAGCCGAGTGGTTGGGTGGTCGGAATTTCGAGTCAAGAGACCCGAGTTCTATCCTCAAGTGGCCGTACCAATGGGTTTTTCTACAAACCTATGTACAAATTATATTGTTGGGGACATAAAGACGGCGACGGGCTCACCACCTGTCACGATGTCTCGAAAATATATTCGGTGGATGGTGGGTCGAAAGGACTTAAATGTCTAGACTAGACCTCTGTCTACCCCTGTATTGGGAATTGCGTGAAGATATTTTTTTATTTTTCTTTTTAATAAAATTAAAAAAAACAAGTACTGGATCGTAATTATCTCTGCCCTCCCATCTCAATTTTTTGTTTGGATTTCTCATTAACTTAATAACAAATAATTCAGATTCAAATTCAATAAAATTGCATTATATATCATTTCAAAATTTCATTATATTATCACTTATCATCATAACAAGTTTCGAGAAAAATTACATTTATTTAATTAAGATCTTTTTAATGCGGTTGTTTAAAATCACCCAAATACGAATAAAAGATTTTTATTAGGATAAAACACAATGACATTATGACAGACAATTAAGTCCCTTCAAAATGGTTTTTCCGTAGACATTTTACTCGTATGTGGTAAGTCTTTCGTAATCTTTATGTCCAAGCCATCGATGTAAATCGTACATAAGTTTTGGAAACAAAACCAATGTCCTATCTCATCCAAGTTTCTAGCAGCGAATTGGCGATGAAAGTTTGCAACTGCTCAAATTTTAGACATTATTGCCCGTCACCGGTCTTCTAAATTTTTTATCTGGTATTGGAGAGTGTAGTGAGAACCACCAAATATTATAAATATTTGCATTTTCACTACTTTCCCTAAGTCGATTCTTACGAAACCCTACTGAAGAAATTGGGTGATATATTCTAAAGCCGTAACCACGCAGCAAATGACTCAGAAATAAAAAAAAAATATCATCATACCATTCACAATAGTAAGTAGTAACCTGCAAGAGAATTGCGCCTAATTCGAGTAGCAGTTGATTTACTTAAACTAATATATTATGTAGTCGTTTTACTGTGAATAACATTCAGTTGGAAAAGAAAAAAAAATATAAAAAAATGTCTTCACGCAATTCACCAATACAGGGGTAGACAGAGGTCTAGCCTAGACATTTAAGTCCCTGAGACCCACCTTCCACCGAAGATATTTTCGGGACAACGTGAAAGGTGGTGACCCCGTCGCCGTCTTTATGTTCAAGCCAACGATATAATTTGTACATAGGTTTTTAGAAAAAAACCCATTGGTACGTCCACTTGAGGATCGAACTCGGGTCTCTTGACTCGAAATTCTGACCACCCAACCACTCCCACTTGTGGTATGGGAATCGGAAACAACGAAAGCACCACAAACACCAAGACCCAAGAAAATGTAGAAAAAGTGGTTTTTCTACATTGACCCGACTGGGAATCGAACCTGGGACCTCGAGATGAAAACCGGTGTTTACGCCACTCTTCCACGGAGGTCGTCAAAATAATTGCAGTCTACCGAGATCATCAAAACAAAGACAGTTTAAGTATATATTTTCTTATCAATTTATTTTTTAAATGCATGATTAAAAAGTACATACGTAATGAAACCCAAGAAAAATGTATGGATGCATAAGTTACCTACGTGAAATAACAATAAGTCTAAGAATCGTCAGTTTTATTATTGAGTGTTGATTGGACTGGTCATACCTATTTTTGCTTCAGATCCTGGGACATTCGATGGGGATAGATCTGTAATGCAATGTCATTTTTATGTAATTGTTAAGAGATATAATTTTTTTTTATATTATTAAATCATGAAAGAAATCAAGAACACGAATCACTCCGGACTAAGAAGGTAACGCGTACAAAAATTAACATTAAAACTTCACATTAGATAAGATTACAGTACAAAATTAGAAAATTAAAAAAAAGATTAAAAAAGGCTGTGCCGATATTATACATATATATATCAACAGTAACAATTTTAGTTAATAAACGTCTTCACGCAATTCCCTGTACAGGGATAGACAGAGGTCAAGTCTAGACAATTGAGTCCCTTCGACCCACCTTCCACCGAAGATATTTTCGGCACAACGTGACAGGTGGTGAGCCCGTCGCCGTTTTTATGACCAAGCCAACGATTTATTTCGTATTTGAAAAACTCATTGGTATGAGCTCGGGTCTCTTGACTCGAAATTCCAATCACCCAACCACACAGCTATCGTGACTTGATTTTAGTTAAGAAAGTTATTTTTCCTTTTTGAAGGCGTTAATTTTTTAATGCCAAAAATCATTTTAGTGTAGACTTACCTAAGTGCGAATACGTACTAAATAGGATAATACTTTGGCGGTAAAAAGTTAAGGAAGAGCTATACCTAGTATTTGGTAAAGTTGGTGAAGCTGGTTGTCTTAATGAGTACAATGGCATTAAGTCCCCCTTCATGTACTTGGTGCATAAAAGTTTAAATAAATAAATGTACATATATCTTCTAATCAGGTAGAAACTATAAAACGCCCAATTCGTCTCTTTTCATCCAGTACCTATGTACCGGGCAGTATATCTTATATTATTATCAGCAAATCTTACATTATTGACTATATCATGATCCCATGCCACAAGTGCTTTAGCATCTTACATTGAGATCGGAGCAATGTATGTGATGATGTCGCTATCTATTTATTTATTACTAACTCCTAACCGTCAAAAAGCGTAGTGTCTTCCATCGTCAGCTCAGCATCATTATAAAATATCTCCTAGACGTAAACAACTGAATTACATCATGGATTTCCTCGTCATTATCTGATGTGATGACAATGAGACTAAACTGGGCATGCTCCGTCCGCTCCGGGTAACAAACATTTTAAAAGAAAACACAACCGAATCGAGAAGCTCCTCCTTTTTTTAAGTCGGTTAAAAACGTTTATGAACTTAATAAAAGCCATTGATACATACATAGTGCCAAAGGAATATCAATGCGTTGCAACAAATTTTTGTTTATAATGTAATTTTTTTGATCACAATGTATTATGTATACTTTATTATTATTGTTTACGGCTATGTCATCTTTTTTTTTTATTTTACCAATTTATGTAACTTACGTTACAGTGCGTAAATAATAGTAGTAGTTTCATAATAAAAAAAATCAGAGTTATAATTTAATTCATCAAAATTGTACACACTTTTAACTATCTTCCCAAAAAAAAAAAGAATAAGATTATTATATATGCAAATGATAGTGCACTTCCAATGAAGCATTTCCATTGTATTTTCGTCTCTTGACAGCTCAAAGATCTGCGAGTATAAATTACAGTGCTTCCGCTTTTGAATAATAGAAGGTGCGCCAAAGGAAATGCATGCATTAGTACTTTAATGGAACATAACGTCATGTTTACGATATAATTCGTTTCTTGTGTCAATATGAGATCTGATAGTTGATATGAATTGATGCATTTTAAAAGATATCTAAATCTTTTTTTTTTGCCTAAGTTCTTTAGGGTGCATATCACGCTCTACTCTACTTAACCTTCATCCTGTTTTGCAATGATATCAAATTAACTAAATATTAATTGTTTTCTATCATGGTCTTTTTCAAACGTAATTATCTTTACTGTCACAATTTTTTTAAGCAGAATTTACTACTACAAGTCCTTATTGCAAAACAAATGTATAAATATTTCCACAAAAAGAAAGCCATGATCATAATTTTATTGGCATTACCAAACGCGCAAATGTAATTACATATTTGAACAGATATTGAAAATATTAAAAAAAAACTGCAAACATAATTCTGCACTGTGGTGGTGATTACGGATGCCCCAATATATCCGTTGCAGCAATGGAACAAACTGATTTTTAAATGCTGGCAACACAACCCTTCCTTTCTTCCTTCCTTCCTTCAACGCATCGCCAGTTTTTAAAAATTGATTTAATGAATTAATGGAAGAATGACGACATCCGTGGACGAGTGGCGTAAACACCGGTTTTCAAGCCATCTCGAAATCCTGGAGTCAAAACAGTTGTAGAGTCACGCATCAGCTTTCGTTGTTGCATGAATGGGCCGGCTCAACCGGGGAAGTACCAGGACATCACAGAATACCGGCATGAAGTAGAAGTCTAACAAACTTCTGCATTTCGTCTGGTGAGTGCAGGTAACCGGAGGCCCATACACCCCCTCCCCCAATTCTGGGAGGGGGGGGGACTCTATGGCTGGCAATGCATCTGCTATGCCTCTGGTATTGCGAATGTTCATGGGCGGCGGTAAATCCGATTTCCCATACCACACGTGCTTTAGCAACTTACATTGGGATGTATTTGATATTGTCCCTATCTGTATATGTTTTTTTTTTAACATTATAAGCTAGCATTTAACTACAATCCCACCTGATGGTAAGTGGCGATGTAGTTTTTGTTGGTAGGCACACTCGCTTAGAAAAAGCCTATTCACTCTTCTCTTGAAGACACCCACATTGTTATCGGACGGAAAGACTGATGCAGGCAAATTATTCCAGTCCTTTGCTGGACGCATTATGAACGACGAAGCAAAGCGCTTCGTCCGAATGCAGGGTATATCGACAAAAAAAGGATGGAGACCCGCCGTGCGTCTTGTTGTCAGATGATGGAAAGGGGAAGGGGGAATTAACTCATGTAATTCTTTCGCACACTCTCCAAAATGTAACCTGTAGAACACCGAGAGACTGGCCACGCGACGTCTGTGTTCGAGACTGGACAAATTGGTAGTAACCAAGTCAGGATCACCGATTAGCCGCTTGGCCCGTCCCTCCACAGAATCCAAGGCTGCCAGTTTATATTTAGGAGCTCCAGCCCATATGTGGCAGCAGTACTCTACAGCCGACCGGACCTGAGTTTTATATAGAGTCAGAAGCTGTCCCGGAGTAAAGTAACGCCGCACTTTTGCAAGAACTCCCAATCTCCTTGCAGCGGCTTTAGCCTTAGACTCAATGAACCGCCCAAAGTTAAGGTTTGACGTGATTTCGACTCCAAGTAACTGGAGGCGGTCGGTGTATTCCAGAGATACATTCTGTATATGTATTATTTATTTATTATTATTAAGAAAAAACCAAGTATAAACTTCTGCTACTTCCTCTGACACGTACCAAAATTATTACCATAATGTGCATGTTGTAGTCAAATTTCATGTAACGTTTTTTTAAAAGTTCCACACATATTCTAATACAGTGGCAGTCATTGAACCCACATTTCACCGGGATTTATTTTAGGACGTCGCGACAGGTGGTAAGTCTGTCGCCGTCTTTATATCCAAGCCGACTTAAATAGTACATAAAATTTGAAAAAACTCACCTGCATGGGATCAAACTCAGGTATCTTGACTCGAATCGAATTCGAACTCAACAACACGGCTATTTGACTTTTTTCAATAGCTACGAACTTAAGTTTTTACCAAAAATTTCGAAAATGGTCCTGTGCCACCTGCATAAACATCTCCCCAAAACTTTAGGCATGTCGTACACAACCTTGCAATTGAGCTTTTATTATATTCTTGTTCTATTATTAACAAGGAAAATCGTGATAATCGTAAACAATATTCAATCATTATTATAATAATAGATATGTAATATATATCTATTTTAATAGAGTATTAGTAACATTCCACATATAAGCCTATTGTTAGCAAGTTGAACGATCGAATATCACCAAATTAATGCAATGATCCACCAATTAGTTAAGGATAATCCTTTTCACAATACTATAAAAGCTTATATTTAACACTGTGGCATATATAGAAATTTTAAGTTTTTAAAATATATTTTGCGATATGAAAAACTCTAAGTAATAAAATTGGAATTCTTAATTATTTCTCTTATATTTTGAATAACGTATGTTTTAAATTCGTTCCTATCTATATAAATCCGTATTTCTTTAATAGATAGTGACACTATAGATAGTGGTTGGATGATAGAAATTCGAGTCAAGAGACTCGGTTTCGATCACTAAGGCTCGTACCAATGGATTTTTTCGTGAGCGGATTTCGTCTGCTTAGCAGGTTTCGGGCCTCGAGGCAAGCCTCATTGCCCGGCCATCTTCTCAGGGGGCTGTGCTCCCCCGGTCCTGGGTACCGCCATGCGTCGGGTCTTTCACTCTTCCCCGTCCTTCCCCTCAACGAGGTCGGGTGGTGGCTGCAACAATTCCCTAGGGAGAGGTCGCCGCTCTGGTGGTCGAGCGTGCTGCGGCAGGAGGTCCGATAAGGACGCCAGGTCGCGCAGGTGTTGATGTGGTCCATTATCAGCACGGTCATACATTTTCCGCGCCAAATGGACCACAAATGGGTTTTTTCAAAAACTTATGGATGATTTATGTTTTTGGCTTGACCTTAAGGACCGCGACGAGCACACCGCCTTCACGTTGTCCCAAGTGGTCGTCATGTTGTCGAAATAACTTATTTTTCTACATCTCTGTCTAACCGTGTATCGGGTGTTGAATTGTGTGAAGATATTTCTTTTTTCTATTATTGTATTAAGCATTATTTAATCGCAATAATAAAAGAAAAAGATAACATTAAAATTAATTTACATAATTATTTCATTATTTTCATAGTCACGATAGCCGAGTTGTTGGGTGGTCGGAATTTCGAGTCGAGAGACCCGAGTTCGATCCCCAGGTGGCAGTACCAATGAGTTTTTCAAAAACTTATGTACTAATTTCATCGTTGGCTTGGACATAAAGGCGGCGACGGGCTCACCACCTGTCACGTTTTCCCGAAAATATCTTCGGTGGAAGGTGGGTCAAAGGGTTAGTCTTTCTAGAAAGAAATCACAAGACAACACAGACGAAGTCACGGGTCACATAAAGTTAACTTATATTTAAAACGATCAATCAAATTTAACACGATGTAATAACCATGACCGAATGATGAATTAACTTAAATAGATTCTTACGGCCCCTTAATTTCATCGATCTGGAACTCATATTTTATAAACGTGGGAGTAAATTGATTTAATTTAATGTCTTTTATGTTTGCGTTGTAAGAAAGTTCTTCGAGCAACATCAGCGTGGGTGTTGTAACAGTTTCCTATGAATTAAATGTTATTAACAAACAAAACTCTACGAATGTTAGTTTAAATTTGACATTTTACTGAATGTTAAATGACTAGTTAAATAAACAATGAGTTGTTATAAGTTCTAACCAACATTACAAAATAGATTTAGTATACAAGTAAACTATATAATAAATAAATATTTTAACGCTATTCCCACTACAGGGTAGACATCCCTTCGACCCACCTTCCACCGAAGACATATGGGACAACGTGAGAGGTGTTAAGCCCACCGCCGTCTATAGGCCCAAGTCAACGATATGAATCGTACATAGGTTTTAAAAAAACCATTGGTACGAGCCTGCTACCTGGGGATCGAACTCAGGTCTCTCGAATCAAATTCCGATCACCCAACCACTGGGCTATCGCGATTTTTACAAAACTATGATATACAATCTGAAATGAAAGAAAATAGGAAGTTGAATTCTATGTGGTATAGCCGTTCTGTTCAACCGATTTTTTTAATACTTTTATTTACTGAAAGATCATTAGTCATTAACAATGACTTTTACCTGTCTCATGTTATACTCACGATAGCCGAGTTGTTGGGTGGTCGGAATTTGGAGTCGAGAGACCCGAGTTCGATACCCAGGTGGCAGTACCAATGAGTTTTTCAAAAACTTATGTACGAATTTGATCGTTGGCTTGGACATAAAGGCGGCGACGGGCTCACCACCTGTCACGTTGTCCCGAAAATATCTTCGGTGGAAGGTGGGTCAAAGGGACTTAATTGTCTAGACTTGACCTCTGTCTACCCTTGTATTGGGAATTGCGTGAAGATATATTATATTTTTTTTTTTTTTTATGTTATACTCAAACGCAACGCTTTAAAACGCATAGATTTTTGGAACCTCTATTTGACACTTGGCTTTAAAATTTCTTCCATTTAATGTTCATACATTCAACATGACTTTTTAAGCCCATTTTCCTTTACTCTAACATATATTATAAAATGTAAAGGGTACACAGAATTTATTTGAGTGAAACCATGTGAAATTATTTCCTAGGATGTATGTGAGCATAACACAATGATTTTTAGGATACTTGTCTGGTTTTCTGTTTGTTCGGGGTTGGCGCTTTAACTAATAAACGGATTCCAATTCTTTTTACATAGTTCAATGTCATATTTTCCAAATTAAAAACTGGTGCAAATTATTAAAATCAGTTCAGTAATACAAAAGATATAGCTTGATCGCTCTTTAGTACGAGTCATTATTCAACAGAAAGGTCAAGTTAAAATGGACCTATACCTTTTGTAAATTATGAACATACGTCCGGAATATGTGTACATATTGATCAATGTTTTATGTTTCAATTTAAAAACTGGTGCAGTTATTATTCAAATCGATCCAGTATTACAAAAGATACAGCTTGAACTCTCAACAGTATGAGTTATCATACAGCAAAAAGGTAAAGTTAAAATTGGCCTATTCTTTTTCTAAATTACGAACAATCTACGAAAGAAAAAAATTGGACTTGGACTTAAAAAGTGAAAGTGTGAAATAATCTTATCATACATATTACAAAATAGCTCTAAAGAGCAATTTAGCAATTCGATTATTCAATTTCATTACAGTTTCATCTCGAAAACATTACAGTTCCTCTGGGGAATATGTAGCGAAATATTCATGATGGATTTTGATCAATTTTGATTTTGTTATATACTGTTTTCATAACATAACACTGCGATATCTACTTTCTATCCCGCCTGTCTGTACATACGAGAGTACGGACTCGCACTGGCTTTACATAGGTAGCATAAATACACATAAAATTTTTTGTTGTCGTGTCGTATATTTTAAAGATTAGAGAAAAAGTTTCTTCGCATTTTTAAGAAACACATTTTTTACTATTGTTTATTTACATTTAACTAAAGTATGTAGGTGCCATTTGAATTTGGAATTATCTTCTTTAAAATTTAAACTTTTAATGATACCTAAACCAGCCAGATACAAATAGTATAGCCAAAGAGATTTCATTACAAGTTCATACATACTATAATGCGAAAAGATTTTTTCCCCAACCCATTATTTAATTAAGCACTTTATAAAAAGGCGCGTTTACAAATGAATGTTGAACCACTTATTCAGCCCCAAAATACTTCTTCAGTAGATTCTTACAACATTAAAAGCAACATCTGTCAAAAGTTCAAGTCTTAAGCGCCAGCCGTGTAGGCTCTGCTTTGTTTAATCAATCAGAATGGATACTTAAGGAAAACTAATACTAGCGTCTTTATTAGTACTAAAAGTACTACAACAACTGCAAGATCTCTACGCAAAAACTACGAAATTGAAAGCGATTTTTACAGCTGTGTTACTAGATGTCTAATTTATTTCTACTTCATCGTGTAAAACCGTACAGAAATATGACAGAAGATACATAAAATAAATGTCTTCACGCATTGTACCTAACGGGGTAGCCTAAGAGAACAAATCGCTAAGTATCAAGATCCTTACATACCACTTTCGCTTCTTTTCATATTTATCATTTTCTTCATCCAGGTATCTGAGTACTTTTAAAACTCCCCTATATGAATTAATTTATGTGTAAAAAATATTTTGTCAACATTCCCATTACTGGGTTAAACAGTTGACCAGACAAAACAAATTTTGGAAATAAGTGACCAGTTGTAAGCCTGTATCCGTCTTTATGTCCAAGTCAACGTTATACATCGTACATACATTTAAAAGAAACCATTGGTACGAGCCTGCCATCTGAGGTTCACCCACTATCGTGACTCGACTATCGTGACTTCTTAAAAAAGGTATATATATATATATATATATATATATATATATATATATATATATATATATATATATATATATACATATATATATATATATACATATATATATATATATATATATATATATATATACATATATATATATATATACATATATATATATATATATATATATATATATATATATATATATATATATATATATATATATATATATATATATATATATATATATAAATGACTATGTATATAGATAGCCGAGTTGTTGGGTGGTCGGAATTTCGAGTCGAGAGACCCGAGTTCGGTCCCCAGGTGGCAGTACCAATGAGTTTTTCAAAAACTTATGTACGAATTTCATCGTTGGCTTGGACATAAAGGCGGCGACGGGCTCACCACCTGTCACGTTGTCCCGAAAATATCTTCGGTGGAAGGTGGGTCAAAGGGACTTAATTGTCTAGACTTGACCTCTGTCTACCCCTGTATTGGGAATTGCGTGAAGATATTTATATTATTTATTTTATGTATGTATGTGTACGTTAAAGGAAACTTGTTTAGAAATATCTCTCAAGTTGAAAAACAATGTATTTTTTCTTTAGTGTTATTAATTAGCGGTAGTGAGAACCATAGCAACAATTTTTTTGTACTCAATTTTTTGTACTCAATTTTGTAAAATTTTCTGTTACGGTTAACCGGCTGGATAGGTAGTAGGTATAGTAGTGGCTCTTTTTTTTTGTTATTATAGTACATATGTTATTTTTAAAGTTTATTCATATTTGTATTTAATTTTATATATTTGTATGTAATGTCTGATGATGACTCCTTTTATTCTGCTTACGATTCATCAACAAGTACTGACTCTTTTGATGAGCCGGAAACTCTCCGTAATTCGCTAGATAAATCCTTACAACATCTCACTTCTTTCTTCAAAGTCGGCCACTTGAATGCACAAAGCATACCCTCTCATTACTCTGAACTTTTAGAATCTTTCACTTCTGCCTCTTTAACTGTGCAGGCAATTTTAATTTCTGAAAGCTGGCTGAAGCCTTCTCTTCCGAATTCATCATATAGTTTACCTGGGTTTGTCTTGGTGAGAAATGATAGATTAGGTAAGGGTGGTGGAGGTATTGCAAAATACCTACGGTCCAATATACGCTTTTTCGTTATTGCATCCTCGCCTTCTGAATATTCTGCCTCTGCTGAATATTTGTTTTTAGAAGTTCAGGTGGAGCGTTACAAGTTAGTACTGGGAGTAGTTTACTGCCCACCCTCTGTTGACTATTTCTGCAGCTTAGAAAACGTTTTATAATCTGTATGCGCAGACTACACACATCACATAATCATGGGCGACTTCAATACTGATCTCCTCAAAACTTCAATACAATCAGCCAAGCTCACATATATCCTGTCCTCCGTTAATTTATCCATCCTTCCCTGCAATCCTACTCACCATCACCTGGACTTCCCGGATACCTGGCATGGTCTTATAATTACATCGTCTCCTCATCTAGTCAATAAATATGGTCAGTTGTCAGCTTCCGGTTTTTCGCGCCATGATTTACTTTACCTTCCATATAAGTTGAAGACTGCAAAATCGAAACCCGACATAATGTGGGTTCAATGTTTTAGTAAGATTAATCCAACGAATCTTCTAAATGATGTAAAGGCCATCGACTTCTCACCGGTTTATAGTGCATCGTCTGTTAATGATAAAGTTTCTTTTTTCACACAATACACTCTGAAACTGTTCTATGCGCATGCACCGGTGCGAACTATTAGGTCCAAGCGGCCTCCAGCTCCGTGGATCACGAGGGGAGTACGCATGGCGATGACTCGACGCCTTCAGACGGTTTAAGCATGACAGGTACAATGAGAATTGGGAACGATATAAAATTGGGAACGATATAAAATTGCAATCGTTGCAATCATATGGTAAGGGCGGCAAAGCGGCGTTACTTCTTCGATAATGTCTCCAGTAATTCTTCGGCTGATACATAAAAATTTCTCAACTCTCTTGGCTTGGGTAAATCCTCCGACATGAATCAAAAAGTTTCGTTTCCTCTTAATGACTTAAACTCCTATTTCTCTACAGGTTCTTGACTTTCTCCAGTTATCTAATGTCAGTCAATCAGAGAACTTAATTCTATGGCCAAACATCTACATCAACCCGTATTATTCTCGCCTGTCTCTGTTTACGATGTACATAAAATCTTTGTCTCTATTAAATCAAAAGCGGTGGGCTGTGACAATGTGAGTCGTGCTATAATATCTTTAGATCTCGAACACTTTCTCCCAGTCATTACTCACATCATTAATTTTTCTCTGTCTTCATCGGTATTTCTTTCTTTTGGTGTAAAGCTTATATAATTCCGCTTCTTAAAATTGCAAACCCCCTGCAACTCAACAATTATAGACCTATTTCAATTCTTCTTTTCCTATCAAAGATTCTTGAGTCTATAGTTCACCAACAATTGTCAGATTTTCTATTTAAAAATAGCTTGCTCTCTCAATTTCAGTCGGGTTTCCGTCCCGGACACAGCACAACCACTGCTCTTCTCAAAGTTACAGAGGACATTCGGGAAGACGGAGAATAGAATGGTTACTGGGCTTGTTCTCGTGGACTTTTCCAATGCTTTCAATATCGTTGACCATGATATTCTCCTTGCTATGCTTTGTAATCTTAACTTCTCTCCCACTTCTTTAAAATGGTTATCTTCCTACCTTTGTGGCCGTCAACAAGCGGTTCGAGTTGGTAGTGAAGTATCTGACTGGTGTCAACTTGTATCTGGCGTGCCACAAGATGGAATATTATTTCCTCTATTGTTCTCCATTTTTATCAATTTTCTTTCCGCACATCTTAGCTGCTCTTATCATTTCTACGCCGACGATTTGCAAATCTATGTTCAAACTTCTGTTGATTGCATTGATAGTGCAGTTACTAAGATTAATTTAGATTTAATTAAATTAAATAATTGGTCTAACAAATTCGGCATTAAAGTAAATCCCAATAAATGCCAAGCAATTTTAATCGAAAGTGTCCGCCAGTTAAGTAAACTGGACACTTGCTCTATTGCTCCAGTCACTTTTGATGGATTATGCATCCCATATTCTAACAGCGTAAAAAACCTTGGCCTTTGTATCGACTCAACACTAATTGGGCCAACCACATACGCACAATAAGTGGTTCAGTCATTGCCAAGTTGACTGCTTTGAATCAACTTAGAAACTTCCTTCCGATCAAGGTAAAGATAATTCTGGTGCAGTATCTTATTTTGCCTATTATTGATTATGCAGATGTGTGTTGCACTGATCTTAATGAAAACCATCTAGACAAGCTGGATCGTCTCGTAAATAACTGTGTCCGATTCATCTACTGCCTTCGTAAGTTTGATCATGTTTCTTCTTTCCGATCTCAGCTAAATTGGCTTCCCATTCGTCAACGAAGACACACCAGGACACTCCTTACACTTTTTTCTATATTTGTATTGACTAACCATAAATTATTGCTTACTTAGAAAGAAAAAGAACTCTTAAAAATATTACAATAAACAAAATATTAAAAAAAAGAAAACGAAATAGTGACGTCAATTTTGGTCGCCATTTCAGTACTATTGTGTTGATAAACCTTTTTTTACAACTACATTCATAATGACCTGTTTAAATTCCCTAAATGATCTGGACATCCAGCGTTAGGTGCGGTTTCTTATTATCGCATGTACCTGTACCTAATCCTACTGATAATTATTTAGCTATATGTGAGAATATTAATTAATAGTTCGGATAACGATAATATCACTCCTTAAAACTAAAAGTTCTCCCAGGAATTTAGACGTAAAGAGCAGACGAAGTCAGAGACCGAAATCAATTTGGAATAATACAAAAGTCCATTTGTTTAAAATAATTTGCATTCGTAATAACATAATTTATTTTTGCGACACGACGCACAATCAATAAAAATAACGACTGCCGGAAACCATAAAACGTGAAAAAAGTAACAAGCGTTGGTATGAACAAGGAGACTATGGTCCCTAACAAAAGGAATAGATAACGGTTTCAAGTACAAGTTTTATTTACATGCAAAGCATGAAGATTTCCTCTACGACTATGGAGAAGTGATTCAAATTAAATTTTTCTTCTAAATAATTTCATTCATCTAAATTACAAAGCTTAAAATGGCGATGAGAAAAATACGACAGCGCAATAGAAAAATCGCGGAACACATAGATCGCTGGTAGTCGCAAAATGTTGCCAACTTTAAAGATAGTAGGAAGAAGAAATTAGAAAAATTATGGAAGATGTAAACAAATAAGTGCATTGCATTTTTTGCCATCCGATTAAATCGACCTTTCTCGAATTAAATACAGTCTCTAGTTACTAGACTATTGGTTTTTGTTCCACGCAGAACTAATTACAAGTCTACTTTTTCTAAGACTGTTAAAACCATAAAAATGGATAGAATATTACTGAATGTTGTAAATAACTCTGGGTTCTTTTTAACAAACAATGCAGTTTCATAAATGTTCATTGACAGTAATGTCAAAATATGACAAAACGTTATTTACCATCAGATAAACCGATCTATCGTTTGGTACCTTTTCAACTCTTGCTACAATAATTGATAATCAGGATGCTCGATTACATTTCATAGATCGACTTTAGTTCATTCGCGGTGTTATTTTTAAATCATCCCATAATTTTCACTTTACCACCAAAAGTTTTTTACTAATGATATTAATAAAAAAATGTCTTCACGCCATTCACAATACAGGGGTAGACAAAGGTCTATACAATTAAGTCCTTTCGTGTCCCCTCGGAAGGTGGGTCGAAGCTGGGGCTCGAACTCGGGTCTCTTGATTCCAACCACTCGGCTATCGTGACTTTTTCTGAATTAAATGAAGTTAAATAATAATTTATGAATTAATTGATATGCGTTAAAAGTGTATTTAAAATGAGTCGATCATTACTAATTTTAAAGAAAATTTACAATGTATCTACATTGTAAATTTTCTTTAAAATTAGTCACGTATACCGGTCCTATAAAGTCATTGTTGCTATTGTGAACAAAAGCGAGCCGCAGGGCGCGTAATATTTATGACTAAAATTAATCCGATGACGCGATATCCGTCGTCTGTAATTGTGTCAGTCGTTCGCCTCACATAATAATTATAACTTACGTCGTCAAAATAATGTTTAGAAAAACAGTGACCATGTTATTTAAGATGAAGCAATAGATAAATAAATATTTTAAATATATTACAAAGTTGTAATTACAACTCTAGTGTCACAAGGATTAGAGGCAAGATTGGCGACTGCTTGGGTGATCGGGATTCGAGTCAAGAGACCCGAGTTAGACCCCCGGGTGGTACTGAGCGTACGTTGTCCCAAAATATTTATAACACTCCCTGTGTTTGCGTCGTTGCCTGCGCACCGCTCTCCGTGCCCTCCACGGCCGAGGTGGAGTCGCGGTGAAGGAGGAGTCTTTGTATTGCGTTTTGCCTTATTCCTTATCCACTGCGGCTCTGGATGAGGAGGGGCCGCGGGGGGAGAGTAATGTCGGTATTACGAGGCGCCGCTCTCTTTGCCCTCCGCGGCCGAAATGTCGTCTGCGGCGGTGCCAAAGTCCATATAAACCGCTGGGTGACGGGTGAGCTGGTGCTCAGTCAAGCACTAGCCTTCCTGAGCCCCATGGCCTCCGGTTGGTGGACCCGGGGGGTTCGTCATCCCCGTGGGTTTTGGAGGCCAAGGAGGTAGACGCGTCCGTGTTCCGGCGCGTCTAGCCTAGTCGGAGTGGGAGAAGTTTTTTCTCTCCCGAGGAGGGGCTGCTCTGGGCGGCCAGCGCGAGTGGGGTCGCGGTTGTATGCGAAAGCGTTCCCGTGGCCCCACTAACATGCGGCGAAGGTGGAACACCGTGGGGTTTTAGTCTGTGCGAGCCCGACATTACCTGTCCTTGCCCCTGCAGGGGCGGGTATACGTTGGTATTTATATATATTTATAGGTATTTCCCCACGTAGGATATGAATTGAATGAATCAAAATAAAATATACATGACATGCATCATAACTACGTCAGGCATAACTCCGTTTACCTCGGCTTAAACGGCTTTGAAGATTATAATTCATAATGGTGACCGATAAAAAAGTCTTTTCCAGATAAGACCACTAAACAGCTAAAGCGTTTTTTTGCTTTTTCTGGAAGCATTGCTATTATATATATTATAAAAAGCAAAAAACTTGAATAAAATCTACTGCAAGTCCTACAAGTTGCGTCTCAGATATCCGATCATTAATCATGTATTTGTCATTGTCATTTGTCAATGTAAGCTGTAACTAAAGCACTCAAGATCCATGACAAGTAACAATAACATTTTTACCATTCAAGAAAATGACAAAATTATATTCGAATAAGGGCGCTGACAGCGTAATACTTAATATTGTCTAGTCGAACTCAAATTGTCACTTTTCGTGCCTTTAGCGCGGCACGCCTACTGAATGATATTTCCTTTATTTAGCAAAAAATACTTTTTTTTAGGTAGGATAGACGAGACGAGCGAAATATTATACGCTTACATTTTTAGGATTTCGGACCTTCAAAGAAATGAAAGCCTTATGATATCTCTCACAAACCAGTTCGCAAAAATAAATGGGAATAAGGGAAATTAGTTTAATTAATAAATTTCTTTTCCAATTCAATCTTTACACGGAAGAAGAATCGCGAGAGCCGTGAAGTTTAGTTGGAAAATCATAAACATTTTTAGAATTTTATGTAAAATTTGTATCGTTAGCTACAATTTGTACACTTAAACGGCGACAGGCTCACCACCTGTAACGTCGTCTCAAATAAGCTCCAGTGAAATGTGGTACGGAAGCATTAAATAATATTAAGAGCTTTGGTTTGTGGTAGTCGAGTAAAAGACCGATATTTTAATCTTTTCTTTGTTAAGTCGGCAAGTTCATTTTCAATTTTAAACTTTTATCTTATCAATGTTCTCTTTCTAGTTTTTATTTCCACTTTGAAACTCCCCACTCAACATATACTCAGCGCGTTCCTTGCTTTTTTTTGTAGTACCGAATTTACTTCTTATTTTTATGTAGAGAGTGCCAGCATAGAACTAGACCCGAAATACTAACCAATTATAGAACTTTATACTTGTTTACGTATACAAAAAGAATGTAAATGAGCAAACTGCGCACCGGAAGGTAATTGCCATCCGCAACCCCAGAAAATCTTCAAGTGCATATCCGGCCTTTGAACAAAGTATTGAAGAGAGGTGAGGAAGCCTGCGGTTACCAAATGACATTAATCAGATGATACTCACCCTTTCGAGTCGAAATATAACACATTGAATACTGTTATTATTATTGAATACAATAACCAAGAAAAATAATTTATTTTCATATTACTATACCTAACAAATTTTTAATTATCTAAAGTAAAGATCTAAAAGCAAATAACTTAATATAATTAATAAAATATATATCTTCACGCCATTCCCAATACGAAGGTAAACAGAGGAGTAGTATAAACACTTAAGTCCCTTCGACCCACATTCAACCGAAGATATTATTGGGACAAAGTGACAAGTCCGTGGTAAGTCCGTTGCCGTTTATAAAAAAACCCTTTTTTTATATACGGCACGGAATTTCGACCACCGAAATATAAACTATTATATAAATTTAAAATAGAAATATCTTAATATACATTTTCATATTATAAATTCTCGCGTGGATACAAAAAGTATAATACAGAACTATATATTTTTAAATAAAACGATTTCTACGCGTTTATAGTAAGTCAGTCCTCCCGTCACCACGGATGCTATAAAGCATCCGAAATGTCGGGAAATAAAAATAGTTTGTAAAAAATAGTCGATGTAGTATTCGTGTAAATACAAGAAATCATTACAGAACTATAAACATATAAAATGTGCTAATCTAATAATCACCAGTGCTAATCTAGTAATTAAAACCAGTACTGTATTGCCTCCATATGCTAAATAATTTTAAATTGTTGAAACTTACACTTTTCTTAATTATGCTACTTGCTTACTTTAATTTTTAAATTAACCGATTTTTACGATTACCATAATTTTACTTTTCACTCATACTATTTTCCATGTCCTCTTCGCCTATAATGTGCCTTCACAAATAGATTTTTTCATTCAAAATAATTATTACTCATTGATCGAGAGTGTCTGCGGTTGAAATTTTGCTCAGAATAACCACACGGTATTCGCTGAAGGTCATACAAGTAAGGTTCCAACCTCGACACATCCCGGTGATAACGTTGAACCAATGTATTTAAACGCTATATCTTCTTAACGAATATATCCCAAAATCTTAAGTTCATACTATACAACCAGTGCGTGTTGCCAGATGATTTATAGAACTAAGACGTGAGCGTACAGCAGCCAAAAAGGACATACAATGTTGCACAACATGCTACGAAAAGGGCTATGTACGGCTCTGCGTGACAAAATATGCAATAAAAATATCTACCGCAGAACTCAGCTAACGAACGTAGCCGTAAAAATCAGCGCGCTAAAGTATCAATCGGCCATAAACATATCTCGACGAACTGATGAACATTGGGGAAGAAAGGTTCTTAAGTTGCATCCTCGTTTAATCAAACGCATAGAGTGACCGCCTACAAGAGGAAGTGACGAAAAATATTGCCAGGATTCGATGGATGGGGGTGGATGAGACTGTTCTTTGTGGTAACGGAAGGCAGGGGTAAACTTATGTTCAGAAATGAACTCTCAAAAGGCTTTTTTACATAAAAAGAAGGAGTTTCAAACTTTCGTTATTTATTATATTTCTTCACTATTATTTGCATCGCGAAATATTGAAAAGCATATTGTAAAGCTTGACGCGCTAAAACTTCACACGTAGCTCTATATATATATCTAACGTACGTTACCAGGCAAGTCCCGTATTATACTAGAAACATGAATTCTCTTTGCGAAACAACGCAATTTCACGTCACTTTATGTAACAGATTGTTTTCACAAACAGCTGCTGTTCATTCGCTCTTTATGAGAATTCGTACTTCGTTAAGAAGCGTTTTGAAATTCTCTGTACTCGTGATTTCTTGTTATGTTTATTTTTGTTACTTACTTTCATACTTTGCTAGTGTTTCCTATTTTTAGAATGTTTTGACTTAAAACACTTCTCTGATATTTAGTAGGAAATAATTTAAAATAATTTTGTGTAACATTGTACTGTACGAAAATGAATTTTAAAAGTACGGTGTTGAATAAACGTGGCCTAAGAAGATAGAATGTACCTAGAAGGTAGACAAAACCTTTTTTTAACTTTCTGCTCTACGGATTTTGATTCATAATATTGGAAATTTGAAAAGGGACATGCTGTTTTACACTTCGGGAAAATTTGATACAATACGTAAACGGAGTTATGGGCAGATACTAGTTATTTATAACTAGTTTCTGATACCAGTGATTTATAACAAGATTCTGCCAGTACGAGTAAAATACTCGTACTGGCGTTTAACAAGTAACAAAGTTTATTATTAACAATATGTTTCCAAATCTGACCGTTATTTACAGATGGATTATCTTCTGAAATATTATCTTCTGGATTATCTTCTGAATAAAAACCGATAATATGCAACTTTGTTCTTTGGTAATAGTTAAGTTAATATAAATAATATTTAAAGGCATCAGTTGAAATCATCATTGTATTGCTAAAATAGGCACGAAGTTCAAGTGCTGTGGTAATCAACGGTTAATATCATGCCTTCATCTCTTCTTTTTTTTATCTCTTTGTGTTTAAGAACGTAATAGTTACTGACAACATCGATCTTCACGATTATTATCATCAATAATATGTATCAAAACGCTAATTATTTTTATAAAAGTCACGATAGCCGAGTGGTCGGGTGATCGGAATTTCGAGTCTTGAGACCCGAGTTCGATCCCCAGGTAGCAGGCTCGTACCAATGGGTTTTTCAAAATACGTTGTTCCGAAAATATATTCGGTGAAAGGTGGGTCGAAAGAACTTAATTGTCTAGATTAGACCTCAGTCTGCTCCTGTATTGGGAATTGCGTGAAGATATTTATTTATTTATATAATTATTTTTAGAGTACGATTAAAAACCTTAACAAATTAAAGTATACGTTTAATTGAATACAATTTTAATATGTTTAACTTAATTTAAGATGTGTTATATTGGCACGAAAGTATTTAATGTAATTTAAATCACATGTGAGCGAAAATTAGCATCAAACACCTCAATGCTGTCTTGGTTTATTTGCAACGTTGCTACCAAATCGTACGTGATCTCAGAACCATTTCAGTTAGAGCCTCTATGGACTCTTTACGCTATTTGAAATATACATACACTGGTTATTTGCTTGGTGTCTTGCAAAAGTGGTAGCAACTTAGCTTTTGCTGTAAGGAAGTGCAGCTTTATAGCCCCTGCTAGCGACCGCACTGACTGTAAACATGCTGCTGTTTCGACTTTACGATCTACGAAGACAGTGTTAATTTAATTTAAAAAAAGTCAAAAATTTGTTACTTGGACATTTTTTTAATTATTGTTTGTAACGAAAATTTGACACACATTTTGATATATACGTACTTTTTTTTAACTTGTTTTTGTTTGCGAATTCTACTAAGATTTTTGATAGGATCGTTTAAATTTGTTTAATTAATATCGTCGGTGTGGACATAAAGCTAGTGGCTGACCACCTGTCACGTTGTCCCGAAAATATCTTCGGTGGAAGGTGAGTCGAAGGGACTTAATTGTCTAGACTAGACCTCTGTCTACCCCTGAATTGGGAATTTATTTGTTTATCCTGTAAATTGCCTGTTTGAAAATTATAAAGCGAAAAATCCTTCTATATAAGGAATGATCCCATATAAGAAAGTATAGGAACTTATAGGATATAAGTTTATAAAACATAATACGTCAGTTTTCTTGATTTCTCCCATAAGTTTACATTATTATATGTTACATTCAAATTCATAATAGTACAACCGTGTTCGCTGTGAATAGTAAACGTAACGAACGTGTAATTTTTTTCACATTGAGTTGTATGATACCGACATGAATGATGAATTCAACTGAAGCTCTATCTGTAGAAAATAATGTAAATGTTTGATATATTAATTCAATATTATACAATATCGGAGGGATACTGCTGTGGAGGGAGCGTAGCTTAGTTAAGCTCGGTCCGCTTGCTCCGAGTGGGCTTTTGGAACCTATATCGGATGCATAATAATGGACGGTGCAATGAACAACTATGCAAACATGGGGAAGTGTTGTTGTGATTCTTCTGCCCTGCACAGTGAAGTAGAATTAGTGAAGGTAAAAGAACTTTTGTAATGAAAATTTCTCTTCTCCTTAAACAAGTTACTAAAGCGGCGAAGAAGTGATCCCGAAGGGAAACGCTTCTTGTTTTTATAATGCGTTGTTCACTACGATCAACTCCACGATCTAAGTTAAATTAGCGCCTAAGTCATAAACCATATTCGATGTGGTATATATTTCCGATGTGCTGGTGTTAGTAAAATATACGCCTTTTTAATTCTGTGAGCATTCTGGAAGCAAAATTCACGATAGCGGAGTGGTTGGGCGGATGGAATTTCGAGTCGGGAGACCCGAGATCGATCCCCAGATGGCAGGCTCGTACCAATGGGTTTTTAAAAACCTATGTACGAATTATATCGTTGGCTTGAAAATAAAGACGGCGACGGGCTCACCACCGTTCACGTTGTCCCGAAAATATCTTCGGTGGAAGGTGGGTCGAAGGGACTTAACTGTTTAGACTAGACCTCTGTCTACCCCTGTATTGAAAATTGCGTGAAGAAATTTATTTATTTTATTTTATTCTGGAAGTAAAATCCGGTCGAGTCGTAATCCGTGAGCTTTGCGGATTTATAGATACTGATTGTGTGGGCGTATCTATCGGTATCGGTCTTCGTGCGTGCAATCCTAGCTGTTATTCTAGACATTATAATAAAAGTTTACTGCATAATTTAAATCATAATTAAAGTTAAATGTGATAAATTTAAGTAAATGGGTAAAAAAACAGTCAAGGTAACTCTTCAACGATTTACAGCAGCTTCTTCCTATTTTATATACACAATAACATATGATTTGTGGTAACTGCAATCTGTCTATCATCGAGGGTTTGATGGTGTTGACGGTAGTTTTATAGTTTGAACACAAAAATAACAATGAAACTCAACAACAATTTGAACTACAAAACATACCATCGGAAAACAATGTAATTGAAAAGCTAAAGGTAAAAAAACCTTTTCAGTCGTAAGTTATTAATGTACATGCTTTAATTAAAAGGCATCGCAAAATGTTACCATATTGTCATTATATTAATTACGTTTAAAATAATTATCTTCACACCGTTTTCAATAAAGGGGCAGACAGAGGTGCAGACAATTAAGACCTTTCGACCCACCTTACACCGAAGAAGTTTATGGGGTAACGTGGCAGGTAATTAGCCTTTAGCCGTCTTTGTGTCCAAGCGAACGATATATATCGAACTTAATTTTAAAAAAAAACTAATGGCACGAGCCTGCCACCGGGGTATCGAAATAGGGGCTCTTGAATCGAATTACCCAATCACTTAATTCACCCAATCACTCGGCTATCGTGACTCTTATAAGATCTATATAATTTATAAACTTTACTAGTAATATATCTAAAAATTGTATAATACAGCATTAACAATGATTTCAGTAATGAAAATACTTTAGTATGCGAATTAAAGTTTCTTTGTTTGTTTGGAGCCGACTCAATGTATAGTTTAGTATAGTTTTAGGTGCTTACATAAATTTAGGCCTAAAATAAACTGAAAAGGTTTCAAGCTCCTTTATTTTTGGGAATGTTTAAATTATTCTGTCAAAAAGTTTAGTCTTGTGTACTCGAAATTTCGCTAAATAAAATAATTACCAACTAGCAAACAAAGTTATCTATACCACTATATAGTATCCTGCCAAGAGTTGAGACTATATAAATTTCTCCTTATATGAAAATCCTGTGTCTGCAAAAAGTTTTTTACAAGCCGCTGTAACGTTATTGTTGCAATTTTATTATAAGCTCCATTTTCCAATTTAATACATATCTCAAGATTAATGTTTATTTTTACATTTCTACATTTGATTATTACATGTGTAAGACAATGATTTCGCATCTAAAACAATGAAATATAAACAGAGAGAGAGAGTTAATGCAAACTCTTCATTAACAAGAGTCTGAAACGTTCATTGAAAGTTTAATTCCACCGGATATTTTTGTAACAGCGGTCATTGCACCGAGGATACATAAGTTCCTGTCAGTTATGATTTATATGAAATACATTTTAGGAAAGCGTAGAGTGACTGCAATATTTTGTTTATGAAATTATTTAGATGTTGATTAATTAATGTAATGAAATGAAAAGTGGTTTCGCCTTAGAGTATTATATTTAATTGAGCCATAACGAGTAGTGGTTAGTTTACGGTAATTTTAGTACCAAAATAATAGTTTCTCAGAATCTGGTTCGTATTAACAATCTCCCCGTCTGATATTACCATTAGCAAAGGCCTTCAGATATTTAATCTGAGAGTTGTGAAGTTTGAATAATATCGGAGTAACTTTCATTGTATCTAGTTACATAATATGCAAAACATCGATTTTCAAATAAATTCTTCTAGGACCATTTACCACGAAAACCTTATATGATTTTTATAGTTAAATTTCAAAAGGAGTGTAAAGGATACCTCAATGATGAGTGGTCAACTTCTTTATGTGATCGTACATTTGCATTAAGAAAATGAAGACGTGTCGCGGTAATTATCTCTGAAACATCAGTTTATAAACATATATAATCAGACAATGATTTTTAATATATCAGCCGAAAGAAGTGTAAATCATAATTTATCTAATCAATTCTTATAAGTTAAACCAGTACACTATATATAGCAATTCATCGGAATTCGAGTCAAAGGATCCGCGTTCGATCCTAGGAAGTAGACGTGTTTTTAAAATTTATGTACTATTTATATCGTTGGCTTGTAAATAGATACAGACATCGACTGGTTCATCATCTGTCACGTTATTCCAAAATAAGCTCTAGAGAAATGTGGCTCAAAAGGACTAAATTTTTTAGAACTCTGGCTACCCCTGCATTGAGAAATTCGTGAAGATAAAATAAAATGAAAATATGAAAATATTAAAGCAACTATATTTACCCCAGATATGTGATTTAATGAATATGTGATTCGAAGAAAGGTTAAAATATTATATAAAATCTTCAGCTACTTCACTACGCGTACTTAATTCAAAATTAATGCTAATTTTCATTTAAAAACAAAAACAAATATGAGAATAATATTTTTCAGTTCGTGACTATATTACATGAACTTATAGTTCCCCATAAATTTTAGTGTTTTCTAATATTTACACAACTGTTATAAAAATTAAGACTACTTCTTTTATTTAAAAAATACACAAAATAGAAAGACAAATAATTTACATACATACATACACGCATTCATATATATGGACAACATCACATAACTATGATCCTAACGATGTTGTGTCAGAAATAAAGACGGTATCCTAAACACCAAGACCAAGAATTTAGAAAATTATTTTACATTGATCCGACTGAGAATCAAAGACGGGACCACTGGCGACGCCATGAAAAGCGGTGAGTACGTCACTCGTTCATGAAGGTCAAATATTTAGAAATTCTAAATCTCTGCTGTTAATGATAGATAATACGGACAGATTTATTAATGATTTATCAATTATTTTGGTGTGTCATAAAAATGCGACGGGGACCAGCGGATTCAGGCTGAGTATGTATTAGTGTAATAAAAACCTTATTCAGCGTCTTGGTATTTGCAACATTCTTCTATTAACGATAACTCTATTTACAGTACCTAGACATATGGTTATGGAATCAGAACATATCACTCTCTATCTACGTCGGTATTGTAAGACGGGATTAAGGAGAAAAATGCCTTTAATATGCCACTGACTACCGAAAGATGCCGGAATAATTCTTACGAAAAGTACCATATTAAAATTCAGCGACCAGTGACAGACAGAAGAGTCTATGGTGCCAGGTGTGCGTTAGCCAATTCCCTTGCCAAAAGAGGCGATTTTGACAAACCCTCTTTCGAGGGAGAGGCCTATTTCCTGCAGTGAAATTAACTTGCGTTCTGTATATAAATTATTGAAATTGACGTGAGACATTATCAATCTAATAATTAAAAACGTCTATACTACTATACTATAGACATATCTTTATCATATATCATATAGATATATCTTTTCGCTACTATACTAAATAGCGAAAAGATATTATTTTAAAACTGTGTCTATTTATGTAAGTTTTAATTAAAATCTCTTATTCAATGAAATATTTAGGTAATGAATCGTAAAACACAAAATTTTACTATTCACTATGTCCAATTAAGAAGTCGCATGCAGTATCTACATATTCTTGCCGCAAAATAGGCGTTTGTCTTTATAAGGGACATTAATCAAGTGTACCTCATTTGCATTCAAACCACACCTCGTTCTTTGAAAAGCTTAGAAGCGTCGCATTTAGCTTTTTAATTTAAATTTCTTACATTGCAAACGTTATAAGGGTGCAAAATTAATTTTATTACATACACGTTTTTATTTATAATGTGCCTGTGATATAAATTAGTTTCGATTTTATCTATTTTTATATTCAATTTATAGAAAATAATTATACAAAAGTAATTACGATAGCCGAGTGGTTGGATGGTCGGAATTTCGAGTCAAGAGACCCGAGTTCGATCCTCAAATGACCGTACCAATGGGTTTTCTAAAAACCTATGTACAAATTATATCGTTGACTTGGACATAAAGACGGCGACGAGCTCACCACCAACGTTGTCCCGAAAATATCTTCGGTGGAAGGTGGCTCGAAGGGTCTTAAATGTCTAGACTAGACCTATGCCTACCCCAGTATTGGGAATTGCGTGAATATATATATTTTTTAATAAAATTGTTATTATTTATTATGAAATATTAATATAACATAATTATTAAAAATATTTTAATACTGCATATGGTAATGGTATGTACGTATATCATGACCAATATTATTTTTAGTAATTAATTAAATTATTTTTAAGATACGTCGATTAAAGGACTTAATGTTAAATAGATTATAAATTATTAATTTATAAGGGTGCCACTGAAAATTCACCATTTTACTCCTGATACATTTTCAACATGTATTAAGTGGCTTTGGGTGGGTGAATTATTTTTTTAATATATTTTATGCATTACTCCTTTATTCTCTAGTTTTTATTTTTTTAAAGTTGAATTATCTTTTGTTTTTTTACTTTTTTATTTAATTTTGCTATATCTGTGAAAATTTTCTGTGTAAATTTCTTTTTATTTTTTTTATTAATACCCTTTTATTTACTATTACTATAATTAAATTTCAATGTAATACAACCCCGTATACAATAATTAGTTGAAACTGTTGCTTAGCTCGCCCGGAGAAGTTTCACGATCTTTGATAGTGGCATAATCGAAATAAACATGAACACTATGGGTATTGAATTATTTATTATGAAATGAGTCATGAAATTAACGGGCTAAGGGCCGAACTAATTATCATTGTGTTCGTTGAAGTTGTGTTTTTTTTACAAGAGAAATGTGTTTTTAGACTCGCAATTTAATGAGAAACATTTACTTTACTCACTTTACGGCCTTTAAAATTCCATTGCAGGACATTGGCCTCTTTTGTAGAATGGAGAATACACATGTTCCCCTAGCTTGGCATATAGGCTGGCATGAAGACAAAACTTGGTATAAGAACTATGGCAGATAGAGTTAATTTAATTATAGAAATTAAACTAAATGAAATTGCCTGGACATTTATCTTCCCATATATTAGGATTATATCTTGTAGACAAGAAGAAATTATTCAAAAGGGGAAGTCAAAATAATAATAATTATATTCTATATAATATAAATATAATTTTATTTTTTTCTATATGATATTAATATATAAATAATAATAATAATAATAATAATATATCTTCACGCAATTCCCAATACAGGGGTAGACCGAGGTCAAGTCCAGACAATTAAGTCCCTTTGACCCACCTTCCACCGAAGATATTTTCAGGACAACGTGACAGGTGGTGAGCCCGTCGCCGCCTTTATGTCCAAGCCAACGATGAAATTCGTACATAAGTTTTTGAAAAAACTCATTGGTACTGCCACCTGGGGATCGAACTCGGGTCTCTCGACTCGAAATCCCGACCACCCAACAACTCGGCTATCGTGACTTAATATATAATATAAATATATTCTAGAATCACAATTGCAACACTTTCATCTTTAGTCCGGAAATGACAAGAAAACATCTGCCCGTCGTAAATGAAATCCATGTACGCAGGTTTCCATTCGACCGTGACACGTTTCAACGTGGCCGCAGCAATCAAAGTTGTAATTAGCAGCTAGTGAAACAGCAAATTAAACGTCCTTTCATGTGACAATTTTACGTGAGACCGTCCTACCGAGCTGGGACTCTATGTCCGGATTCGGCAGTAAATGGGGCGTGCACGCCGAATTTCTAATTAAGCATCGACGTATTATTTTGTGACGGTGTAATTACACTGAGCTTTCGGATTATTTGTACAAGCGTAATAAACTCGATTAAAAGAGATTGTATGGAATAAGTGAATTCAACAGAACTACAATTTTCATTCATTAAATGTGTTATTTTAACAGATATTTTTACAATATTAAAGAACTATCACAGAAATAACACATTTCTTAGTTACTCTATCTATATTAATACAAAATATTACTATTAGCTCGCACAGATATTCATAGCATATATGAAGTCGATTTTGGTATAAATCAAGAAATTAGAAAAATTAAGATATTCTGATGAAAAGTCTTGTAGCAGCATGATACGGTAAATACCTATCTAATTCTAAATACAAAATTCTATTTATTATTTTTATAATACGTCCATTAATTTTTACAGTTATAACGGAAATGGTTCCCCGATTTTTCTTCTTCGCACAGTTAAATTATTAAGAACAGATTGTAATCTATGACTGACATGTGATCTAATCAAAACATTCAATCGTTTAAATTTGATGCTGGCTATTGATTACGTATTCATTTCAAACGGATGCATAAATTACGTATCCACGGGTGCTTACACTTATTATCAAAACTAATATGTAGACTTTTGAAATAAAATGAAGGCATATAAAGACTAAAATTGTTTGCGATTCTGTATCGAATGATTCCAGAATAGCAATGTTTATACGACCTACTGTGGGGATAGTGGTTATGCGGCAATTTCAAATTTAGAATTGGGGAACGAATTTCGAAATTAAATGTCCATCTCGCATTTTGTCTGCTGTCACACTTACAAACTTTATGCTTTGTGGGTGATAATTAAGCAGATAATTAAACTATTTTGAAGCGGTAAATGCCAATTAGTTCTAATTTTCAAGCGTAATTATTATCTATCTGGTTTGTCGTACATTGATTTTTGATTTAAAAACAAAAAATGTCTAGAATATGTAATTGTACATTTATTTTCCAGAATTATTAATATTGTTTTGAAAGCAATGCGTATGAAAAATGGAAAATAGTATTAATTCAAAAAGTTACATTGTCAAGATGCTATAAACATGTTATTTAAAAAATATTGACATGTCAAAGAGATATTATTGTAACAATTTATCATAATTTTAATACCTACAATGTACATATCTGATATAAACACATTCTATAACGACCTTTAAATTGAAAACGACTTCGTAACACAATCAATGACCAAATTAACTTCTTACACATCGCTGATGACCCTTACATCGCCTGGCTTACTAACCCGTGGGTCACTTTCCGCTTGTATAATTCTGCATTACGTACGTTTTCTAAGCCATTCGATACATTACGTCAACATTAATATTATCTTTTCAATTTAAAATATTACTTCGTATCCATACAATAGGAGTTTTAAAGGAGGACATATTATACAGACCGAGTTTCAAATAATCCTCTGAAGACAAAAAGAGGCATCGTTACGCTCGAAGTAACTTTTTCACTATCTCGGCAACAATACCCCGATGTTTTTTTCCCGCAGGAGCTTATAGCATGCGTAGAAATTCTTCCTAATGATTATTTAATAACATTTCTCTTTTAAGAGCTTTGTACACTATTTTACTGCTATTAGAATAATGTTAAAGTTAGTTATTCATAGTTGATAATTTCAATGGACTTTTCTTTTCAATATAAACACGCACACATCTTACGCTAAACGACAGTACGAAAATACTCTGTGTGTTTCGTCCCATATTCCGGATCATCTCGTTTGCTCTCTCATCGATTTTGTACAAAATAGTGCCTTTCTGTGTCGGGTGAAAGTCGCTTTTTGCAGTACTATAGCGACGCTCTGGAAGGGCGGTCGTCGCGTAAGCTACAGGCCACGTGCAACTCGACAAGTTGCGCTTAGTTCTTCACGAACTGTGTGGGAGGCTAGTACGCTACATGAATATGTTTTGTCAATGTCATGCATGGTGATCTTACTGCGAAAAAGTGTTTTTCGCTGACGACAGACTGTGTCGCGTGTGTGAGTGTCGAGCCACGTGATTTTGACAGTCGGAAAAACGAATGCCGGTTATTGGTGCATTAACAACATATATTATGTATTGTACTTAAGACAGTGAAAGTGCTTTTTGCTGATAACGAATCTTAAACGATAGGATGTTTTAATGCAATGTCCGTTTTATATTAGAATATATCACATCAGGGCTGTCTGTTCATTGTTTTAGGCACAATTTATATCCACGATGGACTTTCTATGGTAAGTATAAGGCTATATGTTATATTTTTGATTGCCGCGATTTTTTTATTTCAT
The DNA here is from genome assembly GCA_029286605.1 of Sericinus montela. Taxonomy (NCBI): domain Eukaryota; kingdom Metazoa; phylum Arthropoda; class Insecta; order Lepidoptera; family Papilionidae; genus Sericinus; species Sericinus montela. The sequence continues at coordinate 1,120,801 of JAGSMR010000090.1, forward strand.
AGTTAATCTTATATACATGATTGTAATATTTTTAAAAGTTTCGTGACAATATGTCACGAAATTTTCAATCAAGTAGTCTTATTTTATTTAAAAATTTAAACAATCTATAGGATACTAATTAAATTAAAAAATAATATTTTTTAACACGTTAAATGCAATTGATCCTTTAATTTATAAAAAAAAAACAAAGCAAATGTAAAAATTTGCATCTAATATCTATATTTATGTATCCTTATACTCGTACATTTTAAGTCATCAATCTGTATATTCGGTTTGAATAGGTAGACATAATATAAGCGATTTACACCCTTTCCCCATTGTTTATGGATGGAAACCCTGCCACTGCACTGCGCATGTCCGTTACTATGTCAACAAACATACAGGATACTTACCGCGTCTATGTATATTACTTATGTACATTAAAGATTGTTACAAACACTATCGAATATCAAGAGAGCTCTGGGGTCGGGCATTGGCATAATTTTTATTATACTCGAGTGACCCAAGTTTGATTCCCAATGCAACCACATCCAATCCTACTTTATTGCAATTTAGAATTGATTTGCTTGTCCATGATTTAAATTGAGTAAGTATTATATTTTAATGGCATGTAAAGTCCACATCATAGCACAGAATCAGGAGCTTATATATCCATTAAAAAATCTTTGGTTTTTAAGATGACCTTTGCAGAATTAAAATGTGCAAAATATGACTGTTTAGTTAGATAGACAAAGCAAATTCTTTTTTTTTGCAGGTTGTTTTTAAGTGTAGCGATTGTAGTGTCTTAGTAAATTTTCTCCAGCACGGGATATTGAAAGCGATAAACGACGCAGATTACACATAACACATATTAAAAAGATAAAAGATAGTGATTATGATTTTTCCTTTAACGTACATATATGTTTTGAAAATTGAATTCATTATTCCTAATTATTGATTCCAGGCCAGTGACATCCAGCTATTACTAACAGACGCTATTAATTTTCCATGGCCTATAACTGCGGCCGCTCTAACAGATATACTAACTCGTCGTCAACACTCCCTGTTCTATTTCTCGAATAATCGATACTATCGAGTACGACTCAGTTGCGGATTGAAATTAACACTTCACTTCCGGATATTCAGATTTAGTTTTAAACAATTTTGTTGGTAAAACAAAATCATGACAATAACGAAAAATAATGTTTGTATTTGTGCCATTCTAAATATTGAAGACATTAACTTCAATTTTAATGTACTTTTATAATAATAATAAATATTTTCACACTTTTCTCAATACTGGGGTAAACAGATGTACTAACAATTGAGTATTTTCGACCAACCTTTCACTAAAGATATTTCTTTGGGACAACGACAGATGATGAGCCTCATGCTGTCTTTATGTCCAAGCCAACGATATAAATCGTACACGAGTTTTGAAAAGACTCATTTATGCGAGCCTACCACCTGGGTTTTGAACTCGGGTCTTAGCTTGGCTGTCGTGACTCTTTTAATTTTATATTTTTTATTCATTTTCACGAAACCCGTGAACACACTGGTTTAATAGAGTCGCCAACTATGAGATCCCGGGTTCCATACCCGGACAGGTCAATGTTTAAAACAACTTTTTCTACATTGCCTCGGGTCTGGATGTTCCGATTCCATAACACAAGTGCTTTCGCTACTTACTTTGGGATCAGGGCAATGTATGTCACGTGAATTTATATCTATATATATCTTTATAATTATTTCTACTTCCTTTGATTTTGATACTATTTATTTTATTTTATTTAGATACTATTTAGAAGCTTATCTAGCTCAGCATGAACCCAAGCTCCTGCTAGTGTATAAATGGCCTAGTTCATACGGGGCAGGACCATGGCCTTTCAGAATACCCAAATGGAGTAGAGAAATCTTGGACATCGGCCTTTTGTCCTATTAGAAAAATAACTAAAAAAGGGGGTACCCCTTATCACCTCATTTAGTTCTTATTCTGTCCCCTTTCCAATTCCTTTCTCAAATACTATTCCAATTCCTTTCCGGTGATACTAATATGCAGAGGCGTCTGTAATTAATTTACTAAAATCAAGTTAACTGTTTGTTTGCCACCTTCTGCTATAAAAATGTCATCGCCTATAATAATATAAATCAAATACTTGACGATAACCTCCAAATCCAAAATGACGACCTTGGACGAGTGTCGTAAACACCGGTGTTCGTAGTACCGCCATCTCGAGGTCCCGGGTTCGATTCCCGGTCGAGTCAATGTAGAAAAACCACTTTTTCTACATTTTCTCGGGTGTTTGTAGTGCCTTCGTTGTTTCCGATTCCCATACACAAGTGCTTTAGCATCTTACGTTGGGATCAGAGCAATGTATGTGATGTTGTCTCTATCTATTTATTTATCTATATGTATTTATTTATCAAAAAGTCAAATCAAAATCATTACGTTAAAATCTGTTCACATAAGCGGAAATCTATGTCAATCTAAACCTTCATTGAACACTTTTCGTAAGTTACAATTAATAAATAGTAATTACCTTAATTTAATAAATAACTTACAAATATGACTATTTGTTAGAACGCGTAACGTCGCGATAGGCGTGTGGTTGGGTAATCGGAGATATATTCCGGAGACTCGAGTTGGATACCCAAGAAGAATGTTCGTACTAAAGATTTTTTTTATTTATTTACGATTGGTATCGTTTTGGACATTAAAACGGCAACAGGCTCACCGCATTAAGGTTGTCGCGAATTAACTCAGGGAAAATTTGGACGAAAGGATTAAAACTATATAGACACCTCTGATATAATATAGACCTCTGATATATTATAGACCTCTGATTACCCCAGTCTTGGCAATGCAGTCGTGAGCTTGTTGTACTGCTAATACTGGTCAGAAATGTTTGCATTCCAATTCGACCTTGAAACTGCACTCTCAACGCCCAGTGACAAATATACTTCAAGAAGCCTTGAAGTATATTTGTCACTGGGCGTTGAGAACTATCGCATTAGATAAGACTTTTAGCTAGTTCACTAATTTTTGTACCAAATATTTATATATCATCATATCACGATAGCTTGATAAGACACAATTGCGGAGTGGTTGGGCGATAGGATAGAGATCAGACCAAAGTGTTGCGGAGACTCGATCTCCTCATGTGTTAGGAGAGGCTAATTATTCTAGTGATATGATAATTTGCTAAAAAAATAAAATGATATGATACGAAGTTTAAATAGAAATAAAGAGTGGACAATCTCTATATACTACAAATATCTTTTGAGGAGACCTAGTTCAGTCGTGAGTTCTGGCATGATGAAGAAGATAATCTGTGCCAAATAACAAAAAACTATTTTTCATCAAGCAATTTATCGTAGAGTCTGTTAAGCTATGGAATTCACTACCGCTAACTATTCGCGAGGCACAGTCATCACAAATATTTAGAAAATTTGTAAAATTCATTACTTGTCTCAATCTCTTAAGCAGCGTTAAAACGGATTGTATGTGTAGGTAAATCATAATATGTGTAAACTATTATTATTTATTCGTATTTAGTATTAAAAAGTCACGATAGCCGAGTGGTTGGGTGGTCGGAATTTCGAGCCGAGAGACCCGAGTACGATCCCCTGGTGGCAGGCTCGTACCAATGGGTTTTCAAAAACTTATGTACGAATTATATCGTTGGCTTGGACAAAAAGGCGGCGACGGGCTCACCACCTGTCACGTTGTCCCGAAAATATCTTCGGTGGAGGGTGGGTCGAAGGGACTTAATTGGACCTCTGTCTACCCCTGTATTGGGAATGGCAATTTCAGTATTATTTACATATATTTATTATTTTTATATATTGTCCTTGTCATATCTCTTTACGCCTTTGGTAGCCTGGAAGAGATCGGTATGTAGCGATGAAGCCGCCAAATTGTACAGTCTACTTACTTTGATATTTATTATGTTTATTTTATTTCATATCGTGAATACATAGTGTAAGTAAGTATTAAAACTACTTACACTGTGGATCGAAACACTAACATCACTAGACCTCTGACAGTCTCATTATTGGCATTATGTTAAGATATATATTTCAAGCTATACTAATTATAAGGGAATTAATGAGTCCCCTGTGGACTATTTCTTATTTTGGCACCCAAACCACAGCTATTGTATTGGGGTTTAAAATTACAGAGTTAGTGTAATCACGGCCTGTGATGTTAACCATTTCCTCTCAGGTGATAACGTATTTATTACCTTATTCTTAAGAACGCGCGATCGCAAGTTTCATGGGCTGGACTAACTACCTACACTGTGAATGGACCGTTAGCTCTTTTTTTCCACACTGAACCCAATAAGAAAAGAGTGTCCCGTTGTGAACATATTATTATACCTACCATCATATTTATTAGACTAGCTTAAATAGTACATTTTACTACACCTCACGGCCAAACACTTCTTAAGTCTAATTTTAAATTTTGGTACAAAGATATCCGCATTTTTGTTACTCAAGCATAAACATAGAGTTCGTTTCTTTATTTGTTTAACTTTCTTTTCTTCTGATGTCGACTCTTGTTATGAAATTAATTAGAGAGTTGATCTTATTACTTCTTAGAATAGTTAAATTATTGTGTACTTTGTTATTGTACGTGTTTATTAAATTGCTATACTATTTTAGATTTTTGACATATTTTTTAAAGATCGATATTATTCATGATTAAAGCACTAATTTAAAATTCATAAGTTTTAAAATTAAGTAATTAAATAGATTACTAACGTAAAATACAATTCTTTTACCTTTGATACATTCGCAAGAATATATAATTTAACTTATAAATTACATACTGAATCTACTCGGTATAAATTATAACTAGGTTAACACTTACCTTTTGAAATCTTCGAAAATTATACAGCCTGTAAAATATGCCTGTAGATTTGTAAAATTTCTTTATTAAATTACCTAGCAATTGTAGCCGTCGTAACATTAAAAGATTATTGAATGGACTTATTTTAAGTTTTACTTCCTTTTGATTTATATTTTTAGTCAATGTAATGGTTTCAGAATATGACTTATTTGTTTTATATACGCTTATTTTACGGGCGTTCTTCGATAGTTCGGGTACATTGAACTAATAGTGAAGGAAATATAACAGGCCACCGTGAATAGTAAAAAAGGTCGTAAGTAAGCTGCAATTCACTTTTAAAGATCGTATGAGTAATAGCTCGAGAAAAGAAAGAGAGGTGCGTGAATAAGAAAATTATGAATCTATTAAAAGCTAAAGAAACTTCAAAGAAATGACTTATTGATTCCATAATACAAGTGATTAAGCTGCTTACTTTGGAATTAATTCAATGTATGTAATGTTGTCCCTACCTATGCATGTATTTATTCTATTATATTATTTGTAATTAATATGGTTATCGAAACCATAAAAAGCAAACGCAAAGTCCATCAAAGACCATTTTCTAAGTCAAAATAATTTTGAAGGCTACTTTCTTTAATACTTATCTATACCATACGAACTTTTATACATAATACAAACGGTAGGTAGTGCTGGCAATGAGTCAGGTGGTTTGCCATGGACGTGAGGGGAATGTGGAATTTTATCGTACAAGTAAAAAAGAGTTGAGGAGGACCGCTTAAAGCCGATTTAAGACGTTTGCGGAAGCAAGATATTTATATTTATTTGAAATATTACAGATAGTTTTCACATTTCACAATAATTTATGTTAAAAAGCTGTGTTCAGAAATGTTTTATCGCCTGTTCCCAAAATAAAGTAATAAACGAAAAACTTTTTATGACATTCTAGATTCAAATTTATTTTGTATATATATATTGAGTATGATTTACAGTTATTTGCTGACATTTGTTAACAAATCTTGATGTCACAATTTTTTAAGTTGACTGTACCACATAGTTCTCCAGTTCTGCCGACAAATAGCAGTGTAGCAACTGTTTTGTTCCTGTTTGAAAGGCATAGAGACATTATTGTTAGATTATATGACATTAAACGTCATGTCATTATATGACATTCCATTATATACAATATACCTATACATTATAAAACATTGTAAATACAGACAATGATGTATTCTATATTAACTCTCGGGGGTAATAACGCGTCTGTAAATTTCTTCGTTTATAGTTATAGGAATTATAGCTGTAGGAATCCATTAATTGTAGTAGTCACATGCACTCAAGTGGTCTTTTAGGTCAATTTTCTACTGATTAAATAATAAAAAGTAGAAAAATTAAATAATATAAAAGTTACTGCACATCATAATATAAAATTAAGATAATAGGCTTGTTGGTTTCCTTCGAAGTCAAGAGTTGCGAGTTCCAATCTCGCTAGGAGCAAATATTTTAGATTTAAATCGTTGGCTTGAACATAAAGTCGGTGCCAGGCTCTTTCAATGGATAGGATTCTTTTAGAAAAATCTGGTGTGGGTTTACTACGGTGAATTAAATTTAATAATTAAATAAAAATATTCAGAAATAACCTCGATATAAAACCATGGTAAAGAAATAAATAGTTTTGTTTGGCAGCCACTTAATCTGTCACTCTTATTGCAAATATATAATGTGTGTTCTAATGTACATCGTAAAGCTTATGTCACTCCCTTTCTTCTCGTGGGTGTAAGAGAATTGAGAAGAGACTAAGAAAAATGCCTTGCCAATTTTAATAACTACCGCCAGATGGTAGCATAACCATGTAGAAAAAATATCAAAACAAGCAAACCAGTCATGGGCAGCAGCGTCTAAGTTGCGAAATGTTGGATACTACGATCGTCAATCCGCGTTCCGAACGTGGCGATTATGGCCAACCTTTCCACATGAGTTGCCTATATCCAACAGTGGATTGTAGCAGGTCATTACGTATTTATTTATCTTGATTTATATTGAATACAGAAAAAAAAAACAACAAACAATATAAAAATGTAGTGAGAGATGTAATTCATTAATATACTTTAATTTTTCAGGAATTTCGCAACAATATCGTGCATTTGTAACAAAAAACCATATACGTTCTTATCTGTGGTTCAATTGTATTGTTTTTTGCATCTGAACAAAGTAACATAATTATGCGCACATAAACGTATCATTTTCCCTAAAACATAAATTGAGTCATAATGTTAGGTATATGACATACATTAAAGATGATACAAAACTAAATATACTTTGTGACCTTTTTACAATCCTATCTGTTCTCAAGTAATATTGCAATCGGATAAGTAACACAAAACATAAAATGTACAAATGGTTTACTTGACTAACCTACTTAACCGCATTACTTACTTGAATATGGCAGCCCATGAAAATCTGCCACGCAATTAAACGTGTTTAATCGTCAAATAATCCTCACGTTATCCACTGTTTACCCTTTGACCTTGACATCATTAAATGAGAGATAAGCCAAAAAAAAAAAAAAGAAAGAATAGCGACGTGTCTCCGATTCCGACCTCTAAAAACGAAAGAGGCTTCCAACAGACTGGGTTGGAGCTCCTAGACTAGTTTGGCACAGTGTTAGTTGCTTGTAGAGATTACGTGCAACCCCCTACTTATGGTCTTGTGATCAATTTAACAGGCCGATAAGAAGATATACCTAACTTACTAAGTCTTTGTTTTAATTTCTTATATGAGAACTGATTTAAGTTATTTAAATTCTGTGCACCACAGAGTCACATGAAGTTATAACAAGGAAAGTTAACGATATGGAACTGCCGCCTGACAAATGATGCGACGCGTCTGTGAGCACGCAATTTCTTATTCAAATTAACCCTTTCGTGACAGAAAATAACGAGACTCCATGTTCATCTACTTTTACAGCTAGGTATAAATATGCAACGAGAACATAAATAATGTTATACTAAGATTTTACAACGGGTGAATATAATAAAAATAAATCTCTGTATAAAAATTATTCCTAAAAACTCATAACTTGTAGTATAATAATTGCGAAACTTGTAAGTCTACTCTACTGCATTTGTTATGCATCTTCGTATTGCTTTGATGCATAAACTGGTCAGTGTACAATAAATGCTGTGTAAGTGAGACGGCCAGGCGTATATTAATGTTTTTTGTCTGCTTGCGACGACATCGCTTCGTCACGTCTCTGTTTTGTTAGGCTCGGACTTTACAAGCCCGACTTGTTTTTATCACATATTGATTTTCAACTTCGAATGCGTATTTGTAATTGATAAATTTTTGTTAACAATAAAGAAGATAATAAAAATCAATTACTGTATTTTATGTATGTATAATATATTATTAATAAGTTGACGTTTTAAAAAAATCTTAGTAGATTCTTAGTTCTTAGGAGCTCATTTTAGGGAAAATGTGACAGGTGGTCAAAATTGTATATAAGTTTTGAAAAACTTGTAAACTCTTACAATTCGCACTCGGATCTCGGATGGAATTCCGATCACCCAACCACTCGGCTATCGTAACTAATAAAAACTAATATAAATATGCCAGTAAAAGTAAACTGCTATGTCCGAAAATTATGTTTCTTCTTTACCTAAAAAATATCGCTTTACACATATAAGGCCACTGAATTTTACTTCCTACATAACATCACCATTTTTTTAGTTCAAATTCTGTATTTTTATTCATAAAATTGCCGTGTCGTTAAGAATATGACAATGTACAATAAGCCTTATATGGCTATTGAGTGATTAAGTCTTTTTAGGGTCAACTGCAGAGCGATTATTGTGCCAAATGATTGCAGTTCTGATAATCACTACGCAAAAAGCGAATGAACTGCCAAGTATCTCTCACGATTGTACGACGAGACACTTTTTTATCACAATTGTTTGAAATATCGAATATTATAAATTTTATTCGAAAATCTTATATTTAGGTCTATTTATTACTTATAAAACTTAAACGTTACAAATACTAAATGTTTAGATATTTGGATTTTTAGGGCTCCGGAGAGCGACATATGCTCCTTTTTACTCCGGGAATTTTATTAACAAATTACAAAAAAAAATCGCTTTCCCGGGAATTTTATATTTATTTCCCGGGGATTTCGATTGTTAGAAGACAAAGTATAGGAAGAAACTAATACATTATAAGAATGTATTTGCTTACATTAATCCTAGTGTGACTTGGATTAATGTAAGCAAATAGAGATCGCTCAAAAACTTCGTCTTGTATTGCGGTTATGGCGTCTAATAAATTTATCATTGTTAGCTGTAATAAAAATAATTCTCGACAAATTTTCCTCTACTGCACATCCAAAAGTTTTTATTAGCTATATGATGAAGTGTTTGCAGTAAATCTGATTCCAATCTGCGAATAGGTGAATTAGTCACCGTTGCTTCATGAACAGATTTTTCCGTGGCATTGAAAGCGTTAGTAACGTTAACTATTCAAACAAAGTTTAATGGCTTAGTACCAAAATTAAAGACCACACAACAGGCGCATGACGTCCAAAGTTTTTAATTACAGGGGTCAATGATTTCTTAGTTTATTTCAGCGTTACTTTCAGCAGATTAAAACACGTTGTTATTTTATCTTTAAAATTCTTTTATTTTAAGCAATACAAAACAATTTTAACGGTCAGATAACAATGTGTATTATCTATATCAATATATATTCACTTTAGTAACATGCGTAATAAATACGAGCTTCTACTGTTCAGAGCCCTCAAAGATGGGAAGGTTTGTCATAATCGCCACGCTTGGGGGATTGGCGACCGCAGTTCCAGACAACTCGTACTGTAGACGTTAGTGCCAGACACAGGTCACTTCAATTTTGGTCTGTTGTTCGAAATGGTTACATGTTGACCGCCATCTCTTCTCATTCCTTTGTCACAAAATTATAAAATATATAAATATCTTTACGCAATTCCCAATACAGGGGTAGACAGAGGTCAAGTCAAGTCTAGACAATTAAGTCCCTTCCACCCACCTTCCACCGAAAATATTTTCGGGACAACGTGACAGGTGGTGAGCCTAGATTCTACATGGGATCCTATTCGAGAAAACATATTATTCAATTCTTCAAAAAATTACATTCATTCAATTTTTACGCTTAGTACATAGTTGTAAATTGTAGCTGAAAATAACAGAAGACTGTGTCTCGTCAGAATACCCGAATGTTTAGAACATTATGTTTCAATGTATTAAATACGTTATAATTAGTAAATTTCATATAAACATTTTTTTGTCATTTGTCCTTTACTGCGGCCCTAACAAGTAAGTCAGTAGTACTTTTTGTGAATTTTCTGAGGCTACGTTCTCCATTGTACAAAAAATGTATAAAAACCTTTATCACCCAGCATTAAACCTGTCAAAGCGAACAAGGAAACATAGTAAAACATTTTAACAATATCGAAAAATCTTTACTCAAAATATAATTTACAGGAATGTCAAGTTTCTAACATTGTTTAAGCTCAGCGTCAAGTTCCTCATAAATAAAAAGAAAGCATATACTATTATTTATTAAACCAAGGCTACGCTTTCCTCAGAGATATAAAGTTAAAGTTAAATTTAAAGCTACGTGTGACTTGTTGGCGCCACATAGAATACAGAAAGTATCTTAAAACAAAAAACAAAACATTCAGAGACACGAGAAGTGACTGGTAAAGTTAAGAATAAGATGGATAGGTGACACAAAGGCGAGACTAAGATGACTGTCAGAATATCAATTCGAGAAGAATACAAACATATTTAATTCCTTTGATAACTTTTTTATTTACAAGATTTGTTTTTAGCATTTTGTTTTGTACAAATACTTGAAATAATATAGACTTTTCTAAAAAAATTGGTAAGAAATAATATTAAGTGCAAACAATATCAATTTACTTTTTTTCGTCTTTTCCTTCACTAGGAGGCATAGGTGAATCGCCAGTAGTTATGAACCTATGTATAAAGATGGAGAGAGAAATAATAGAACCCTTTTTCGGCTAATTTTAAATATTGATATACAGAATTGCAATGTTGTAACGCTATTTTCTCTTAGTGATCACAATATAAGAAGACCGCATCAAAATATACTTCATAGTTCATTCAACAAGATTATTTACAATGTTTTTTTTTTTAATTTGCAAGACATATACCTACAGGTCCAAGTGATAGTGAGGGACTACTGCACCTAACGAACTAGGCGATTTAAGATAAGATAAGCTGTTACTTAATAATTAATTCTCTCTACATCTTTAACAGAGGCCCTATAAAATTTCGTTGCTACTAGTTATCACGAGCAAACTTTAACGTGAGAAAAGCATATAAAATATGGAGTGACCACTTGCAAAATGTTTTAGGAAGTCGATGGAAGAAGGTGACTGAGGATTGTGAGTGGGGACTGGTTTCCACTATGAAGCGTTCATAGTAGAAAATTATGGGCATCAAACACGTGTATTATTTTAAAAACTCTCGGACCGCTCGTTCTCTGTCGTGTATTATAAAACAAGATCTGAAGCTCGGTGCTTATCGTCGAAATATAGGAAATGCCACAAATCAATCGCCTTCTGTCGCGATACGCAGGTGAAAGGCACAAAAATATCCTCTTTACCGATGAAAAAATTTCCACGATTTAAGAACCCTACAATCAGCAAAATAAATCAAGTATTCGGAAAGGTAGAACTTGGTCATCATCCTGAGTTAGTTGGTGGGGCGTGTCTTATAAAGGAGTCTCAAATTTACATTTTTGTGTAAAAGTAGAAACCAAAGTTGCGGACTTTATAAGAGCTGAAGACTAGCCTTCATCTAGCCCAGACCTCAACCCTTTAGACTTAAAATTGTGGTCAATTTCAGAGGACATGGCCTGCTCTCAACGACACGGCAACATTGAGTCTCCATAAAAAAGGCAAGCAGTGTCGAAATTTCCCTTGGCCTGGATAAAAGCCAAAGGTGGCCATTTCGAATAGAATATTGTTTATACGAAGAAGCAGTCACGATAGCCGAGTGGTTGGTTGGTCGGAATTTCGAGTCAAGAGACCCGAGTTCGTTCCCGCGGGTGGCAGGCACGTAACAATGGGTTTTTCAAAAACTTATCTACGAATATCGTCGGAATATTGGACATCAAGACGGTGACGGGCTCACCACCTGTCACGTTGTCTAGAAAAAATCTTCGGTGGAAGACTTAATTCTAATAGGACTTAAATAAAATCTTCGAAGGAACTTAATTGTCTAGACTAGACCTCTGTCTACCCCTGTATTGGGAATTGCGTGAAGATATTTATTATTTATATTATTTTTTGCTGAGACTCATAAAAATGTAGGTATAAATGTTAATAATATTACAATACTTCATTAAAAAAGTCACGATACCCTAGTAGTTGGGTGGTCGGAATTTCGAGTCAAGAGACTCGAGTTTGATCCCCAGGTGGCAGGCTCGTACCAATAGGTTTTTCAAAAACTTATGTACGAATTATATCGTTGGCTTGGACATAAAGACGGCGACGGACTCACCACCTGTCACGTGGTCCCGAAAATATCTTCGGTGGAAGGTGGGACTTAAATGTCCAGAATAGACCTCTGTCTACCCCCAGTATTGGGAATTGCGTGAGGATATTTATTTATTATTTTACTTCATTAAAAAATCGTTTTTATTTGTAATAGAACTTTTAGCCGGACTAAGTATACTATAAGTAGCAAAAATGTAATAATATGAAAGATAAATTGGTAAAACTTTAAATTCCTTAGAGAACAGTTTAAAAATTATACCAAGAGAAATTTTTAAGTTTCAACATAAATTAAATATTCTATAATCTACGGGTAAGCATCTTGTGGGTAGTTTGTACCTCATTTACATCAATAGCGAACGTTTCGTTCTTTGTCTTTTAAGTTACAATTAATTATTCCACTTTATGTAAATACTTCGGACGCGCTAGCATCGGTTCTCTATGGTCTTTTTGCGGCCAACTGTGTCGGGGACAGAGTGTGTACTACAGGGCAAAATACTTAAAACATTATTTGGAAACTAGTAAATAAATTAAACGCTTTACGGTATTAGTATATACTACGAGCTTTGGCTTACGATTATTGTACAGTTAGCCTAGTGACGAGGGCGCTCGCTTTAGAAGGTTTGTGATTACGATTCGATCCCCGGTACCAATAAAATTGCTCTTACCACTTTTTTATACAAAATTTACCAAGAAACATGTTGAAGAAAAACAACGTGCCAACATCTTCGCGTCTAAAAAAATATTATTTCGAAGTTTTGTATCCACAAATACTAAATGGAAAAATATTATTGTATTACATTATATGTTATAACGTCCCTAAACAACCAATACTTTAGTAAACACGCAATGAGTCAGATTCATCGGATCTATCGATCGGAGCTTGTGACATAATACGAAGGTCAGTGACTCCATGATAATATGCCGATACTGGCGTCGGCAAATTTACGATCGGTCCTAATTATTTTACAGTGGTATTATAATAAATTATTGCAGAGAATCGTACTGTATTTGATTGTTAATGCATGAGTTATACCAATGTTATGAATGATTACGGATTTATGATCATAAATTGTTTACAACAAAACATTTATTAAATTATTAATTGTATTGAAAAGGTTATCATATATGTCTTTTTGCATATGATAGTATGGTACTAAGTCATTTGATTATTATTTCTAAACGATTCAGAACTAAAACCCCAGTGTTTCTACTATATAATCTACTTCCATTGCTTGTCGGCAAGACTGCGGGAACGTACGCGAGTTCACCAGCGCCGGCAAAGCCCAAGCATTATGGATCTGCTTGATTAAGTCCAGTCCACCCTGCACCCTGCGGGGTATGTAGAGATCCAATCAACCACTCCCTCACTAGTCACCGTGAACGCACATGTAACTTTCTTTCAGGTTCACCGAGAGAGTTCAAGCCCCAGTTACTAAGCCCCACTTCCACAACAAGGAGGTAACCCTTTCGTGGAATACTCAGTAAACTTTATTATTTAAAACTTAAAGGGTAAATTAATCGAACGCTTAATAACGAAAAGTTAGTTTCACGAGCACTTTGAATTACTCCTGAAAGCATTTTGGATGGGTCAAAGAAATACGGATGTTTATTATTGTTTCTTTAGCCCGTATAGTCAGCTATCGACAAATCAAAGTAAACCGACCACCCACAGTGTCTTTTAAAAATAGCAATGCATTTCTCGTAATAGTGACACAATATAACTCAAGTGCAGATTGAAGTATGTGATTAGATTTTCACCGATCTATTTTTGTATAATACATTCTCGCTCATCAATGTTATTTTAGTCCAAGAAAGAGGATGGGTTGTGGATAGCCAGAGATAATGTACGTATACATTCTTATATTCCCATTGGGACTACTTTAGCATAGCAGAGTATTATCAAAATTTCATTGACAAAACGATTGGAAATTATCGGATTTACAAGAAAAATACAAAAAAGAACGGAAAAAGTTGTAAATCAACGTCTACTTTGTAAATGGGCACCCAAGTAATTTGATTTTTACACAGCTGCTGTCACTTTGTTAGCGATCAGATGCTAATGGCAATATTTTCCTTGTGTTTCCAAATAACAATACTTCGCAATTTTGTAAGCGTCTAAAATAACATTTTTGTTTTTTCGTGTACTTATTATGAATTTTATTGTAACATTACAATATTATGTAATTTAAAATCATATATGTGACGCTGAACTTTTTTTTATTAAATTTAAGAGAAATTAAAAAATAAACTGACAGCTGTGGTAATAAAAAATAATAATAAAATATGGGGTATTATACAGATTTTGGATGTAAAGAAATAGGAGTTAGCAAATTCCCTAGTGATAATAATTATTTAAGCAGAAAGTAGAATTTTAGATTACAAATCGAGACTTTTTCCGAAACTAAAAACTCACTTTAAAACCACTTAAGATAAGTTGTTATTGTGAACCTTTGCTACATGCATTGCATTTTACGTCATGTAAGTAAAATTTAATAATAACAAAATAAATAATAGAAATAAAAATATCTTCACACAATTCCAAATACAGAGGTAGACAGAGGTCTAGTCTAGACAGTTAAGTCCCTTGGACCCACCTTCTACCGAAGACACTTTCGGGACAACCGTTTTTTTAAATAATAACGTTATATATAATTTGTATTTCATATATTTCTCTATTATAGACCTCTTGAATAAGCAATGACCCAAATATTAAACTAACAGTCCCTACTACTTATTATGAATTTTATTGTAACATTACAATATTATGTAATTTAAAATCATATATGTGACGCTGAACTTTTTTTTATTAAATTTAAGAGAAATTAAAAAATAAACTGACAGCTGTGGTAATAAAAAATAATAATAAAATATGTGGTATTATACAGATTTTGGATGTAAAGAAATAGGAGTTAGCAAATTCCCTAGTGATAATAATTATTTAAGCAGAAAGTAGAATTTTAGATTACAAATCGAGACTTTTTCCGAAACTAAAAACTCACTTTAAAACCACTTAAGATAAGTTGTTATTGTGAACCTTTGCTACATGCATTGCATTTTACGTCATGTAAGTAAAATTTAATAATAACAAAATAAATAATAGAAATAAAAATATCTTCACACAATTCCAAATACAGAGGTAGACAGAGGTCTAGTCTAGACAGTTAAGTCCCTTGGACCCACCTTCTACCGAAGACACTTTCGGGACAACCGTTTTTTTAAATAATAACGTTATATATAATTTGTATTTCATATATTTCTCTATTATAGACCTCTTGAATAAGCAATGACCCAAATATTAAACTAACAGTCCCTACTACTTTTAGGGATGGCTGTCAGACATATCTATATAAGACAGATCTTATGCTTTGTAAAAACTTTTACTCTGACATTAATTACATTGGACTGTGCAATAGACTATGATGTATCAATTTATTTTGAATTGGGTGACGTGATAGTAAATTGTTTGTTGTATGCTGATGACACAATATATGTAATCTAAAAAGATGATCACATTTATAATTTGAAAACAAGTTTCTGTATAGACGAAGAGAAAACGAAGTATGAAACATGAGTAAACCAGGAATATCTAGAACAGGTGAGTGGATTTTTATACTTGGGGAACGATTTTATCTGGGATAGAAAATGATATGTAAGAAGATGATATGTAGACAAGCGTAAAGCTGCCGGGAACAAATCAATGGTGCTCTGTCTGCGTTAGTGAAAAGGTAGAAAAGTGCACGTCTTGCCATACATAGCGCAGAGCTGGTGCAGAATATGTTATATATTAGTGAATCGTGGTCTGAAACAACTAAAAATTTTAAAAAGAACTAAATGAAACGAACAGATTTACAATCTGGCTGTTTAAAAAGCGAAACTTGACAATCTCCCTCTCTCTGTTTACACTGTCAGATGCATGAAGATGTAATAATAACTTTTATTATTATTCTTAATCATTTTCCTATTTTAATAGAAACCGCGAGCAATTTCAAAGAATTGCGAAAATATTTAGCGATCCAGCTGCGGCTACAGTTAGTACTACGAATGTCAAACGTCGATTTATTATGAACAGCAATTCACTTTTTCCTGGCAAGTAATTACGAAATATACTGCTTTTCTTGCCGACTCTTATAAAAGCCTATAGTTTTTGTACCTTTATCTGTATATAACGAATGTATGTAAATCTGATATTTATTTTAACATAGATTATGTGTGTGTCATTAGATAATCTATGTAAAAATAAATATTATCATCAACTACGTCATATAACCCAAATGATGTAATAAAATGTGCCCTAATGACAGCGATTATAATGAAATTTTGTAGATAAATAAATGTTATCTTTGTTAATTTAATTCTTTTGGATTTCTTAAATGCAGTTAATAGAAACGCATACTATTTGTAATTCGTTTTTTTACATACATAAATGTTACCCAGGTAATTGAAATTTTTTCATGCACAATTTTGCCTTAAACGAACACCGCATCTTGGCAAGTTTCCAACGGCTTTCTTTCTTTAAGCTCTACTGGAAGATACATGACTGCAAGAATTTATTTATTAAGGCTAAATAAATGACATATTGTATGATCTTAGCTCTCACAATATTTCTCAAGGGAACTACTACAATTTCTTAAGGGATTCGCTATAGATTTTAATCTAATTAAAGTAAATTCATTATTTTCTGTATATATTTTATAACTGTATGACGCTTAAGGCTTTGACATTGAGATAAAATTTTATTCCGCTAATTATTTTTGCGTGTCGGTAATATAAACTTTATTGCTATTTAACATTAAGGGATAAATTACAAGCAAACTCGGATGGTAAGTCCTAAAAAGTCGTTACAAATTCTTCACGCAATTCCCAATACAGGGATAGACAGAGGTCTAGTCTAGACCTCTGTCTGTCCCTTCGACCCACCTTCCACCGAAGATATTTTCGGGACAACGTGACAGGTGGTGAGCCCGTCGCCGCCTTTTTAATGTCCAAGCCAAACCCATTAGTTAAGCCATAAGTTTTGGCAAAACCCATTGGTATGAGCCTGCCACCTGGGGATCGAACTCTGGTCTTTCGACTCGAAATTCCGACCACCCAACCACTCGGCTATCGTGATTTATACGACGTCGTTACAAATTCAGTCTCCAAATTATTAAAGTGAGTGAAAAAAAAACGTTTAAAGAATATTACAAAGAATAAACAAATAAAGCAAAAGTGAGATCAAAGCGCTTCAAGATTTACTAAAAGATCTTTCGCGAAGTAATGCGAATAATATTTCTAGTTATATATTTTCCTCACGTCAAATCCTTACAACTTTCATTGTTTCGTACTTAGCCTGTAAAGCCCACACAAAGCCTTTGTCTAAAGCTTTTACCCAACCGGCAGTAGCATTAAAGCTTCTTTAACTTAATTTGCAGGAAGTTTAATAATATAACAAATATGTTTTTTTTTATTTTAAAGTTACAGAAATTAAACAGATAAACAGAAATTAATTTTAAAATTTTTACACAACAACAAATTGTCAAAATAAATATTAACAAATAAAATAGGTAGTTAAATTTTGGCACTGAATACTGGAAAATGTTACAATGTTATCTATTGTCATTGATTTAAAATGAAGTATTCATTTTTAATGGGTACTTTGCAAGGATAATGTAAAAGTCACTTTTTGCATTAGATAACGGAAAACTATACAATAAATCTTCACTTAACTTAATTTACATTAAAAGTGTTAGCGCTCAACAGTTTTCTTCAACGAGAGTTTAATATTCAACTCCATTCAAACAAGCTTTATCTAGCAGCTAGGTAATGCTCCTTTGAAATACAGTTTCTATAAAATAAATTAAAATGAAGCTCTTTTGAGAAAATCAGGCATGATTTTTAATAAAATAAAGAATTTACAAAATTATTGAACTTAGAAAAACGCAATTTTCTCTCTAGGAGTTTCGAGTGGTCGAGATAATTTTACTTCATTATTTAATATTTTTATATTGAACCTTTATTTTACTTAGAGATTTTAGTTACCTATGAAGAGTCCATGATTAAAAATTATATAAAAATGATTGACTTCACGATTCACAAAACAGTTGGAAACGTTCATATTTGTCATCATTGTTCATATTGCCATCTACTTGTCGTCTTTCGGTTGTAACTTCCAAATTAAGTTTTTCCCTTATTCCTTCCTGTCTTACGAGACCTACAAAGACAGGAGGTGTAAATTCTTACGCTGCTGTGGTATCAGTAGAAATGCTTTCATTACACTTAAATGAATTATCTTGAATATCAAAATTATAATGAATTTCGTTAAGTACTTTTTAATTATTATTAATTCAAAGTAGTCAAATAGACGTAATTTTTCATCAGTACTTATTTGAGGACAATGAGCGCAAAACTCCTCAAGATCAAATTACTGAATATATCTGCAGCCATAATTTTCCTTTTATATTTCAATGATCGAATCTCATTGATCCTATTGGATAATTATAGTATTGGTATCTCTGTACGTTCTAAATCACAAATGCAGCATCAACTAACCAGGTTTTAAGTGCAATGAATTATTCTTTAAATGGCGTTGAGACTGACGCCCTGCCGCATTTGGGATGGCAGGTACTAGCGACAGGATTGCCGTTTGTGGTAAGTTGTTTTTGGATTGGAAAGGATATTGATTTTGCTGTTTACTTTGATTTTGCTCAAATCTTTTAGTACATTAAGTTTATATTTTTTTAAATTCTTAACTTTATTTATATACAGAGAACTTATCACAATTGAACTTATTATTTCAGAACCCAAAAATTATAAATAGTAATATTTTAATATTACTATTTATAATTTTAGTCCTAACTGAATATGCAAAAAGTACATGGTGTGCTGGAATTTTAGTTCCAATTATGTTAATAATAGTTGCCAGTAAAAATAAAACAGACAATTTATAAAAATGTGAATGAGGAACAGATGGACACAATATAAATTTCGATTTGTTTATAAATTTAAAATTGGCGATTGCAGTACCAAACACCTATCATCTTAGACGCTGCTGCCCATCATCGATCTACTAAATTTGTTTCTGGTATTACCGTTATAGTTATCATTCTTTAAGTAGGCAATTGCATTTTTAAGGCTTTCCCATGGGTCGCGTGTTACGACACCCATGGAAAGAAAGGTGGTAATATATTATTACGCCGTAAGAACTCGGCAGTTCCGAAGATGTCAGAAAATTGATCGATTAATTTCAATGATATGTATATAACATTATATATAATTTTGGACATAGTAAGTATGAAAGCACCTAGCCCCAAAATCATGCGAGAAGTCGACCATCATCAGTATCAAATATGCTTCTCCCAAGAGAATAATTCAACTTAATCGGCACGGCCAACAATCAGAGTATCGGACATTTCGCACCATACTTGCTGTTGTCCAACACTTATTTCTCTTCGTGCATTAAAGATTACTGATGAAGTTAGTATTCTAGAAAATTGAGA
Source organism: Sericinus montela (assembly GCA_029286605.1). Taxonomy (NCBI): domain Eukaryota; kingdom Metazoa; phylum Arthropoda; class Insecta; order Lepidoptera; family Papilionidae; genus Sericinus; species Sericinus montela. The sequence goes on from JAGSMR010000090.1 coordinate 1,140,659, forward strand.
ATTTTCGACTTACATAGCTTATTTGGAGCAACGATACTTGAGGTGAGCCTGTTTCTGTCTGAGTGACCAAGCCATCGATACGTAACATTGATGTAGATAAATATTTATGTATGCATGTAAATATCCCTGACGCGCGTACAAACATTTATATTTATCAAAATAATAGAAATATTTAATTCCAATTATGTTAATAATAGTTGCCAGTAAAAATAAAACAGACAATTTATAAAAATGTGAATGAGGAACAGATGGACACAATATAAATTTCGATTTGTTTATAAATTTAAAATTGGCGATTGCAGTACCAAACACCTATCATCTTAGACGCTGCTGCCCATCATCGATCTACTAAATTTGTTTCTGGTATTACCGTTATAGTTATCATTCTTTTAGTAGGCAATTGCATTTGTAAGGCTTTCCCATGGGTCGCGTGTTACGACACCCATGGAAAGAAAGGTGGTAATATATTATTACGCCGTAAGAACTCGGCAGTTCCGAAGATGTTAGAAAATTGATCGATTAATTTCAATGATATATACATTATATATAATTTTGGACATAGTAAGTATGAAAGCACCTAGCCCCAAAATCATGCGAGAAGTCGACCATCATCAGTATCAAATATGCTTCTCCCAAGAGAATAATTCAACTTAATCGGCACGGCCAACAATCAGAGTATCGGACATTTCGCACCATACTTGCTGTTGTCCAACACTTATTTCTCTTCGTGCATTAAAGATTACTGATGAAGTTAGTATTCTAGAAAATTGAGAATTTTCGACTTACATAGCTTATTTGGAGCAACGATACTTGAGGTGAGCCTGTTTCTGTCTGAGTGACCAAGCCATCGATACGTAACATTGATGTGGATAAATATTTATGTATGCATGTAAATATCCTTGACGCGCGTACAAACATTTATATTTATCAAAATAATAGAAATATTTAATTTCGATGAATATACAAGTTCATAGCTATCGGGATTCGAACATGTAACCCTTAGTTTCGCAGAGTCACTACTATTATATGGTATGCTATTATTATATGGTCTTGTTTGTCTCGTATGATAGCGTTGGGAACTAAAACAAATGTTCTTCCACCAGTAAAACAGGGAACAAAAACAAAATGCTAGTAATTTTGTTTAGAGTGTGAATTTAAACATCATATCATTGTCATTGCGTCATCTTGATTGATCAAAGACGCATATTAAGTGATAGATTCGCCCAGTGTTAATACAAAATAATAAAATTATACTCAATGACAAATCTAATCAAAACAATTTACACAATTATTTGTAAAGGAAAACGCAATTTGTCGAATATTCTACTTACGTAAAATGAAATAAGTAAAAAAAATTACAATACCGCAATATATATTTAGAATATGCAGGAAATAAAGGATGTTTCATAGATTTTGTGTTGCACCCACTACCGAAAATAATGCAAGTGAGATAAATTATTCAAACATTGGCTGAAGTTCAATAAACCCAGACATCGTGAGTGAATTGCTTATGGCTTATTCAGGATTCATAAGTTAAAATTAGCAGCTTAATCCCGACTTTCTCGAGTAATCGTAAAAGCTTAATGAGATTGCCTCTGATGCTCGTAAATCGACGTATCCAGTCATTTCTGATTTAGCAGTCGATTAAATAATACCCTATTTCAAGCATTTTTTACGCAAAATACGCGCTAGGACGTGGAGTTGCGGAAATCAGCCCGTCTAATCTAATCTAATCTACCCTATTTCAAGCTATACGTCGATGGGATAGATTTCCCTTAAATATGGTAATCGAAGAATTATGTGATCGGTTATTTCGGCGAAGAAATGACATGATTTGAGTCGCCGCAGTTATTGATTTCAATGAGAGGAATATTTCCGTTAAGTTGCACTTCTATAAAAATAAACATATTTTGTCCTGGTAGACCCCTTTGTCTAGGAAGTGTCTGAGTCATTAGCATATTCTTACCTCCTCTTTCCCATCATAGTAATATAACAACTGTAATTTTTTGATTAGGAAGATATAGAGTGCCCGTGTTATTTCCAGAAATGAGACATTCTATCTTAGTCATCGGGGGTGACAAAGTAACCGTAGTCGTTAGAAGTTGATTGCCGGTATCCATGGGTTACAGAAGTCACTACCATCCGGTTGGCAGTTAGTTTTTCATTCCAATTAAAAGTATATACGTTTTATTACAATATTTCCACAGAGCGACTTCACGAAGATAAGGCTACCTAGATATACAATGGAGTAAAAGATAAACTTTAAACACATATAGAAGCAAACGTTCGAATAGTTTTCCAATATTAACATACATATTTGTTTTTATTATCTGTCGATAAAGAAAAGTGTAAACACTTATGCTATACTGCTTTTCGTACTTACGTATACTTACTTGAAACGTGATCTGTAACTTTGAACATTTTTAAATTTCTTGTCATATTTTTTTGGCTTAAAATCAATATTTAATTTAAGCCAAAATTACAGTGGTAGAGCCACGCATCAGCTTTTGTTGTTGCATGAATGGGCCGGCTCGACCGGGGAAGTACCACGACCCCACAAAATACCGGCGTGAAGAAGAAGTCTAACAAACTTCTGCGTTTTGTCTGGTGAGTGCAAGTAACCGGTGGCCCACACACCCCCCTCCCTAATTCTGGGGGAGGGGGGCACTCTAAGGGAGGCAACGCATCTGCTATGCCTCTGATATTGCGGGTGTTCATGGGCGGCGGTAATCACTTACCATCACGTGAACCACCTGCTCGTCTGCCTCCCTTTTCTATAAAAAAAAAATAAAATTGAAACTTGCACCCGTTTATTGTATATGAGTTTCTTTTTTGAGCTCTGATAATGATAATATGAGCATTTAAATAAAATAATATACCGAATAATTATTTGTCTTAATTTTACCATATTAAAACTACCGTAAAATATTAAACTTGTCATTTAGAAAATGTTGTGTCAACTTTTGCTCCCAAAAATTAACGTCTTCAAGTTATGTCATAGCTTTTCAGAATACTGACATAAAGTAGAAGCACTAAGTGCTACTTAATGTCATGATAGCTGTCTGACATAATATCTATATTATAACTTCACTACAACGTCATAAAAAGCCGAATGGTTGGGTCATCGGAATTTGAGTCAAGAGATTCGAAATTGTTTCCCAGGAGGTAGGTTCGTTCCGACGAGTTTTTCCAAAACATATGTACGATATATTGTCGGCTTAGACACAATTGTGACAGCCTTACCACTCGTTACGTTGTTCTAAAATAAGCTTCGTTGAAAAGTGGGGTTATAAAGACTAAATTGTCTAGAACTCTATTCGATACGCAGGCTACCCCTGTATTGGGAAGTGCTTGAATACCAAAAAAATATGCGCTTCTGCAGTAAAGATTGCACTTATGCATTTAACAATGTTTGCAAAAGTATCCTAGGCTTCGATATCTATGTGCCACCAATTTTTATAACGTGCAGTTAACACGCGTTTCTCATTATCTAAAGAGCGACAGATTTTTAACACTTGGTTATGTCTCTTTTTGAAAGGCCATTTCTCTCACTATTGTGTAAATCGTTGCGTCTCTTTTTGTTTTATTTTAATTTCATTAGAGAGTGAGGGTGTTTGTTCACTTATGCAGTATACGTGTAACAACTACTAACGAGTTTGTTTATGATATAAATCACGGTTCTGCATGATAAACATGTTACAATTATTATCTGTAAAATAATTATCTGTTTGGTAACAACGTTGTTAGGCGCAAATACTTCTTAATTTTTCGTTCTAGCCAAGATAAACAACTTTACAGAAAAATAAATTAAAAGAGAACATTTCTATTGAACATTAAAAGTAGCAAGCGGTGGAACGAACGACTGATTCGTATCTATTTCCATTCCCGCCAAACGTTTCGATATCAAACTTTTTAATGCGCGCACTTACCCGTCCTTACGAATGCATCTACATTTATCAGTTAACGGCAAGCATAGCAGACAAGTTCTAATGTTACTATCGAGTCATGTTGGCACGCATGAACTCCTATTAACATGCACTGCATGTATGACGTTACATTTAGTACGATCGAAAGGTATTCTTATATATTAATTTATTTTATCTATTCGCATATCTGTCTCAATTTTTACTAAGGAGGAGTTTTGTAATTCCGTAGAACTTTACACCGCTGACTACTAATTGATTTATCATATATCGAAAAGTTATGGTCCCTTATTCCAAGAATGAAACATACAATGACTGCAGTTAATAGTTAGTTAATATATTTATTTTAGCCGTGTGGTAACGGTGTAAAAATATTGCCACTCCCTTTCTTCCCATGGGTGTCGTAAGAGGCGACTAAGGGAAACAGCCTTGAACATGTTTATGGCAACCGACAGATGGCGGGATAAACATCTCTAAAAATCAAACCAAAATAATCAGATTGAAGATGGGCAGCAGCGTCAGCAAGGTGCGAGGTGTCTGATACTGCGATCGATAACCCGCATGCCAAGCGTGGCGATTACGGCAATTCTTCCCTATGGCAGAGGCCTATATCCCGCAGTGGACTTTAATAGGCCGTTTTGTATGTTATGTAATACATTTCTTATTCGTTTTATTATTTCAAATTGTAATTTTTTTAATTTTTTATCATATTTCTTTTCAATTACGGACATATTCCGAATACGGGGTAAAGACAGAAGTACAATATATTTAAAAAGGTACATATTTAAAATTGATAAATATCCATATCATATACAAATTATCGTCCATGACTAGAACACAAACATATATATTCATCACACTTATATTAGCGAGATTCGAACCCACGACACTTAGATTATTACCAAACCTGCTATCGGGTCATAGAATCATTTATATCCAAAGTTAAAAACTTTAGTAAGGCAAGTTCAACTTTATATATAATACAGGAACCGTACATTTTCCAGGATAAGACTATCTACACAAATTTCATCCAAATCCCTTCAGTCACTTTTGCGTGTTAATCACCCAACAAACATCCAAACACACAAATTTTCAAATTTTTAGTATAAAAATGATGATATTTGTATATTTTTAAAAAATTTGCTCAAGAGTTTATATACATTAATATTTCCACGCATCATCCCTGACAAGATTAACCTGGAGAATTGATCTTATTCAAAATCAACACAACTTAGAAAATATCTTCCGCCATCTTCATTTTACATTGACGACCTCCGTGGACGTGTGGCGTAAATACTGGTTTTCAAGATGTCGCCATCTCGAGGTCCGGGTTCGATTCCGGTCGGGTCACTGTAGAAAAACCACTTTTTCTACATTTTCTCAGGTCTGGGTGTTTGTGATGCCTTCGTTGTTTCCGATTCCCATACCACAAGTGCTTTGGCATCTTACATTGGGATCGGAGCAATGTATGTGATGTTGTCCCTATCTATATATGTAGTTATTTATTATTATTACTAGTAGAATACACACTCATTTGAGAACTTTGCAAAAGTCATTATGATACATTATAACAAGTTTTATATTACTTTCTTTACCCTATGATTATCTATATGTAATTACCGAATTGCATTTGTTAAAGAATAGGTACATTAATAAATTCGCGATGTATAGGTTATAGGTTTTCAGAACAAGTTAATTTGTAGTTTGTAATAAACCACAAAACAAAAATAGTCTAAATGCTAATAATGAAAGATTTTAATCTCTTCCTATATATATATATATATATATATATATATATATATATATATATATATATATATATATATATATATATATATATATATATATATATATATATATATATATATATATATATATATATATATATATATATATATATATATATATATATATATATATATATATATATATATATATATATATATATATATATATATATATATATATATATATATATATGTTGACACAAATACGGTGACGGACTCACCACCTGTCACGTTGTCCCGAAAATATCTTCGATGGAAGGTGGGTCGAGGGGCCTTAATTATTGTATTGGGAATTGCGTGAAGATATTTATTTTCATTTAATTTTTTAATTTAATGGTGACCTGTAACTCAGGCGCTCGCTAAAGACGTAAATATTTTAACGCTATAATATTGGAAATGGCGTGAAGATATTCTTTATTATCTTTACTTAAATTATTTCTCAGTAATTTTTCTTACATCAAAGTAACTTTTTAAAAGAAGCAACTATGTAAATCCTCTGTGTTTTCTTCAAGTTTGCTATTTCAAAAGAAGACAGCTTTAGGCAGTTCAAAACCTTCCTATTGCTTTAGTTCTTTAAAAACTTAACTTTGATAGTTGTTACAACAGTTAGTATAATAAATACATTTTCTTGCAATTATGGTAATGAAAAATTTGTTATTCTGCAAGCTTAGTAAATGACATTTCTTTTTAATGACACTTTTGTTTAAATAACTACTAAAAATTAAATATTGAAATGTATTGGTGTGCTGTGCCAGATGTTATCTAAACATACATATAAATGAAATTGGAGTGTTTTTTTGTAATATTGAAATAACCGTTTGTTACTACATGAGATTATAATATACGAGACTATATACGTACTATATACGAACACCAAAATATTTTTTAAAAATTTTTGGCTGTCTGTCTTTCTGTTTGTTCTGGATAATCTCTAAAACGGCTGATCCGATTTTAACACTGACAGATAGCTAATGTTATAAGGAGTAACATAGGCTTTTTCGTTTTAGAAACATAATTAGAGTTCCGCGATAAGTGTTAAACTGCTGGCAAAGCCGCGGGGGGCAGCTAGTAAGAAATAAACATCTCGAAAAACATCAAACTAAAAATTATCAATGATGGGTCGCAGGGTCTAAAGTGTGAGATGTGGCAAATTCTCTAGTGTGTACTTCAGAATCAAATAAGTAGAACAAAAACGAATTTTGACGACAAAAACGATAAATTAGTCTACATTCTAAGAGTCATAGATTTAAAAGCATCGCGCGATGAGCTACCGTTTCTTGGAACATGCATGACATAAATTAAAATAAAGGAATTAAATTAACAATATTTATTGCTAGCACCTCCTTGACACTTCGCCTATTTAAAAAAGTACGCAAGAGAAAATATAATGGAGTCCACGAACATTAGTGCCTCAGAAATAATTAATATGTTCATTATTAAAATTTTAAAAAACATATTCACAATTACAAAAAAAAGTTTTTTGTCTAATTTAAAAAATTAAGTTCCGATGTTTTTTTTTTATATATAAACTTGATGGTAAACGTTCTTAAATATTGAAATATAATATTATCCATATAATTAATATACTATTACTATTAAACCGTGATAATACAATTTAAATATAATTAAAAAATACCATATTTGTATATCAATCAATATTACGCTCACTCATAATTCTAAAATTGCACCAAACATACTTTATTTTAATTGCCTACAAAGCATATCATTTCCTAGAGCGGAAACGCATGAAATTCTAGTTTCTATTACCCGCTGATCTAATTTTGAATACGACTGTCAAGTTAAAATTAAAGTTGAGTCAAAGACAACTATTTGATTTTCATAGCGTTTCTATTAAAATTAAAGTAAAATCTTATGTGTTATATCTGCGACATATATGTGTTTCCGTCGACGTAATAAAAAGATTCGCAGTGTAGCAGATTTTAAAGAGACCTTATCACTTTTTTCTTTATTTTATTGTTATTGACGCCCTCTAAAATTGGACGACTAGCGCACACGCCGGTTTTCACGGTGTCGCTCTCGATCGGTCCCAGGTTCGATTCCCAATCGAGTAGACAAACACTTTAATTTTTATCAGAATTTGTTTGTGTTAAAAAAGTTTTAATTAAATACTGCGGCCTTTTGATATATAACAGTCAATCAGGTAACAGTCTTTTCTATGATCACGTTCTGTGAATTCAATATCTGCATTTACGCATTGACTCAGTTTAAAACTTACTTTTTTAGTATCTTCTTCAGTATCTGTGGTACCTTAGTTGTTTTTTTGTGAGTCCACATTACAAGTGCTTTAACTGCTTCCTTTGGGTTCACAGCAACGTATGTGATGTTGACTGTATCTCTATCTATGTTTTATTTTAGAAACATAATTAGAGTTCCGCGATAAGTGTTAAACTGCTGGCAAAGCCGCGGGGGCAGCTAGTAAGAAATAAACATCTCGAAAAACATCAAACTAAAATTATCAATGATGGGTCGCAGGGTCTAAAGTGCAAGATGAGGCAAATTCTCTAGTGTGTACTTCAGAATCAAATAAGTAAAACAAAAGGAATTTTGACGACAAAAACGATAAATTAGTCTACATTCTAAGAGTCATAGATTTAAAAGCATCGCGCGATGAGCTACCGTTTCTTGGAACATGCATGACATAAATTAAAATAAAGGAATTAAATTAACAATATTTATTGCTAGCACCTCCTTGACACTTCGCCTATTTAAAAAAGTACGCAAGAGAAAATATAATGGAGTCCACGAACATTAGTGCCTCAGAAATAATTAATATGTTCATTATTAAAATTTTAAAAAACATATTCACAATTACAAAAAAAAGTTTTTTGTCTAATTTAAAAAATTAAGTTCCGATGTTTTTTTTTTATATATAAACTTGATGGTAAACGTTCTTAAATATTGAAATATAATATTATCCATATAATTAATATACTATTACTATTAAACCGTGATAATACAATTTAAATATAATTAAAAAATACCATATTTGTATATCAATCAATATTACGCTCACTCATAATTCTAAAATTGCACCAAACATACTTTATTTTAATTGCCTACAAAGCATATCATTTCCTAGAGCGGAAACGCATGAAATTCTAGTTTCTATTACCCGCTGATCTAATTTTGAATACGACTGTCAAGTTAAAATTAAAGTTGAGTCAAAGACAACTATTTGATTTTCATAGCGTTTCTATTAAAATTAAAGTAAAATCTTATGTGTTATATCTGCGACATATATGTGTTTCCGTCGACGTAATAAAAAGATTCGCAGTGTAGCAGATTTTAAAGAGACCTTATCACTTTTTTCTTTATTTTATTGTTATTGACGCCCTCTAAAATTGGACGACTAGCGCACACGCCGGTTTTCACGGTGTCGCTCTCGATCGGTCCCAGGTTCGATTCCCAATCGAGTAGACAAACACTTTAATTTTTATCAGAATTTGTTTGTGTTAAAAAGTTTTAATTAAATACTGCGGCCTTTTGATATATAACAGTCAATCAGGTAACAGTCTTTTCTATGATCACGTTCTGTGAATTCAATATCTGCATTTACGCATTGACTCAGTTTAAAACTTACTTTTTTAGTATCTTCTTCAGTATCTGTGGTACCTTAGTTGTTTTTTTGTGATTCCACATTACAAGTGCTTTAACTGCTTCCTTTGGGTTCACAGCAACGTATGTGATGTTGACTGTATCTCTATCTATGTTTTATTTTTTATTGTAATAACGTTATAATTGACTCAATTTACTAGCTAAAAAACCATAAAATTACTTTTCATTTAAATACTTGTATATTTATAATAATGAAATTAATATTAGGATTGTTATATTTCTTTTTTGGTTATAACAAATAACCACATCTGGCTGGCTGATCGGCTGGTAACAGTTCATTGTTTTTGGCTGTCACTCGTAAAGAGAACTTGTTATAATCGCTTCATGAGCGAATTGATGATAGCAGTACCAGACAATTAGCAGATTAGATGTTGCTGCCCGTTTAAGGTCTGTTTAATTTTTGCTTATTTGGTTTTGTAATCAATTATTCAGGATGGTTTAACTTTATTTTTAAAATTGAATTTTCTATTTTAGAAGCTATTACCCTTAGACATCTCTCGCGAAATCCATATGAATAAAGGGAATAAATTCTTACGCCGACACCACACAGTAGACTGATTTTTTTTAAACACTTGGTTTTCGCAAAAGCATCCATAGGGTCATCTTCGATAAATATGGTTGTGTGTTATTTTTCAAACACACATTTCTGTCTTTATCATCGTCATATCTTCTTCTTTTTTTCTCTTTATCTTGTTTTATTTGCATGCATTTCGAATACTGTAACGCATTCAGATTTTCTAATTATTGTAGTTTTTGCTCTAAGATTTTACCGGATCTTATTTTAAGACAACGTGATAGAGGTTGAGGTAGTTGGTATCCAACTCATAGATACAATTCGTACATATATTGCATTAAAAAAACATTGGTATGAGCCTCTTCATGATTGATGACGGTCTTCTAGTTTTCATGTTCGAATTCCAATCTATATATCTAATTCCCTTTCCATTCGAATTCCAATCTATATCTCTATATCTAATCTGCTATTGTGGTTTTAACTTTGTTATCATTTATCTGACATATTCAAGTGCAATATTAGTATTTAATGTTTAATGTTTTGCATGGACAATATGGTGGGTCTTGGTTTCGGTTTTTGACCTTTATTGATGCAATTAGAGGAGTAAAATCATTATAATACTGGCATTTCAATGTCACATAAAACTCTTTTAAGTAAAAAAAGTGTCATGGTCTTTACACAACTATCTTGTTTTTATCAGTTTTATTAATTTATTCATACATGCATATCGAAGCATCCAAGTACTACAGACTTTCCCAATAAATTTCAAGAAACGAATGTAAATAATTGACGCCATTGGAATCTTATGCAATTTGTCCGAGTATATCATTTTATTGTATATAATTTATGAGATTTGAATGCAGCATCTACAGCTGAATTATCTAATAAGCTTATTATCATCAACGAAATTGTCATGGTGACTACACGTTATAAGCAATAAAAAAGAGAACTCAGCGAAAAAGAGCATATTTTCGATAAGATATATGAAATACGCACGTACACAAATAAAAAAAATACTCTAAATATATCTGGTACTACAATAAAAAATCACAATAAATATTCTGATGTATTTAAATCCAACTAAATTTATTCAAGATTGCTCAATCAAAATTGTATACGTAATTATGGATAATTATTAATACAAATGAAGTTTGCTTTTGCCTCGAATCACGGGATTTACTTTCTAAATAAACATATTTGACTTCAATTACCGAAAAATGAATAATGTTTAAGTTATTAGTCATTAACAATTAAAATGCTTTTAAATTTTATTTTAATTCACATAATCGTCAATATTTTTTAATAACCTGTGAGGTCTCACTGGGCAAGTCTCTCCAAAACCAAGCTCATCCCGTCATCTTTAACTGGGTCTTTCACGTCTTTCCCACTAGTAATACCAGTTATACCGTAATATATAAGAAAATAAAAGATATATAAATAATTGTAATGATTAAATAATAAATAAACATATAAATAGTGATAACTTATGCCTCGCTATATTAAAAACATTGCTCTGATTCTAAAGTAAGTAGCTAAAGCGTGTTATGAAACCAGAAACGACGTGGATACCACATACACCCAGACCTGAGATAACGAATAAAATGTGATTTTCTACATTGACATTGAAAAATATTTACGATCCGTCCGGAAATCGAACCCGAGACATTCGAGCTGCCCTATAAATATCTGTGTGGAGTAGAGGCATATTGTCGATACACGGAAGGTTTGGTGATCACTTACTATCTGGTAAAGGTATTGTCCGTTTCCTTCCTATCCTCATAAAAAATTCTCACGTCAATATTTTAAATACATAGGTACTCAGATTTATAGACAATTTTTAATTTTGTTGACACAAATTTCTACGGATCTTATTTGGAACAACGAGAGAGGTAGCAATGTAGGTGACTTTTTTTCATACAATGGCAAGGACGGTTGATGTCAGGCTTGCATCGATTGAAACCCCACGATGTTCCGCCTTCGCCGCTGGTTGGCATTTAGATGCTCTCGCACACATCAGCGATCCCACCTGCGCTGGCCACCCAAGGCAGCCTCTCTTCTGGAATGAACGCCTCCCCTCCCTCTTCCACCAGACTAGACGTTCGGGGACACAGACGCGTCAACCGCCCTGGCCTCCTAAGTCATGTGGGTGACAAACCCCCGAGTCCGCCATCTGGAGGCCATGGGGCACAGGAAGGCGGGTGTTTGATCGAGCACTAGCCCACCCATCACCCCGCGGCGAACTTCGCTTCCACCCCAGAACACATTTTCGATGCGGAGGGCAGGGAGAGCGACGAATCGGAATACCTACACTCCTCTCCTCCCGCGGCCCCACCACGGCCGCATCAGCGATGCGACCCTCACTAGATTCGCGGTAGATAGGGAACGAAGGCAACAACGCAAAAACTAGTTAATTGACTCAGTCGTTACTTTGCGGAAATTCTTTGTAAAGTTGTTATTGAAAAAATTACTTCGCAACACTCCGCATGCAAATGTAAAAAGGTATATGTTACCTGGTCCGAAGAGAAGAAGAGCAGTGGAATTAGTGCATGCATCTGTGGGAGGGAGGGTGGTGCTCTTCTTCTCTTAACTCTTAAACCGAAGTGGACTGACTTAGCCCAATTGGAGCGACCACCTCGGGCCAGCCATTACAAGCATTCAGGCCGAGAACCTGTTCGGGGGAAGCAATCTAAGTGCCAACGATGCAAATCGTACATGCATACTTAAAGGTCGATTAAAGGGCACTGACACCAGGACACCAGGAGAGGCACGCTTGGTAAGCTGATGAGCGATCTCAGTACTACGTAACTGAGAGTGGTACGAGCTTTCCTCCTGGTGATCGAACTCGAGTCTCCTTATTCAATTTATAATAACCAAATTTGGCTATTATGTTTAATGTATAGTAAAGCCACGATAGCCGAGTAGTTGGGTGGTCGGAATTTCGAGTCAAGAGACCCAAGTTCGATCCCCAGGTGGCAGGCTCATACCAATTGGTTTTTCAAAAACTTATGTACGAATTGTATCGTTCGCTTGGACATAAAGACAGCGAAGGCCTCACCACTTGTCATGTTGCACCGAAAATATTTTCTCTGTCTACCACTGCATTGGGAATCATGTGAGGATATTTATTTATTTATGGTTAATGTACTGCTTAATTAATCCTGTTTCAATACAATGTATTGTACATGATGTATACATACATAAATAAATACACAACGGCCTGTGAAAGTCCACTGTAGGACATAGGCGTCACCCATATGGAGGATTTTCCATAATCACCACGCTTGGCAAGCGGATTGGCGACAGTACCAGACCACTCGCACCTCAGACGACCTCAGCCCGTCTTAAGTCTAATTATTTTAGTGTGCCATTTTTAGAGATGGTTATCCCGTCATCTATCGGTTGCCAAAACGATATTCAAGGCGGTTTCCCATAGTCTATTCTTACAATACGCACGGGAAGAAAGGAGTGGCAATATTCTTACGCCGTTACCACTCGGTTATGCATGATGTATTGCAACTTACAAATATACAATAACTGGACATCCTTTTGTTTAAAATTAAATAAAAATTTAAATTCAAAAAACCGAGTACATGTAAACAAGGCGTATTTTACATCTTACTGTCAGGACGACAAACAGAACGAAGCTTATTGTGAAATCTTTACGATCCGTTAAAATGTCGATAAACAGTTTAATGAGTATATTAAACAGACATCTACGGGAATGCGGGAATCTGTGTCATTAGTGTTAGGCCACACTTGGGCTTAATACAACGTATGCTTACTAAAGTAAACAAAAAGAAAACGAAAAAGGAAAATTCTAATTATATTCATTTAGTTCTTTTCGGACTGTGGGTACCACATATTTTGTAAATAATTAATTATTGAATTACAATTATTTGAAATTTCGGCCATGTTCTGTCTTTTACTAAATTAACTATTTGTTTCAATTTTACTCTAACATTTTTTGTTACATGACCCTGAAAAATTCACCCTGAAAATGAGTTAAATGTCAATTCAGTATTGAAGTTTAATGATGCTTCAAGCAAGCAATGATTTCGATTAAAGAACAGTTCTCATTCTTGAGGACTGAAAGGAATGACTTTTATCTTGAAATCATAACGCCTTTTTATGACTTTCAATTGGAATACAATAGCGACTACACTCCTGTTTACATAACTATTTACCAAAATCTATACAAACATAGCAAGATATTTCAAAACGCAGCTGTAGGTGGAGGTAGTAAGGGTATTTAACACCTGTAATTAGCAAAATATCATTATTCATTACAACATTGTAGCACGATAATCAAGCTAAACGTTGGGAAGAAACGTTGGAGAAATAGAAACCTACCGATGGCTACCGACGATGGTAGGATAACTACCTCAAAGTATATCGGTCCTAAACTATCAACAACAAACCGGTGACGAGATGATTTAAAGGAAGTGTCTTTATTGATTGAGAAGATATGGCGATAGGCCATCTGAATACCAAGCGTGACGACTATAGCAAATTCTCTGTATGGTAGTGGTTCGTATCTTGCAGTGGACTTTACGTCCGGTTAGATGGTATAGCTATGTAAGAATCCTAGATGCATTTTGATTTTGAGAAGTAGTACATATCTCAATAAACTTGTAAAATATCATTGAAATACAAATAAGAGGCCAAATTGTAAAAGTAATTTTAAGATAGCTTTGCAGAAATTTATGTATATACAAGATTACTTTACTTAAAGTAATATTATTATTGAAATGTGGCAATTTAGTAAGGAGAACGATGAGGTCTAATTTGTCACTTATTTCTTAAATATTTTACGTAACTTAATATTGTTTATTATTAACTTTAAGAGAAATAAAAAAAATCAACAGATATGGGCGAGATATTGATATTGTTAATGCAAATTAGTTAAAAAAATTAAAAAAGTCCCACCCAAACCGTATGCAACTTTATCAGTTTTTTATTTTTAGATCTGTTGCTCATTTTGTCACGTATAAAGACCTTTCGAATACTGGAAGGAATAAAATTTTATTGCATCTTTTTCTTATTCCCCAGACGGTGTGTTTCATCGTTCGCGTCTCGTTTTTATGCCTTACAAAGTTCCGTTCTAACCCAACACGTTTTCCACATTTAACGCTCCTTATTACAAGGCGAAGCGAAAAGTGAACTGAATCCTGTTGGATTAAGTGCCGGAACATATGAGTAGATGATACGCGATCGGAATTTAGTTCTATATTTAGTATCAAAACATAAAATTTACAACAAACACAATTAAAAAAAACACTGTTTTTATGTATTATTTTTATTCCGAAGTTTACAGGCACAGGAAATTTCCAGATACATAGGGCAAGGTACGTAGTATAAAAATAATTAATGCATTTTTCGGTGAGTAAAAGTCGGTAAAATATTTTTATTTACTTTCCGTATAATTAACAGCTTGCACACAGCTATGTAGTATAAGAACTTATGCGGACATGAAGGTACAACTTATGGAAGTAAAATAGTTATGTTAAGATAGTGAACATTTGATCTGTTCTCTTTGGTTGCTGGCAAAGATAATACGTGTATGTAACTCATATATGAGTAACTGTGTGTTATATGTATATTTATATGTATATTTTTATGAATACGTCTGTCTCCTACAGCAAGATATTCGTAATAAAAATATATTGAAAAAAATCTAATACGGGATTGTATATACTGCCAATCAATATTGGGTTTTGTGAATGTTTAAGAGTATTTAAAAGTTCACTTCTGGGAACAAATAAAAATTTTGTATGAATTATTTATTTATATTTGAATGACGAAATTTAGCAGTACTAAAGAAGATAGTGATCAAGTCCACACACAAACAATCTCCGGCTAAACCATTTAAGCACATTCACCATAAAAAAATATCTTCACGCAATTCCCAATACAGGGGTAGATAGAGATCAAGTCTAGACAATTAAGTCCCCACCTTCCACCGAAGATATTTTCGGGACAACGTGACAGGTGGTGAGCCCGTCGCCGTCTTTATGTTCAAGCCAACGATGAAATTCGTACATAAGTTTTTGAAAAACTCATTGGTACTGCCACCTGGGGATCGAACTCAGGTCTCTCGACTCGAAATTCCGACCACCCAACAACTCGGCTATCGTAACTTTTTTACATTCACCATGATATTTGAAAACACTTATGATCAAAGAATCTAAACACTAGTGACCCTAATTCGGCCATTGAAAATGACAAGCTTTATTATAATTTAATTCAAAAGATAACTGAATAGATTTGAAAAATTATAAATGTAACTTCAAAATAAATCTATTGAACTTTAAAGTTTCACGAAATGTTAATTGTTTATTAACATGAGTAATGATTTCTCACGCTTTTGACTCCATGAAGCTATTTTACATTAATTGTCACCTATAAATGGTAAAAAATGTCAACAAACCGCCTCTATATATATCTTAATATTGTAAACATTTCTTTCATCTTGCCCGCTGCCGGCACATGCTTCCCACCTCGCACGCCCCCATTATTTTGTCAACTAAACAAGATAACCCGCATTCCTATCGTCTATGACTTTGTATAGATATTTATTGTAGGCACTACATAACCTACTTCCTTATTGTACGCCTCTTGGGCTACGTTCCAAATGTTTGCACAAACAAGGTGAAAAATTTAGTATCCTCACGTATGTTCCCAATACCTGTGTAGCCTGAGGTCTAAATTACTCTTGTCAATCTACTTTTTACCGAAGCTTATTCGGGAGCATGATAGGTGGTGAGCCTGTTGCTATTTTCGTATGCGGGCCAACAGTAAAATATACATACATACATATATATTTACAAAGATAAAAATTCATTTAAACATCCATTCAGCATTCATATCCATCAAGCAGATGTGTGCTCCTAGTAAGATTCGAAAGCCTAACATTAGCTTCAAAGGCAGGATCCAATTACGCGAAGGTTGCCAAAAAAAAATTCGCATTGAACGAAATACACTTTCATAATGTATTAATTCTCAAACCTATCCTAAATTACTCATTATTCTTCAACAGATCCTAAACCGACCGGGGCCACGAGTACAAGCGAGGGATTTTGTCAAATGATTTATTTTTTATTGTAACCATCCACTAAGGAAGGATTTTTTGAAATTCTCTTTTAAGGGACGAAAATAAAGGATGAAAGGTTGCATGGAAGTCCGTCATTGGAACCATTAGATTTAAAGAATCCGGCTTTTGGTTAGAAAAAATTATAATACATGAACACAGTGATTTCCAAATTTGTATGAATGAAGTCGAATGCAATACAAAATTAAAGCTTCTCATATAATTTATACAGCACAACTTCTACTCTGTTACCCGAAATCAAAGCGGAATTCTTGCGTAGGTGTGGTCGCGAATGAGTATGAAAGTCTTCTTTGGGTTCTGCCGATATGAAGCAAGGCCAAACACCTTAGGGTTTTAGTCGGTTTGAGCCCGTCATCATCTTTCCACGCCAGGTAACTGTCGCGAGCAAGTGAATATGTTACATATTTTCCAACTTATAGAGTCAATCAGTTCCAAGACCTTAAAAAAGCTACTGGCTAGTGACGGTTGGCGAGAATGCCAGTCCAAAACTCAGAAGACCAGTGATATCAGCCTTTCACGAGTGACTATTATAGCGACTTCTCTCTTTCTGATGAGTCATTTGTCAAGCATAGTAAATGCACGATACTGTACAAAAATCTGTAAACGCTTTAAAAAATGTAGCACAAGTTTTATATCTAGGTAGGTTTTGTACGCAAAAATAAATTCACGACAGCCAGCCAGACAGCGAGTAGTTTCGGTGATCGGAATTCGAGTCGAGAGACCTGAGTTTGGCATCCCGGAGGTAGCCTCGTACCAATGAGTTTTGTTAAAACTTATGTAACATATATACTAGTGACTTGGAAATAAAGACGGCTACAGGTTCACCACCTGTCACGTTGTTCCAAAAAATGTCTTCAATGTACTACTGTCTATTCCATTATTGGGAAAGGCTTGAAGGCATTATTTTAAAGTTTTTTACGTTAAGTTAAAATTCAACAATCACACTTGGGCAATTGCATCAATAATACTTATCTTTATTTCAACAAACCGAAATGGTAGAAAGTGAAATGTTTGTTTGCTATCATTGCCCCAACTAAGACCCGCATCGGAGTTTGCTTTATGTAAATAATAGCTCAAACATTCACGGCAGGGGATCTTCTTACCCGTTCCTTTTTTATTTATATTTAAATGTCTATTTATACAAAATGGTACTATTTGTGTTATTTAATACATTTTGTGTCTTTTTGTAATCGTATTTAACATAGAATGTATAGTATTTCGTTTTTTTTATACCGCTAATGATAATAGTCGTACTGTCTATGTAATAACGCCCGTACAACAAAACTTTACACTGTCCCAAATAAGCTTATGTGGAAAGTTGATCGAAAGGACTACATTGTCTAGACCTCTGCCTACAGCAGTATGTGAAATTGCGCAAAGGTTTAAAAATAACTATGACAGTGCGATCGCCAAGCCGCTTGCCACGAGTGGCGTACGACCCATATTGGGCTTCATCATAGGTTACGTCCAAAACATCTAAAGAGTCACGATAGCCGAGTATTTGGGTGGCAGGCTCGTACAAATGGGTTTTTCAAAAACTTATGTATGAGTTATATCGTTGGCTTGGACATAAAGACGGCGACGGGCTCACCGCCTGTCACTTTGTCTCGAACATATCTTCGGTGGAAGGTGGGTCGAAGGGACTTAATTGTCTAGACTAGACCTCTGTCTACCCCTGTATTGGAAATTGCGTGAAGGTATTTATTTATTTATTTATTTTTACATTTAAAGTTTATGTTACGAAAATTTTCCCATTACTTTGGTAGAGAGGTACTAGACAATTAAATCCTTTTAGCCCACTTTTAGTTTTGGTAGTAAGCCTATTTCCGTCTAGGTATAATATATACTAACAAACATAGAATTTACAAAAATAAATATATATACATTTAAACATTCATGTTTCATATTCATAACACAAATATTTTCCACTAGCGGGTTCGAACCCACAGGTATTGACTTTGATGGCATGTTCGCTAACAACAAAGCTATCAAATCGTCAAGTCATAAGAAAAATAAGGACCATAAAACAAATTTTAACTTAATGCTACTTATTAACACTATGTTTTAATGAAAGAATCTATTTATTTATTTTATTTATCTTCACGCACAATCCCTGACGGGGTAGCCAGAGAGAACAGATCGCCAAGTGTCACGATCCCTACATACTTCTTTCGCTTCTTTCAGATTCATCATCTTCTTCATACATTCACGTCTAGGTATCCGAGTACTCTTGACCCCCCTCTCTTCGAGCAATTTGCTCACATGTTCTGAAAGAATCTGTTGTCCTAATATTTATGTAATATTGATAAACGTATTTACATAATATAAATTGCTGCGTAGTATGTTATTTTGAGGAATTAGTTAGGCATTCGTTATTAAATAAGGAAAATTCTTACAGCAAACGAGAAACATTTAATTAAAAATTGCTATGTCCATTCGTGTTGGAGCAATTACATGGCTCGGACCTGCAAATTTTATTACAATTACTACTTAAAACAGTATCAAATTAACTTTTGAAATAGTTTTCAGTCCATAATAATGTTTGGAATGAGCTCTTTGCGGTCGGAATTTCTGTAACGAATTTACTAGAGTCCATTTCACACGATGCGGTCGCGACATTGCACTGGATTTTTCGATTTTATAGCTTCGATAAAGTAATACTTTAAACGATTTCGATCTTAAAAATGGTTATAATTGTGTTTGATTTGACAATATAAATTTTGACACCTATCAAACCTAGTAACAACGAACGATATGATGAAGTCACGATAGCTGAGTGGTAGGGTGATCGGAATTCGAGTCGAGAGACCCGAGTTCGATTCCCAAGTAGCAGGCTCGTACCAATTTTTTTTACAAAACCTATGTACGATTCGAAGACGGCGACGGGCTCACCGCCTTACTATGTCCCAAAATATCTTCGGTAGAAGGTGGGTCGAAGGGACTTAATTGTTTAGACTAGACCTGTTTGTCTGTTGAGTCTACCCCTGAATTGGGAAAGGCGTGAAGATATTTATTTTAATTTTATAACAATAAGGCTATCTGCATCTTTATGATGCATTTTTATTAATTTTAAAACACATAAACCATACTGGACTTTTTGTCATTAAATAAATAAGAAATTTAAATAATTTCAAAGGTAAGAGTATCACCACAGCAAGTGGGAGTTCACGGGTTCGATAAAAAACTCAGCAACGCATAGATCTATACAAAAAATTTAAGAAGATCTTTACAAACAATTAATGATGCATTTTTATAGAATTTTAAGATCTATAAAATTGCATCATAAACAAAGTATAGTACTTTATTTTATAATTATGTAACATAAATGCCTTATATCGTATTATTTTAAACGAGCAAATTATGTAACTCAAGTATTTGAAAGGGACGAAGAAAGAACGAAGTGTGAAGAGATCCCGAGTTCGATCCCCAAGTGGCAGGCTCGTTTCCGAAAACGTGTCGAGTTTTTCAAAAACTTACGTACAAAATGATACTATTTGTGTTATTTAATACATTTTGTGTCTTTTTGTAATCGTATTTAACATAGAATGTATAGTATTTCGTTCCTTTTATACTGCTAATGATAATAGTCGTATGTTTATGTAATAACGCCCGTACAACAAAACGTTACACTGTCCCAAATAAGCTTATGTGGAAAGTTGATCGAAAGGACTACATTGTCTAGACCTCTGCCTACAGCAGTATGTGAAATTGCGCAAAAGTTTAAAAATAACTATGACAGTGCGAGTCTGATACTGCGATCGCCAAGCCGCTTGCCACGAGTGGCGTACGACCCATAGTGGGCTTCATCATAGGTTTCGTCCCAAACATCTAAAGAGTCATGATTGCCGAGTATTTGGGTGGTCGGAATTTTGAGTCAAGAGACCCAAGTTAGATCCCCAGGTGGCAGGCTCGTACAAATGGGTTTTTCAAAAACTTATGTATGAGTTATATCGTTGGCTTGGACAGAAAGGCGGCGACGGGCTCACCACCTGTCACGTTGTCCCGAAAATATCTTCGGTGGAAGGTGGGTCGAAGGGACTTAATTGTCTACTCGATCTCTGTCTACCCCTGTATTTGAATTTGGAATTGCGTGAAGATATTTTTTTTTTCAGATATCAGAACAGGTGGATGAAATTGTATACTTGGGGAGTGCGTTTAGCCGGGATGGAAGGTGTGATTTAGATGTGGACAGGTGTGTCGCTGCCGGAGTCAATGGTGCCCTGACTGCGTTAGTGAAAAGGCAAGGCGTAGTAAAAAGTGCACGCCTTACAATACATAACGCAGTGTTGGTACCAACTTTGTTATATTGCAGCGAAACCTGGGCATGCCAGAAGAAGCATAAAAGCAGGTTGAATGCAGAGGAGATGCGATCTCTTCCTTAGCAATATGGTAGGTTTATAAGATGACCTTGTCACAAAAATTGATAAGGGCGTGCTTCGATGGTTTGGGCACGTTGAGCGAATGAGCGAAGAGCGAATGGTGAAGAAAATATATAGCGCGAAAGGTAATAATAAAAGGTGTCGAGGTAGACTGAGACTAACTTTCGAAGACCATGTGAGCAAATTGCTCGAAGAGGGGAGGGTTAAGAGTACTCGGATATCTAGACGTGCGTGTATGAAGAAGATGATGAATCTGAAAGAAGCGAAAGAGGTATGTAGGGATCTTGACACGTGGCGATCTGTTCTCTCTGTCTACCCCGTCAGGGATTGTGCGTGAAGATAAGTAAGTAAGTAAATTATGTAACATAATTAATCTATAGATATAAGTCTCAACGGTGTATTATTTATTTTGATCATGTTACACCATACATAGACCATACTTTTAAAGAAAACTTCCTAACACAAGCCATCATGTTTAAAAGGAGGTATCAGCCTTGGTATTCCAAATCTGTTTTATTGTGTATTGTTATGTAAGAAAATGAGCAGGTGTGATATAATTGGAAATCGTAACTTATTGAGTAGAAGGCTACTGGTTAGTCCGCCTTTAAAAAAATATTTTTTATTTCTTCTTATTTCATGCAAGGTTATTTTCATGCAACGGAATAACTCCGTCTAAAATGTCCGTCAATGTCCGGCCATGTTTTGTGCTATGTATCTACAATACAATAAAATATTCTAAAAGAAAAAACCGCCATTAAAACTTTGAAACCAAAACTTTATTATACTTGGTTATTCAGTAGGTAGACTGTTATTATCAAATTATAGAATAAAAAACTCTAGAATACAGATAATGCATGATGGCCCGGCGTAGAGCCACCAAAAAAAGCTGATGCGTGGCTCTACCACTGTTAATGATCTAGTAAATTTATTAAAGGATGAATAGATATATGAATCATTTAATTGTCAATAAGGATATACCAAAGGCATAATAAAATGTATAAAAGCTAGAATAAAACTATTTTTATTGATAAACTATTTATTATTGGGATATATATTTCATTGCATTAATGTTTCTTTTCGAGACTATTTTTAATATCCCAAACGTATTTTCTCTAGAATTTATTGGATCTATTCGGGCACGCACGCCAATACTTATTGCTAGTAATAGCTTATGAAAACCATTATAGAAAGTACTAAAACGATTTGGTGCTATTAAATTTTTATTGTTCTCCGGGTGGATCCTTTTTAAAAATATTTGTACACTGTAAAATAGTAGCTTAAAACTTTATTACATTTTTATGATAGCTTTACATGAGATCGGTTCAGATTAGTTTTAAGCTCATTAATTTTCCGATACAGAATATTCATGAATAATAAACTTTGTAGCAATTGGTTTATGAAGAAATTAAATTATTCTGGGAAATAAGCCTTGAACATTATTCTAAAATATCTACCGAAAACAGCAGACATATTCTTATGTGCTTACAACTGAAAAGAAACTAGATTTTTAGACTTCAAAGATCATGCTTCTTGTCATAGAAAACTAGGACAAGAACATACTTAATTAGAACTGTGACCAGGTTAAGGATCCATTGAGTATCACAGGTTTTCACGGTCACAATTTGTTAAAGCAATTTGTTTTTAGAATACAGTAACATATAAAATAGGATCAGAAAATTTTAACGCATTATATGTTCATAACATTTTTACATGGAAAATAATTTATTACTATGCTTTTTGTAAATTAGTCTCGAGTACCGCAAAATTTTTTTAAAGTTCTTTTAAAAATTACTTACTTCTTAGTGAAATATTCGGGGATGACGCCATAACTGGTACACTATACTCGGATTTCGGTGATATTGAGGTTATCAATATAAAGAGACGTCATATGCTAATCGAAGTTGACAACATGAAAAGGCTGCAGGACTAGATTGCGTTAGAGTTAAAATAATAGAATATGTATACCTCGCGCTTCCAGCTGTTATACAACTTATGCTGGCGGACGCCTGTGATCCCAAATGATTTGCGATCCTCGGTCATTACGTTTTCAGTAAAAGTATAGCCTCATACCTTGACAATACGTGCTATTGGGCGATCATCTTGATCTGTTTAGCAATTTAAGTAAACACGATGGTTTTGACGCGTAGGATGCTAGATAAATCGAAAAGATTTTTATGGGAATTACAATGCTTAAATGCTGCGAGAGAATGTTCACGGCTCAAGTGTTTTCTCTGCTATAAAAATATTTAACTGTTAATTTTATCTAATAAAATCAATAAACATATGAACCATTGTGTGACATAGGCACTTTGTAAGCAAATTGTATTAACCATAATCATATTGACTTCAGCGGGCAAAGTTGGTAGCATTTTTATTTAAGTGTACATAGCAACTTATGAATAATAATTTATTGCACTGAAGATCCTCAATATTCTGATTATATATGCGTGTTCAAACGCTTATTGTTATTAATTGATTGAACTGCTAGATCTGCAGCTAGGAAATAACAACATTGTAAATGCAGTATTGGTACGTTAAGACTAACGCAATTTCAACTTGCACGTTATCGCTTCAAGTAGTTTTAACAAGCGTGCGGTAAGCGGGGCAAATATTTGTGCAGACGCTCAGATCCGACCGTGTTGGTAGACGAGGAATATAACTTTGTTTCTATTAGGTGCCTCAGCGCTTTTCCTAGAGTTCGATAACATTGGGTGCTTAGATGAATGGAAACTTATGTATCAATTATTGCAGTGTAATTGATTTAAAGATCTATTAAAGTTTCCAATTTATGTCCTAACACAACAAAACTAACACAATAAAGCTACCTGCATTGCCTCTATCCGCATTGATATAGCGCAATTTTGTTTTCTTTTATGCTAAAATATTTAGTATTTTACTAAATAAATGGGTTACTATAATGAACCAAAAGCTGAACATATTGTACGGGTCTGAGAACTTAGTTATGATTATAACCATAATGCATATATAATAGGAAACCTGTAAAGGAAAATTAAAATAGAAGACTGTATGCCCTGTCTCAAATATTCTTTGGACTAATAATAGCAGAGAGAATATAATTGTTAATTCGAGTTAAGAGACCCAAGTAAGTTCCCAAGGTAGCAGGTTCGTACCTTTGGTTTATTTTTTCAAAACGTATGTGAATGAATGTCGTTGGCTTGGACACTAAGACGGACTCACCACCTGTCACTTTATCCCAAAAATATTTTCGGTGGAAGGTGGGTCAAAACCTCTGTTGTCTAGACCTCTGTCTATCACTGTATTGGGAATGGCGAGAAGATATTTAATTTCATTTAATTTTTCAATTTAATGGTGACCTGTAACTCAGGCGCCCTTAAAGGCTTTGTGCATTGCTGTGCATGCAATGCTATATGCATTTCGTGTTTGATTTGCCCCAGACTCTTGCTGTTCGGTTTAAGAATTGTAAAAGTTCCTTATTTATTAAGACCCTTTTATAAGAGTGAATAAATGGTTTATTATTATTATTAATTAGTTCTGGCCCGGAAATCGAAGATGTATTACTTATGGATAGAGCATAAGTTGCGTCGCGTGAAAGTTAATTAATGGAATCCTTTGTTATTAGAGATTACAAAATAGAGAATAGCTGCGGAGCATCTTTTGCCTGTATATTCTTCACTAAAGGACCTCATTACGAAACGATTGTTGATTAAAAAATAACAATCGATGCAATAGTCTGCAGAAAACAATATTGTGTAGCGTTTGCAAATACTCACTCAACATTGAATATTTAATATATAGTAAAAACTTAAACAATACTCTCTATATTAGTTAATTTTTTTGTATTTGTCCGGATATCATATAAACAAATATATTTGTAACGCTTCCGGAAAATCGCGGTTGCCAAATAGTAAAATTAGTTAAAAAGCTCTAAAATTAACAAGTTGAAGTGTAAAAATATATAAGTGACACAGAAGTGATAAGTGGACAACCTATTACTTTGAGGCCACACGAACAGGAAGTTGAAAGTGCATCGTCTGTATACGCTAGCAGACTCTTAACATAGAATAGACTATAGAAGATAATTTGGGATTATATTTTCTCTTTATAATCAGAAGGACGATGGCTGACACATTTATAACGCTTGCGAACATACACTGTTTGTAGAGGCTGTACAGTGCTTTGGTTTTCTATCTCAAACTTAAATCATCAATTGTTATATATGAAGACGCTTTTCGTTGGGCATTATTGCTCTGAGCGCGTAAAGATTGAAACCAAACTAATTTACTAGTTTAGTTGGCATATTATGAAATAATTTATTATTAATTATAGATTTCACTTCATTCGTAACACAAGAAAAAATACCGTTATTTCGAGGTTTTAATTTTTTTTCTAATATTGGCGATTCTTATTTATTCATCAAACTATCGATACCTTGAATAGCGTTATTTTTACCATAATATAAATTCATGTATACGAAGGGAACTTCATGTATTTCCTAAATAGAATTCTCTGTCTTCGGAATTAAGTACATCTTATACATAGTCCAACCATCCACCGAATAAAAATACTCATATAATATATTTAAAAGTGTTTTTCAAATCCGTAACAATTAGCTTCACAGGATTACTAACAAATAGCATAGCTATATCTCGCACCTTAGACGCTGCTGTCCATCACCGATCTGTTAAATTAAGGTCTAGTATGTTATCCCGTCATCCGGTAGCCTATTGCATTTTCAAAGCTTGAAATGGTGGCATGTGGTATATTCATACGCCGTAACCACACGGTACTTTCTGGATACGAAAACTTAAACACATTTGAGATAATAACACGACTCCGTTATAATGCAAAACTACAGAACAGAAGAATTTTTCTGCACCAATAAGATAAGAAAAACAATCTACTGGTTATGAGAGAGAGCGGAATCTGTAGCTGGTTTTATGGATAACTATTTGGTATTCGTAAATTTGTTTTGAGCAATTTTATAAAATGAGTTTGTGTATTGTTATCGAGAACTTAGTAGTTTATGTAAAGAAAACCAGTTTCCAACAAAATCTTTTACTATTGTTTTCAGTTACAATATTATAATATTTATTATTAGTCCTAATATATTATCGAATCTTTTCGAATCTAGGTTAAATAGCAGTCGGAATCTATATCTTCTCTTGTTTTACATCTTTGCTAAAAATTAAAATTTGATGTCTATGTAACAAGTTCTGAAATAAATTTCGGATAAATAAAAAAAATATAAAATACAGTAATTTTAACCCCAGAAAGATATTAAAGGTAATATAATAAGTATCGCTGCGGTAAATTTTTCGCCAGTATTGAAATCTAGCCCATGTCAGATTACCGAAAAAATATTTTAATTAATAAATCTGAGTTTAATAATTTAAGTGAGCTCATTATATAAAATGTTGGATTTTCAGCTGTAACTCTCCAATATGCTACAGCAGTGTATTTTTTTATAGGAGCAGGGTGAAAATGTGATAAAATTACTATAGTCCAGAGGTTGCGTTGTTCAGTCTTCGGAATTGGATTCAAGAGTCCCGAGTTCGCTCCCTGCACAATTTATATTGTACAAACCGCAGAAACGACCGCAGGCTCGCCGTCTGTCATGGTTTCCTAAAGATATCATCGGTGAAAGGTTGGTCGAAACGACATATTTGTCTTGATCTCCCTCTGCCCCGGTATTGAGAATAACACGAAGGGTGTAAAACGAGGCATCAGTCCACCTTACGGTATGTGGCTGCTGCAGTCTACAAGACTTCACCAGCAGCCCACGCAATCCAATACACTGTTGTACCGATATTCCGCTGATTAATAAATATGTAAATAGATAGAGACAACATCACATACATGCACTGATCTCAAAGTATGAACTTGCATTATGGAACGAGAATCAACGAAGGTGACACAAACCTCCGCACCTAATACAATGTAGAATTTCTTTTTTATTTCTATTTGATCCGTTTGAGAATCGAACCCGAAATCTCGGAGCTGGCGACACCATGAAACCGGTGTGCACACCACTCGTTCACGGAGGTCGTCTGATCTAAATATATTAAAAATGAGGTTATGTTACAAGGAGTAATTTCTAGATTTAATAATGAAAACAATTTCTATAAACTTTTTACAGCCCTATTTTTACGGGACCGATCATAGTTAGATATGTCGGATTATAAATAGATTCTGTTAGCTGTTTAAATACTGATACTCATTTCCAGATAATCAGATGATGATTTTTTTAATCCATTTTATATTATATTTTTAATAGATAAGTGAGTGTAAAGCTTATAAATTTTCTCTATTTCAAAATTAACAAAGGTATTGTACATTAATTAAAAGTTAAGGAAAATAAAAAAATCTAGCTTTAACAACATGAAAAGTAAACGAAAGAATTAGACAAAATCAATTTCAGGAAGATTGCATAGCTCCCGTCAGTCAAGTTAAGCAAAGAAATCATTTCCCAAACTGCCAAGGCTGATTCAATACGCCTGGGGAAAAACTGTGATTGAGCTCTAGATTTTTACGTTATGTAGACATCGCGCAAATAAATTAGATAGCTTCCAGATTAAATAATTTCGGAAATTGTATTATATTATTTACTAAACTCATATTGATATATTATATAAGTGAAGTAATATTTCATTCATGAAAAGCCATTTTAATAACTTAATATTACTTTGACTTTGACGTTTATGACTAAACTTAAGTGAGCTGGATTCAGGTAGCCATTGTTGATAAACTGACAAGTTATCGATGCCCATATATGAGAGAGGACGCAGGTGCCTTTAAGTGTGGAAATGAGAAAGGAAAGAAAATAAAGGGATTGGGATGTGGACCTCCGGTTACATCTTTCTTCGGGTGAAATGCAAAAGGAGATTCACGCTGGTATTCTGCGAGGCCGTGGTGCTCATTTTGGCCTGTGTATTCTGCACACAACTTCGTATTCTTCAAACACTTCTGTATTATCTCAATGCGCATTATTATTAATAAAAGTATCTCAATGTTCTCGGGAGATCCTTTAACTTCCCATGGCTAAAAATATACCTATCTACTTTCGTTATATCAAAATCCATTAAAAATCTGGTTTCACATAACAGTATTCGATATTTTTATTGTAATATTAAAACACTGAACCTTTCACTTTCATAATATTAGAAGAAGCAGGATACTTTAAAAGATTCTATAAATAAAGGAACTTATTTATAGCAACATTTGAAGTAGAGTAGTACTCTACAATTCAACAAAAGTAGATCCATTCTCGGTGAGAGACTAGCTTCTTCATTTCGATTTCAAATATGGTCAGACCGAACTCTAGTAAGTAAATATTTGAACTTGTCGAATTTTGTTAAATCTGTGGGTTGAGTTTTAAATAAAAGTTACAAGGATTTTGTTTGTTCCCGTCAAAATATTTAATATTTTATAAGATAAGCTACTAAGATATTCGTCTATTTTATGATTTTTATTTATATTGTCCCACTTTTTTTGTAAAATTTTTCTTTTTATATTATTAAAACAGCGTTTGAAATATTTGAAGTAATTTGGAACCATCCCGAAATGAGAAAAATTGTCATTCAATGGCATTCAATAACGTCTGTTATATTTATCCGTGTATTTTAATAAAAATACTTGATATAATGTAGTTTATATAATAATGATTCAAAACTTAAAACATGTTTTATCATTAAAACGCGTATATTGGTTCGGTATACATGTACATATCTATGTAACAGAATAAGTGAATGAGATTCACACCCACTTTTCTTACCTGGTATCATTTTTTTATTAAAAGCTAACGCATGTTGTTGGCAACTTTTTACATTTATATTCTATTATTTTAATTAATGGATAATTTTACTACATGTAATAGTTCTATTAGCGTTGATTGTAAACACGGGCCTGATTTTATCTTCAATCAGGTTTAATAATTTTATGGCGTTGTTGTACTCACAAACAGCCCATATGTGTGATTTTATCGGTTTTATGTTCATTGATGATGCATCAAATGCATAGAAATTCAAGCCACAGACCCACCCACACAAAAGAATATAGTTAATTATTCATGGGATAACTCTTTGTTAAATATTTTATAACGCAATATAATTTTTTACGCATATTTCTTAAACCTGCATTCTTAAGTCATGACTAAATATGTAGTTTATATATATATATATATATATATATATATATATATATATATATATATATATATATATATATATATATATATATATATATATATATATATATATATATATATATATATATATATATATATATATATATATATATATATATATATATATATATATATATATATATATATATATATATATATATATATATATATATATATATATATATATATATATATATATATACATATATATATATATATATTGAAATATTAACATTAAATTTTATTTTTCAACGTAATTGTACTCAAAATTCAAACCAATAATTAAATGAGTATCTGGAATATCGGAATGTCGAAGTCACGCCCGAAGGCTAACTCCTCCTCTGCGGAACTTTTACACGTAAGGGTGATACTTGTACACGTTGTATCCATTCAGCAACTATATCAGATACGGATTGTCAAGAATGCCTTTCTTCTTTGTATTTTTCTGTCAATAAATAAATAAATAAATAAATATCTTCACGCAATTCCCAATACAGGGGTAGACAGAGGTCTAGTCTAGACAATTAAGTCCCTTCGATCCACCTTCCACCGAAGATATTTTCGGGACAACGTGACAGGTGGTGAGCCCGTCGCCGTCTTTATGTCCAAGCCAACGATTTCAATCGTACATAAGTTTTTGAAAAACCCATTGCTACGAGCATGCCAACTGGGGATCGAACTCGGGACTCTCGACTCGAAATTCCGACTACCCAATCACTCGGCTATCGTGAGTTTTTTTATTTTTCTGATAATAATTTTATATTTCATTGGATAATATAGAACTTTGCTTTAGCAGCTTTAACTTATATAATTGGCCCGATAGCCTAGTTGATAGTGACCATGCCTTTGTGGCTAAGGGTTGCAGGTTTCGAATTTCGCTAGGGGCATACATTTGTGTGATGTACATGAATGTTTGTACACGGGCCATGGATGTATATATGAATATTTATCTATAATAAATGCATGTATGTAAATATACTGTACCTTAATGTAAATACGCCGATAGTCTCACCACCTGTCAGGTTGTCCTAAATATGCTTCGTTGGTAAGTGGGTCTATGAGACTTCATTGTCTAGACCTATGCCTACCCCATTATGGGAAATTGTGTGAACGAAATAAAAATATATAATTGGCACATTTCATCGGAGCTTATTTTGGGTATAACGTGATCGGAGGCCGGCATATGCGGCATTATTATCGAAATCAACAATACAATATGATTACATCAATATTTATTTAAATAGACAAATATTTATATAAACATCAATAACTGGACTACAAATATTAAAATAAATAATAGACAAATGTTTGTTTCTAACGTTCTAAACTTCATTCACAACCCTTATCTTCGACGGCATGATCACTTCTAACTAGATCTGGTCGTCGTCAGATGTCTAGACAACTTAGTCTTTGAACCCACAGTTCAACATTGCAGGATGTGGGATGTAGGATAAGGTTGTAGGTCCCTCCCTTACGAGAGGGTTTGCCATTATCGCCACGCTTGGCAAGTGGATCAACGACCGCAATACTACACCTCGCACCTCAGACACTGCTGCCCGTCACGAGTCTGCTATAATTTGGTCAAGTATTTTTCGAGATTTATATTTCGCCATCTGTCCATAGCTCATTTTTAAGGTTATTCCCTCAGTCACCTCTCATGACATCGCTGAGAAGAAACGGGATACCATATAGTTACGCCGTTACTACACGGCGCAGGATGTGTTACAACCCATACATACTGTTCCGTGGTACAGCACACCCACATTTCACCAAAGCTTATTTATGACAACATGACAAGTGATTGGAGTCACGATAGCTGAGTGGTTGTGTAATCGGAATCCAAATCAAGAGACACGAGTTCGATCCCCACGGCTGGTACCAATTCACCAAAAAAAGTTACGATTTATATCGTTGGCCAGGCTGACCACTTGTAACGTTGTCCCAAAAATGTCTTCGGTGGAAGGTTGACCGAAAGAACTTAATTTTTAAACCTCTGCCTACCCCTGTATTGGAAATGGCATGAAGATATTTTTCTATTTATAACAGCGTGACAAGTGGTGACCCTCTCGCCGTAAACAGATATAATTTAATTAAACTAATGACGTAGTTGCGTGATATTTTTATTTACTTTTAATGGCTAAAAGATTAACATTACGCGCGTGTAGAGCAATAAATATCACCAATTAAGTAATTTTAAAGAGTGTGCGTGATAAAACGATAATATCTTTTTTAGTATCGGAAGTGGGTGCCATTAATAATCATGACGTCACCTGCGGGTGTATTGCAGTACACTGACTTATTTAAAGTCAATTATAGCAGTAGCCCGAGGTTAATAGTGGCAGCAAAAAGTCATCCATCAAAGTTTATCAACGGTGTACTAGCAAAGGGTCTGACATGGTTATTTATTAATTTAAGCTTTTTCATTTATTGATTGAAATTTAAGAATGAGTTGATACATTATTTTGAAGAATCTATAATAAGTCACGATAGCCGAATGGTTGGGTGA
The DNA here is from genome assembly GCA_029286605.1 of Sericinus montela. Taxonomy (NCBI): domain Eukaryota; kingdom Metazoa; phylum Arthropoda; class Insecta; order Lepidoptera; family Papilionidae; genus Sericinus; species Sericinus montela. Next base: position 1,172,676 of record JAGSMR010000090.1, read on the forward strand.
TCGGAATTCGAGTCGAGAGACCCGAGTTTGATTCCCAGGTGGCAGGCTCGTACCAATGGGTATTTTCAAAACCTATGAACGATTCACATCGTTGGCTTGAACATAAAAACGGCGACGGGCTCACCACCTGTCACGTTGTCCCGAAAATATCTTCGGTGGAAAAAGGGAGTTCAAAGGGACTTAATTGTCTAGACTAGAACTTTGTTTACCCCTGTATTGGGAATTGCTGAAGATATTTTATAATCTATAATAAGAGTAGGAAGAATTCTTTCAAAATACAGCTGCTTGTATGTAAACGCTCTATTTCTTGCGAATATTTTACGTTAAAATTCTAGTCTATTTTTCTTATATGGTTAACAACGGTCATATCTGGCTTAAATAGTGCTTGTTAGCGTCATTAATGAGCTATAAATAATAAAAACAGCTACATTTATTGCTAATACATGATAAGTTATCCAGTTAATAAATATTAATGGCATTTTTCGTTCATATCACTTGAAATTGCATTGATAACGTTAACACTACATAATTCTGTCAACCATTTATCTCTCGCTGACAACTTGAACAGTGTCGCCAGCCAAGTGAGCGTGAAGCCATTATTGCTTGAAGCAAATATTTCAGAGTTAATATTGTACAGGGTTGAGATAACGATCTTAAGTTTTCCAAGTTGGTTAAGTAAATTTCGTCAAGTGTCTAAGTATATAAGACAGATAGCTTAGGATGCGAGATGTCTCGCCTAACGGCTAAGGCTGTAGCATAGTGCATAGAAAACTCGTCTGGTTACGGCTAATAACTACTCTGTGTCTTCCCGTGGGTTTCGTTAGAGCAACTCCTAAGTTAGAGTCGCTATGTTCTAAATAGCGTTGAAAATTCTTTTGGCTACCGACAGATGGTAGGATAACTATCTTGAAAAATACCAGACCAAAATCCAGCAGACCGGTGACTAACAGCAACGTATAAGGTCTTCTGGTATTACGAACGCTAATCAACTTATAGCTATTCACTATTATAGTAATTTGGCTTCAGAAGATTTGGAAAAATAGAGGAATCAATTTAAAGTGCAAAGTAAGGCTGGTGCGGACTCTAGTCTTCTCTATTTTTCTATATGCAGCTGAGACATGGACTCTGAGGACTGATGATCGGAAGCGTATAGATGCGTTCAAAATGTGGTGCTGAAGAAGGATGCTCCGCATACCATGTATAACGTTCCGGACCAATGTTTCGATACTTAAGCAACTTGGAATTAAGACAAGATTATCTACTATATGCCTGAAACGAATTCTTGAGTATTTTAGCCACATTGCTCGTAAACATTCAGACAACCTGGAAAAACTAGTGGTTACTAGAGGCCGAATTCCGACGCGTTGGTCCGACCAGATCCGAGCTGCGTTAGACACCACGGTGTATAAAGCGATGCACGATGCCGAAGTCAGGAATAGATGGCGTGCCATAATAAAAGAAATGATTCTGGACGGTGGTAGTCACGACCCTCAGACATGAGGAGTACGACTGAAGGAGGAGGATAGTAATTCTATATTTTCACGATAACCGAGTAGTTGGGTGATCGGAATTCGTGCTAAGTTCCATCCCCGGGTGGTAGGCTCGTACAGATGGTTTTTTTTTAAATCTCATGTATAAAATATGTACGTAATACATATATAGATAGGGACTACATCACATACATCCGACCCCAATGTCAGATGCTAAAGCACTTGAGGTATGGGAATCGGAAACATTGAAAACACCACAAACACCCAGAACCGAGAACATGTAGAAAAAGTGGTTTTTCTACATTGACCCGACCGGGAATCGAACCCGGATCTCGAGATGGTGACACCTTGAAATCCGATGTTTCCGCCAGTCATCCACGGAGGTCGTCATGTACTTGTCTTGGACATAAAGACGGCAACAGATTCAACACCTCTCAACGTTTTCGGTCTGAAAGGACCTAATTGTCTAGACCTCTGTGGCAGCGACGTCGACAAGTTAGGCCTCCACGGACTTTCATGCCAAAAAAGTGCCGGCAGTCTATCTCGTAACGGTTCCTTGAATGAAATCATCCGAAGGGCTCTTGTTTCCATAAATATTCCATCGGTTTTAGAGCCTTGTGGAATATTTTGGGAGGATGGTAAGAGACCTGACGGCTTGACTTTAGTCCCTTGGGAGAGAGGCAAGAGAGAGTCAGCTGAATCGGGTAAATGGCGTAAATATGAGTGTTTGAAAGGAGACTATATATTTGTTCCATTTGCCGTAGAGACAATCGGTCCGTGGGGTCCCCGCGCGATGCAGTTTCTAAAGGAATTGTATACGCGACTTATCGTTGCCGCTGGTGACAAGAGCGCTGGTTCTTTTCTCGGTCAACGGTTAAGTCTAGCCATTTAACGTGGAAATGCAGCCAGCGTTCTTGATACCATGCCTCGAGGAGTAGGGCTCTACGATTATAATAGTTTTTAGTTAATAAGTATTGTAAATATTAACATAATTTTTTCTGTGAATAAAGTATTACATTTTTTTATTTATGTTGTGGTTAACGATATTGGTGACAGTAATCTATATACTATTTAGATATACTTTTTAATAATAATTCTTAGTTGTAGTCACGATAGCCGAGTGGTTGGGTGTTCGGAATTTCGTGTCGAGAGACCCGAGTTCGATCCCCAGGTTTCCAGGAACCAATAGGTTTTTCAAAAAACTTATCTACGAATTATATCATTGGCTTGGATATAAAGACGGTGACGGGCTCACCTCCAGTTACGTTGTCCCGAAAACATATTCGGTGGAAGGTGGGTCAAAGGAGGACCTGTCACGTTGTCCCGAAAATATCTTCGGTGGAAGATTGGACCTCTGTCTACCCCCGTATTAGGAATTGCGTGAAGATATTGATTTGTTATTTATTAATAAGAATAAATTGTGGTTACTGTTTGTTAATTCTAATAAATAGTAAATAAAAAATATAAAAATATCTTCACGCAATTCCCAATAGAGGGGTAGACAGAGGTCAAGTCTAGACAATTAAGTTCCTTTGACCCACCTTCCACCGAAGATATTTTCGGGACAACGTGACAGGTGGTGAGCCCGTCGCCGCCTTTATGTCCAAGCCAACGATGAAATTCGTACATAGGTTTTTGAAAAACTCATTGGTACTGCCACCTGGGGATCGAACTCGGGTCTAAATAGTAAAAAAACATAAGTGTCATGCATGATACGCAAGTGAATTATGTGATTGATTTTTGGCTCTAGTGCCGAGTTTATAATGATTAGCCTACTAACTGCATGAACGAATTTTCATAGTTACCAGATAATCAGAATGGCGCACTATTATGTCAATTAAACTCAATCATTAAACTATGTTTTTTTTATCATTACTCCTTATCAATACCGTGGTAAGAGGCCTCGAATTTTTATTTTCTTTCCACCTGACCGATTTTATCAGATTTTATTTTGGGACAACATAACCGGTGCTGAACCAGTCTTAATGTTCAAGTTAATAAAACAAATCAAATATTTATTTCGAAAAAACTCATCGGTAGGAGTTTTACTCTTGAGAATCGAACTTGATTTAAATTCAGGTCAAGACTTCTCGGCTATTTTAGCACGTAAAATTCTAAAGACTTCATATAAACTAACCTCCTAAAACTCCTAAATCTAACAAATGAAATACTATTAAAGTTACCTAACGAAACAGAATTAAAGTAAATCAATGATATTGTCTATTTGCGGGGAAATTAGCTGGGAGCTCCATTCAGAAAGTTGGTAACTTTGAGAATGTTGCACGTAATGGACTTAACGCCTCTACGACGTTCTATTAGTAAAACAATGGAGCTTTTGTATCAAAAGACCTTCTACAGCGATTAAACTAATGGGTATTAACACTATTGTCAAATTACTAATTTTCATTGTTTTGTTCGAAAATGTTTTTATTCCCACACATTTTACCAATTCTAGAATAGACAAAAGTCTAGACGTGTTAATTAGACGTTGTAACGTGTACTTTGCAATAAATAAGTACAAACATACAAATAGCGACAACTTCACATACATTACTCTGCTCTCAAAGCAACTTTCTTTACTAAAGTATTTTTCTTATAGAATCAAAAACAAACGAAGGTACCATAGATACTGAGGAAGGTACTTAAAAGTAAGTTTTTATATTCATTGAGATTTTTTTATATCACGAGAATAATTAACCGAGTAAAGTTAGTTAATTCGTGTAAATACAGGTATTGTAATCTTACAACGTGACCAGTAAAAAGACCGCTGCTATTTATGCTGTATTTAAATAAAACCTTTTAACGCATACAAATTCTGATAATAATAGAAAATAAGCATAGTAATCCAGTAAAAAAACAACTTGTAATACAGCGATAAATTTGTTACGCTATGGATTTGTTAGATCTTCTTCGAAATCGCACTGAAAATATATTTGACATTTCAATTCGCGGTAAACGTGTTATTCCGCATGCGTTCTATTCCGCATCCATTAAAGTCACATGACTTTGCTGTTATTTATAAAATAGGTAATACCAATGGGTATTAGCATATGAATTTATTATATGTTCCCTCTTCCTGTTTCATTAAAATTATACTATAACGACACCCACAGAGATAATAAAAGAGAAGCCATCCAAAAACCAAATACCATGTTCAAGATGGCAAAGGCTAGCATATGTCGGTATAACCATTTTGAATATAACTAGTCTGAAATAAAGTGGTCCTATGACGGGGAACATAGTATTCGTATAGTATTCGTTTCCAGACATGTCTAGGTTTGATATTGGAATCACCAATCCTCTCACCAAGTGTGGCGACTGTGGCAAACCCTGCCTCACGTAATAGGCCTATATCTTGTACTATTTCAGGCCGGTTAGAAGTTAAGATATAATAGAAATTGTTTTAATATTGAAGTTATATAAATACTTGTTCGCGGCTCATTCCTAACAGGGCATGAGAAGTAAATATGTACTATAATCTGTATAATCCATTCATTAATACTATTAGAAATTCAATGTGAGAGCAAGAACTCTGAAAGGCGTTAGTGCCGATTAAGGGAATATAGCTGACAGCGAGATAACTAACTCCGACGAATCTATCTCATTCATAAAAACTCTCCAAACGCTCAAATCAAAAACAAAATCATGTTTAAAAAGTGTGATTGGGTGATCGGAATTCGAGTCAAGAGACTCGAGTTCGACCCCCAGGTGGTAGACTCGTACCAATGTGTTTTTTCTTATGTTCGATTTATATTGTTGGCTTGTCTAGACCTTTACCTTCCCCACTACTGAGAATGGCGAAATGATATTTTTTTTATTTTATGTTGCAGAACTTTCAAACAGGAACCTTTTTCAGATAAGACTGCATCTTCCAGGGTATAAAGTATCGGTGTATCAAATTTCATCAAAATCCGTTCAGCCGTTTTGGCGTGTTCGGATAATAAATATCCAAATGTAGGAAAATAAAAATTAGTACACAAAGTACGATAATAGAACTAGTAGGATAACTAATACCTATAAATGCATATTTTTTCGTTACGAATGTGTTCAGGCAAAAAAGGCGAAGTTCCTCTAACATTCAAACATTATTACGAAACGTTGAAAGCATGAGTCGGGTCTCACAAATCAATGTCCTTCCTTTATTTCGTGATAGATAACACCCGACCGTTTTCAAATTGCGATATCGGACAATATACATTGTGACGTTTTGGTAAGGCGAAAGGAAAAGTATAAAGTATTTTCTAACACCCATAAAATTTGTTTTAACTGGTCGTCTTTTTAAATTTTTTCTAAAAACAAACCATGTTTTTTTTTATTTTCTTTTTGTAGTGGTTCTTTCTTTATTATTACTATTCAAAACGTGCATGTGTATTCCAAGTAATTAATATAAGTAGAAAATGTACTAAACAATAATTATTATAAGTACATTTTTACATTTCTTTCTGTTAAATCCCACTGCAGGGCATAGGCCTCTCTTAAAAAGGTTAGCCATAGTCGCTGCGTATATCAAGCGGACAGGCGATCGCAGTAGCAGCTAGCACCTTAGACGCTGTTGCCCGTCACCAGTCTATTGAAATTTTAAAATATAATAATAAATATAAATAAATATCTTCACGCAATTCCCAATACAGGGGTAGACAGAGGTCAAGTCTAGTCAATTAAGTCCCTTTGACCCACCTTCCACCGAAGATATTATCGGGACAACGTGACAGGTGGTGAGCCCGTAGCCGCATTTATGTCCAAGCCAACGATGAAATTCGTACATAAGTTTTTGAAAAACTCATTGGTACTGCCACCTGGGGTACGATCCCCTCGGGTCTCTCGACTCGAAATTCCGACCACCCAACAACTCGGCTATCGTGACTTATTATATATCTATATATCTGGTATTGCGGGTGTTCCTGGGCGGCGGTAATCATTTACCATCACGTTTGATATTCCTGACTTTTCAGTTAGGAATTATCAATACGATAACGCCAACTTAATTTTTATTATGCAATTTTATTGATTTTTAAGGCATATTTATACTGAACTTAATTTAAATAATATAAAATAAAAAACATTATTTAAATTAAGTTCAGTATAAATATGCCTTAAAAATCAATAAAATTGCATAATAAAAATTAAGTTGGCGTTATCGTATTGATAATTCCTAACTGAAAAGTCAGGAATATCAAACGTGATGGTAAATGATTACCGCCGCTCAGGAACACCCGCAATACCAGATATATAGATATATAATAAGTCACGATAGCCGAGTTGTTGGGTGGTCGGAATTTCGAGTCGAGAGACTCGAGGGGATCGAACCCCAGGTGGCAGTACCAATGAGTTTTTCAAAAACTTATGTACGAATTTCATCGTTGGCTTGGACATAAATGCGGCTACGGGCTCACCACCTGTCACGTTGTCCCGATAATATCTTCGGTGGAAGGTGGGTCAAAGGGACTTAATTGACTAGACTTGACCTCTGTCTACCCCTGTATTGGGAATTGCGTGAAGATATTTATTTATTATTTATTATTTATTTGATATTCCTGACTTTTCAGTTAGGAATTATCAATACGATAACGCCAACTTAATTTTTATTATGCAATTTTATTGATTTTTAAGGCATATTTATACTGAACTTAATTTAAATAATGTTTTTTATTTTATATTATTTAAATTAAGTTCAGTATAAATATGCCTTAAAAATCAATAAAATTGCATAATAAAAATTAAGTAGGCGTTATCGTATTGATAATTCCTAACTGAAAAGTCAGGAGTATCAAACGTGATGGTAAATGATTACCGCCGCCCAGGAACACCCGCAATACCAGATGCTTTAGCCCCCCCCCCCAAAGTGGTAAGGGCCTACGGTTACCTGCACTCACCAGACGAAACGCAGAAGTTTCTTAGACTTTCTACTTCACGCCGATATTCTGTGAGGTCGTGGTACTTCCCCGGTCGAGCCGGCCCATTCATGCAACAATAAAAGCTGATGCGTGGCTCTACCACTGTAATATATTATTTGGCATAGTAAGTTATATTCGATACTCGATCTCCGTGGAGGAGTGGCATACACCCGGTGTGACTCCCGTTTTCAAGGTGTCGCCAGCAAAAAGGATCAATGTAAGAAATACTTTTTCTTCATATTCTCGGGCTTGTTTGTTTGTGGTATCTTCGTTGTTTCTGATTTCATAATACAAGTGCTTACGCTGCTCGGATCTGAGCAGTTGAGTGTGTCCTTTGTTTTTTCTGTTTCCATAAAAAACGAAGGACACACACAACGCTGATGCTTACGCTACTTACTTTGGGATAACAGCAATGCATGTGATTTTGTCCCTATCAATGTAAGTACCTATATAAAAAAATATTTAGTAGATATCATTACTAGTTCATTATTTATTACTTATCTTCACGCACAGTCCCGAAGTGTCAACAATACGTGATAGCTATTTCATTTTTAGCTTTTATTTAAAAAAACTTAGTTGTATTTAAAAAAACATGTTACTGTATTTTTATTTCAAAAATTATTCAGTATCAACAAACATTACAATATCTAATATTTTTAAGCGAAGATATGAACAAAAATAGATATATATTTTATAAATGACACAACAAAATTTGATTACTTCTTTATCGAAAATATTAGACAATTATTGTAGTACAGGGTCACTTTTAGTTACAACTATATTATTGTTTAATAGAAATAATTTCCATTTAGGGTCTATTGAATCAAACCAAAGATCAACTATCTCTCATTACGTGTATCGATACACGTTAGTTAATGGTTTACAAATTGTTTTCTATATTATATTATTATAACAAAAGAAAAGATCACTAACTAAATAAAATATGACATCACCTTTCTTCACTATGCATTAATATAGAAGGTTTCGTTTCATGAAAGACAGGTAATTACGTACACATGTTCGCATTATTCAGAAAACAATAGGGTGTATCTGACAGGCCATTAGGACAGAGTCATCAAACATAACAATGGATTTGGGTGTAAATCAGGACATTGATAATTAAGGTAAAGATATGCAACACTTATATGAAATATTATTTTTTTATCGTCACGCTATTCCCATTACAAGGGTAGCCAGTGGTCTACTCAATTTAGCCATGGATATAAATCGTAAGTTTTGAACAAACTCATTGGTACATAGTTTACAGTACAGAACCTACATAGTTTGGGATCGAACTTGGTTTTCTTCACTCGAATATCGCTCACCCGACCACAATGTAATGTAGGCATAAGAGTTAAGTCTTGTCCTCGGTGACGTAAGTGAGGATTAATAGAAAGGCATAAAAATATCAGACCACAAAATTTAACAGTCCTATGAGATGCAGCAGCGTCCAAGTTGCGTGGTATCTGTTACTATGATTGCCATCGCCGAAAGAGGGCAGTGTGCAAAAGTTAAAAGAGAAGCAAGAGATTTTAAGGACTTATACCTTTAAGTTCATTGTGTAGTTATGTTATGAGTATGTTCTAAACTTTTGATCATCACAAATCGTCGATAAATAAATTAGTGGTAAAACTGTTAATAGTGCAGTTTTACCACTAATTTATTTATCACAACAATCCGTAATACAATCCGTAATAAATTAATTAAATAATAAATAAATACAGAGATAGGGACAACAACACATACATTGCTCTAATCCAAAAGTAACTAGCTAAAGCACTTGTGTTATGAAATCAGAAACAACGAAGGTACCATAAAAAACCAGACCCGAGACAATGTAGAAAAAGTAGTTTTCTACATCCCGTCGGAAACCGAACACGGAACCCCAGAGCTATAGACTTCATGAAAACCGATGTGTACACGAGTAGTCCATACGTATTCATAACAACAATGTTTAATATAATATGTTTGACAAGGAGGGAGAAGGAAAACGAAAGGAACAAATAATGGAATATACTCAATCGTTTTCGTCTCCGATATTTTTCGTTTCATTCGCACAAAGAAATGTGACCAAAACGAATTCTCTTCCGCCTGATAGATACTGTTAGAGAGTCAGTTACAAAGAAGTAAAAAAAGTAATCAAAACGTCGGGGTTTTAATGTTAATAAATAATCAAAAATATAAAAAATCGGTTTATGTAAATATAAAAGGTGCAGTTATAGCTAAGGGTTAAGCCCTGTTCTTCACGCCAATCAGTTTCATTATTCTGGCTATTACATAAGTCACGACATCCGAGTGGTTGGGTGATCGAAATTCGAGTAAAGAGTTCGATCCCCAGGTTGCAGGTTCGTACCAATGGGCGTACCAATGGGCTTTTCTCGTAACAAAAATGTTTGATTAATTTACCTAATGTACGAATTATATTGTTGGCTTGGATATTAAGACGGCGATGGGCGGTGAGCCGTCACGTTGTCCCAAAAATATCGTCAATGGAAAGTGGATCGAAACTACTTAATTGTCTAGATCTCTGTCTACTCTATTGAGAATAGTGTGAAGATATTTAATACTTTATTTATTATATACGAATCATAATTCATTTATACGCTACTATTATAAATTGCCAAAACATCTCATATTAACGTGACCAACATATCATAACATTGCTTATGGTGATAAGTGTTTAAGTTTAACGTGACACTGTTGCTTGATAGCTCTCAAACGAATGGACCAAATTGAATGTTTTTGTTTAAGATCTAGTGTGATCGAGATAGTTGTTAGTTGTTATATTAATATGTTCTGGAATTAGAAGATAATAGTTTTTTTTAAAGTATCAATTCAGCAACGTCGTTTGACGACCTCCATGGACAAGTAGCGTACACACCGGTTTTCATGGTATGGCCAGCTCTCAGGTCCCATGTTCGATTACTAATCGAGTCAATGTTGAAAACAGTTGTTTTGTATTTTCTCGAGTTTGGGTGTTTGTGGCACCTTCGTTGTTTCTGATTCCGTAACACAGTTGCTTTAACTGCTTACTTTGGGGTAAGAGCTATGAATGTAAGTAAAAAAATAAGTGAATTAATAAATAAATTTATTAAAAAATAAAGCCATAATTTTTGAAGATCATAAGTGTTTATCGTAAATATATATTTATCAATAGAACACTTAAAGAGATATTCAAAGTATACAAAATCTTGACCTCGTAAAGCGATATCCTATTTGCAACAGAACTACAGAAATACAATTTCGTACAAAATACGCTTACGTGGCTGTTCGAACATTTGCATTGAGGATTTTCCTTCTATAAAATCCAACGGCTTCTTAAGCCCCGAGGGAGGCACGAAGAAAATTTCGTACGCCTTATATAGCATCTCTGTGCCGCAAATGGAAACAGTAATTGTATATGAAGATAGTTAACCGCTTCAGGTCTTTAATAAACTTGATTTTGTGAAATCTTGCAGACATAAATGTTTAACACCTTCTTACCAATTCAATTTTATCACACGCAAGCTGAGAATGTTCATGAACTAAAATACAATTATATCTTTTGATCTTATCAGTACTTATGTTTGGTACCATTAATATAGGCATTGGTGATTGGAATTCGAAATATGGGACTCTAGTTCAATCCCAAAAGAAAAGCTCAAATCTATAAGTTTATTCGTATTTTATGTACGATTTGTATATAAAATTCTCTTGTCACAATGTTAGTTACCTAACTCCTCCGAAACGGCTTTACTGATTTTTACCAAATTTTATATGCATATTCAGTAGATCTGAGAATCGGCTACTATCTATTTTTAAAACCCCTAAGTGATAAGGGTTATTTACCACATTTTGTTTTCTATTTTTGGACATCATTTTTTTTATTTTTCTATAATGTGCCATTAAAAATACATACAACCCTAGATGTTTACCCCTCTACGATCAACCCCTATTTTTTATATGGTAAAACAAAGTTTGTGCGGTCTGCTGGTATTTATGTAAACATCCATGACTCATCATTCATATTTATCAAACAACTTTTTCCCCAAGCAGTATTCGCACGTACCCCCTTAGTTTCAAAGGTACTTCACTAACAACAAGACACTCACATATAGCTTACTACTTGTTTTTATCGCTTTATATAACTTAATACGGTTTAACTTTACATTTCTGAATTCAAAATCAACAGCTTAGCAATTGGTACTACGCACATCATCCTCCGGTTTTGAAGATTTATAAGATTTTTTAAACATTATAAGCGTAGAATTCGAGTTCCAGATTCCGTATTTACGCCAATAAAGGTAAAATTCATTTCTTTTTTATTCACAAACAATAATTAAGGTTAAGTGGTCTATGTTTATATCTGTGAAAACATCTCAAGATAACTTACCCCTGTTTATACAGGTACGGTTAATATACAGATTTTTCCATCTCAAAATTCAAACTTTTCCTTCTTGCCCACATTAAATTAGGCCACTTGAAATCTCAGCTCACGCATCAGCTTTAACCGTATGAGAAAAGAATGATTGTTCGCCTTATTGTTTCTGGCACTGATGTATATATCGGCTAATTCTCATTCAGCCCTGGGGTTCACGGTGAATACGCAAGACTTGAAGTCTGCTCTCAAACCACAAGAATACCTGAACTATATAACCATTAAGTAGCTGATGTCAGATAATATTTGTTGGCTGTTCTTTCTAAGCAATTATATAATATTAAAATTATATTGACCTAAGCGGCAATAATAAAAGAATTAAAATAGGTACTGTGATGGAATAATTTAAGTGTTCAGTGATATATGATATCTTTGAAGATATAAATAGTTCAAAAAGAATCCATTACTGTAAAGGCTACATCAGTGTTATTAACGCCTAATCATAAATCATTTAAGCGCGCTAATCAACACCAAGCTGAACAGCTGCCTTCAATTTACCCTAACATTTCACACTGAGCAATGATCTTTTATGCGTAATTACAGTATTTTATAAAGACTGTTAATCATAAAACATAGATAATCCATAGTAAAAAATGACATAATTATTTTCTAGCTTTTATTCTTGTCAGATATTGAACCGCATTGGAAATAAATGAATCGAAATATATATATTTTCAGTAGAATTTTGTTTTATCCAAGATAAGCTTCAGCCAAGAGTGCTGTGATTGTGCAAATGTAACTTATTTCTTGCCTGTAACCTGAGAAAAGCTTAAATAAATAAATAAATATTTTGACGCAATTCTCAATATAGGGTAGACAGAGGTCTAGTCTAGACAATTAAGTCCCTTTGATCCACCTTCCACCGAAGATTCGGGACAACGTGACAGATGGTGTGTCCGTTGCCTTCTTTATATTCAAGCCAACGTTTTAGGTAACGTTTAGCCAAACAAAAGTTTTTGAAAAACCCATTGGTACGAGCCTGCTTCTTGAGGATCGAACTCGAAGCTCTGGACTCGAAATCCCGACTACCCAACCACTCGGCTATAAGCTCTGAAAAGCTTCATACTAATAAAACAATTCCAATAGCTTATTAAGAAAAAAGTAAACTCACTTCTTACTACTTATAACCCAACCTATACCATAAAACTAATAAAATAGCATTCATTCCGACTTACTCTATACTTACCATATTATTATGGCAAAATTACACATATTTTATAAATTGTTAACCCGTATGGTTTTCTGATGCATGTATTATATAAGAAATATTACTGTAAAGTCATCAAAATGCGTTCAGTAGTTAAAAAAAAGAGAAACGAACATTCAATATCCTCAAAAACTTTCGTAGTCATAACATTTATCTCAGATAAATTTTACAAAGATTTAGATAAAAGTTTTTTTTTCCGAAATTTAGACTTACATATTTATTAGTCTCAGCAAATTAAAATAAAAAATATATCGAAATAATATGAATGATCGAATGGAATGATATAATGATGGCTTTTATACAGACAGGCCTTGAATCTGTTTGGCCATGAATGTATGTATTTTTGCACTGTTTCCAAGGAAAATTGCGCCACTGCTTGCTACATAGCTTTTTTAAGAGACTCAATGTCGCTGTGTTGTTTAGAGCAGGTCATGTCCTCTAAAACTGATCATTATTTAAAGTCTAAAGGGCTGAGGTCTGGGCTAGATGAGGGCGAGGTTTGGTTCGTGCCTTGTGGCCAGGTCAGGTAAAATCCTGCTGAAAAGTCCACGGTAAATTTTTAAAAAGTGTGTTACTGAGAGGTTTCACAACATGATCCAAGATATCTTGATACTCTTTGGCTAAAATTTTCACTCCTTTTTATAAAAATATAGTTTTGGGTCTCCTTGATAACACACGCCTTACCAAAACGTCACTGATGCAGGATGCTTTGTACCTTTCCGATCACTTGAGCAGCTTTTTTGGAACTGTGAGCGTACACTCTAACATTTTGCTTATTGTATTTTGTTATTGCTTTTTGTTCTTCAATCGTGATATTTTTTTAAACGATAAAGAGGATATTTCTGTGCATTTCACCTGCGTATCGCGACAGGAGTTTTGATCGATCCACTCTCTTTAATTGTAAAAATTTATTTAGGGGTTGTATATTGACGATAAGCACCGAGATCTTGTTATATAATATGCAACAGAATTCTAGCGGTAATCTTCATTTCTCTCAATATGATTATTTGCTTCTTAATCGGGTTCGACGAATTCTGAATTTAACTGCATTAATAGCCTTTTTATTTCTAATGCGGCCGCCCCGATCTTTTCTGGTCTTCGACGGAGAAAGTGTTGTTGTACCTATTGATAGTACGATATACGAATATACAGCCGATACGAAGCTTTTGAAGTGTCTGGAATATGACCGAAGGCTCCATACCCACTCTGTGCAAGGCGATCACTGCAGTCCTATTTTCTTTTACACCCCATTCCATATTTTAATTTGATAATGAACAAAAATATAGGTAAAATGGCGCAAATTCGAAAGAATTTTGGAAAATAATATACGTGTTCAAAATTTAAGTTAATTAAAAATTTGAAAACAAGAAAAGTTGTTTTATGTATTTACGGCCTAAACTAGTTCGTTATATACAAAAATAGTCTTATGTGGAATCAACGTGTTGCATTGAATTACAGTAATTCAATAAATATTCACTAGAATCAACGAATCAAAAATTTTTATTGATTCGTTGATTCTAATATTATATTTTTATTATATTAGAATCAACGAATCAACAAAAACAAAATGCATTACTATCAAATAAATTAGTTTTACTACATAGACAGTCACCAAAGAGAAATATCGACAACACACTTGTGCTATAAAATCAAACGTAAAAGCGCCTTTATGATCTCAAGTAACGATCTCTACTTTTTTGCTCCCTTTGCCAATTAAGAACTGAAGATTCTCCTTGTCGGATATTTTTCAATGATGCAATTCCTAAGTATGAAATAGTGACTCATTTTAAAGGGACGAGTGAAATATGATAAGCTCTTATAAGCTGCAGTACTGTCATGGATTGTCGACGTAATTAATGTTTGAGTTCGTGCTCTCTGTTGAATTATATCAAGCATAAAACATATTTTATTCCTTTTATATTAGATACAACTTAATTTTATAATTTTAGACCATCTGCTATATCTTCTATTTATTAATTTTTAAACGTTAGTTGTTAAACGTTTAATAAAAAGAATAAAAGTGAATAAATGAAAATATATATCTTCACGCATATTCCGCAACGGAATAGCCTGGTAGGACAGATCCCAAGTGTCACGATTCTTATATAGTCGTACATCTTTCGTTTATTTTTTAATTTGTCATTTTCTTCATACTCCCGTGTCTAGGTGTCCAATTGCTCTTGACCTTCCCCTCTTCAAGCATCGGCTGAAATGATCTTCTAAAGTTAGTCCCGGCCTAAAATAAATAAACTAGCCTTTAAATGTTAACTGCTGGACAAAAGCTTTCTGTCAAATATTTCATTAGAAAATCACTTTTTCAGCATTATTTCGAGTCTGGGTGTTTGTGGCACCTTCGTTATTTCCGATTCCTTAAAAAATGCTTTAAATTACTTTATGCAATTTACTAAACTAAACAACAGTATTCCGTGTGGTAATAGCGTAAGAATATTGCCACTCCTTTTCTCCCCGTGGATGTCGTAAGAGGCGACTAAGGATAATCGTTGAATATCGTTAAACCTTCAATATCCTTATCAGAACCAATTGATGGCGAGATCTCTCTCCAAAAATATTTAACCAAATTCCATCTCCAAAAATATTTAACCAAAATTATCAGACCGAAGATGGGCAGCAGCGTCTGAGGTGCAAGTGGTCTGGTACTTCGATCGCCAATCTCCTCGCCAAGCGTGGTGATTATGGCAAATCCTCCCTATGGGAGAGGCCTATGTCCTACAGTGGACTTTAACAGGCCAATACGTATGTAAGTAAACTACTAGGGTATAAAATAAACTAAATTAATAAATACTTACATAATTAGGGATAACATCACATACATTGCTCTGAAAGTAAGTAGCTTAAGCAACTGTGCTATGGAATCAGAAACAATGAAGGAATCACAAACACCCAGACTTGAGAAATGTAGATGTAAAAATGGTTTTCTACATTGACACGTCTGGGAATCGAATCGAACCCGGAACCTAAGACCTGGCGACACCATGTAAACCGGTGAGTACGGTACTCGTCGGATTCGTACGTAGGTCGTCAATAGAACTACTACTCTTATTTTATTTATGTCTAAACACGTGTAGTAACATTTAGCAATAGGCTAGTCGATGTTAATCAATACCAATGCCCTAGTTCCTCGAAAATCAGTCACAACGACTTGAGCCAATTACAACAGCGTTCTGTATTTCAAACGTGCCCTCTTGTTCGTGTCAACAGGCAAAATCTAGATTATACGCTTTGTTAACATAGACTAATCCCCCTGTCAACAGTTAGTTTAATACGCAAAAGCTGTTATACGATTTGAAATCGCATATGAGTACATTAGTTCTAGAACTTAGCATGATTTGGACTTGAGATCTATATTTAGGATAGTGAACTACTAAATTTTTTGCTTGTGAGGAAGCTATCAGGTTGTAAAAATTTTAGCAAAGTGATAAATTCAACGTTAGTTATAGAGCTACCCCAAAATTATAATAAATAATAAATGATTGAATAAATGATGACCATTGAATAAACCAAGCTATATGATATATAATTTTATATATTCTAATACATGAGCCCCTAATTTTACTTTCATCTAAGTTGCAGAATATAATTGGTAAAATGTAGATTATATGTACGAGTATGATGGATATGTTTTGTTCATACTTTCAAATATGAAGAAATTGAGATAGGTTATGCCCTGGAACACATATGTCAACAGATTAAAAGGTTAACCTATTTAACCCCTGAAGCTCGGATGAAGCAATGCGGTACAGCTTATTTACATATTTGTATATTTATTTATTATTATTTTTTAGATAGATATTTCTTATCATCTCTCAGATGATTTCGATCATCATTACATATTATCAAATATATAGACCATTTTTATATGTGTGACATGATTATTTCCAAAAATATCCATGACCTATTAGTATCATCGTAATAATAATGCACCTTTCGTCTTGTGCGTGCCGGAAGCGGTGACTAAAACAAGTAGGTCAGGAGGCAGCATGATCATCTCGAAAAACATAGGACCAAAATCAGGCCCACTAGTAACGGGCAAAAGCGTCTACGATCGCCAATCGGGGCTATGTACTGCAGTGGACTTTTACAGGCTGTTTTTAACTAAGAAATGTGAATAGCTTTGTCAGTATGTTGTCGAACTTGCATGACGATAAGTATTCAAAATAAGGTGATTCAAGAACACCTCATTAATTTTGTAAATAATACTCGTACATCAACCAAAAAAAAATCAAGGCGCAACTGTAAAGTGAACAATAGGCCGAAGAGCCTTCTTTCTCGTTTTTTGTTGTAACAAGCACATACTCATAAAACATGCCTTTCTTAAAAGTTGTTCCTGGAAAGGAGGCGAGCAAAATTTGCCCAAGTAAGTTACCAATTTACACTCTGCAGAATAAAATGCTCTGATGTACATTTAACAATATTTTAACTAGAAAAGAATATAATATTTACTACTAACATAATGATGCATCTGTATATTATTGCAATACTTAACAATTAAATTGTTTTATTATCTCATTCACGTATTTCTCTGGGGTACCGAGATGCCTAGACAAAATAGACCCTTTAAAATTTCACCAGATCTTATTTTGGGACAACGCAGTGAGCCTGTCGTCTTCTTTATATCTATTTTCATACTTATGTATATAATTAAGAGTATATATACCTCGAGGTAACGTATTGGGCAAAGTTTTATGGGTTTTGGTCGTATCTCTTTGATAGATTATAAAAACACTGTGATACGATAAGAGTAGAGTAAAAATAGAAATTTAAAAAATAAAATTTCATTGCAGTCAACCCAAGTTGGTACATGAAAAAGCAAAATAAACGACTGTGCGCTGTCAATTATCTCTCAATTACGCGGATATCCGGTGCAAGAATTAAGTACATTACTTTGTTAGTGGAAGGTGGGTCAAAGGGACTTAATTGTCTAGACTTGACCTCTGTCTACCCCTGTATTGGGAATTGCGTGAAGATATTTATTTTATTTATTTTACTTTGTTAGTATAAATTAGCATACCTATGACGATCAACGTTACTTTCAACGTATTCCATTTAACTAATTCTTTCAATATTACATATTAAAACCTATGAATCAATCTTATTTTTGGAATCGGTATCAAATAATAATCTTTTTAGCACAATTGTGAGATATGCATATCCGTTGTAATTATATTACCTTTATTATTGAAACCTCCATAGTAAGTAAAAATACTGTTAATACGTTATTACTAAATTTAATTTAAGTTCTTTTAATACCCTATAAGACATAAAGGATAAGTAAAAAACAAAAATATCTTGAGTTCGATGTTCGTTAACTTTAATAGATGAATAACATTCTGGCGTAATTCCTCAAACTTTTGCTACTTGAGACGCTTGCCTCGAAGGGATACTGAATTACTTGCCATTTTATGGATACAGCCTAGTTTACGTAAATGTCTCGGAAGACAGAATCATTCTCGCTCTAGTATCACTCCCGAGGGGTGAGGGAAAGAGGTGACATTTCACTTTTTTTGTTGGCCAAGTGGGAAATTTCACGTTATTAATAATTCATGAAGATGTCGATAGGGATTTTATATGGATCTTCGAAGACTAGCGATGTAGCAATAAGGATTATGTCAAATAAAATTGTGGTATCGTTTTAATGACGTTATTCTGGCAAGCAATTCGAAACAAAGTAAATGACAACCAAATAAAATAAAGTCACGATAGTCAAGTTCGATCCCCAGGTGTCATGCTCGTACCAATGGAGTTTTCAATAACTTATGTACGAATTATATCGTTGGCTTGGACAGAAAGACGGCGACGGGCTCACCACCTGCCACGTTGTCCCGAAAATATCTTCGGTGGAAGGTGGGTCGAAACGACTTAATTGTGTAGAACTATGTCTCTCTGTATTTATTTGTTATTTATTTTTTTAGAATAAAATAAAAGTAAAAAAGAATTCTTTGACAAAACATTTTTTTATATTTTTTAATATTGAGAGTCACGATAGCCAAGTGGTTGGGTGACCGGAATTCGAATCTTGATACCCGAGTTCGATAGCCAACTTATTAGCTCGTAGCAATAGGCTTTTCAAAACTTATGTACCATTTATATTGTTGGATTGTCTAAATCTCTATCTAAATATAAATATTTTTTTATTTTATGTTTCAATATTTTCGAACAGGAACCCAATCTTTTTCAGATAAAACTGTAACTTCCAGGGTATATCAAAGGTATACCAAATTTTATCTAAACCCGTTAAGTCGTTTTGCCGTGATTGGGTAACAAATATCCAAATTTCATTTTAATAAGGATTCGTACAAACGACCTACACCGTACCTACGAAGCAATGTGTTTACCTGTGAGCCTGCGTTTCATACCCACATATCTCATTTATTACAACGAAAAAATACTAACATACGAATCAAAAATACGAAGTTTTAAAAAAATAGTCACATCAAATACAAATCAGAGCTTCTGTTCTTAGAAAAATACAAAAATATTATTCTAAGAGCGTATTCAATCATTGTTCAAAAATAAAAGGCATAGAATTAATTTCATGTTGACATAGGCAGCTTAAGCGAGTCGTTAATGTTCTTGATTTGGTAGCCATTTCTTTAAGTCCCTGTTGCTAGACTCTTCGATTAATGTAATTAAGGCCCTTTTATCTAACTTAAAGCTTTATTTGAGTGCACTATAAACTTGTTTGAGAAACGGTGTGTTTTCGTGTACAACGTATTGGGAACAAACTATCGCCTTTGACTGATTTATTAAAATTATTTATAGGGCTTAATAACTGTCTACTTTCTATCATGATTTACAGCCGATCCCATTTATTCAACTCTTTTTAACTTAGTTACCGTTCAATAGGTAATTATTTTTTGAAATTTTGTCGACGAAGAATTCGTATAAGCTGTAAGTTAACATTTAGCTTTTGAAAATTAAAGCTCATTATTGAACAGTTTGAAATGGCTATAGCTAACTGTTCGATTACAGGAGGACTAATTTTCGTCATTCCACAATCGGACGGCTAAGCGCACCACAGCCTTCGCGCAATTCACACCACAGGGGTAGACAGAGGTCTAGCCTAGACTATTACCTACGAAGCAATGACCTTTGACCCACTTTCCACCAAAGATATTTTCGGGACAACGTGACAGGTGGTGAGGCCCTCGCCTTCTTTATGTCCAAGTCAACGTTATGAATCGTACATAGATTTAAAAACCCTTGGTACGACCCTGAGAGCTGGGGATCGAACTCGGGTTTCTCGACTCGATTTCCGACCACCAAACCACTCGCCTATCGTGACTCCACTCTTAACCCTTATAAAAACTATTTTTAAACACCTCCCACGAACTTGTTTTATTGCCATAATCGTTCATATAAACACCTACGAAAAGACAATAGATTTATAGTTTTGCTTAGAAAGAAACACCTCGAAACAAAGTTACAAGTTAAAGGGTCAGTCGGAAATGTTTTGTAAATAAATATACAGCGCATTATAATTTCCTAACCGTAATTTATTATCTTATAACGTTATATTTTACCAATGCAACAGATTACTCCGAGAATTATTGTAACTATTCTTTTTATGTATCTGCCTTGATAATTTAAAGTGATATCCACAACTAATACAAATGCGCCTCGAGGTGAAAGTTCGAATTGATCGATTCCACCACACCTTTACCCGTGATGTAATATTTTTCCCGTTATTTAAGATTATGTTGAACGTGATTCTATCGAACTCGTAAAGTTTTACTTAATGAATTTCATAATCGAGTGTATCTCTTCTACATGATTAAATTATATTACGATATTATAACGATATGTTAATTTCATGAAATATGGATATATATATATATATATATATATATATATATATATATATATATATATATATATATATATATATATATATATACATATATATATATATAGATAGGTAAAACATCACATACATTGCTCCGATCACAGTGTAAGATGCTAAAGCACTTGTGGAATCGGAAACGACAAAGGCACCACAAGCACCCAGACCCGGTATAATATTGAAAAAGTGTTTTTTCTACATTGACCCGACCGGGAATTGAACCCGGGCCCTCAAGAAGGGGACACCTTGAAAACTGGTGTTCACTCGTCCACAGAGGTCATCGTGTCGTCGTATTTTCTAGGCTAATCCCCTTTTGCGACACCTACAGGATGAAACGGAGTTAACGGAAACAATGTTTTAATCTAAATTTAAACAACGCAACACCTGCCTAGTAAATCTGTTGCGAATCGTTATATAATTGACGGTCTGATAGGCCAGTTGGTAGTTACTTGCTATTGAAGAGAGTTGTGGGTTCAAATCTCGTTGGGGGCAAACATTTGTGTGGTGAATATTAAAATTTATATTTCAATAATGTATGTTATATTTGTGTAAGTATATTAGAGCGATAACCATCTCTAAAAATATCAGACTGATCTTTTTGACTGATCATGATGAGTTGTCTGTTACTGCGATCGCCAATCCGCTTCCTAAGCGTGGCGATTAAGGCAAATCCTCCTTATGGCAGAGGCCTTTGTCCTTCAGTGGACTTTAATTGGCCGCTATGTATGTATGTATGTGTATGTAAGTATGTATGTATGTATATACACAGTCAGGTCATATGTATTGTCACACAGTAAAAACTTTTCTTTTAGAATGCTGGCCACAAAAAAGTTTATTGAATTCGAATTTCGAATTGTTCATGAAAATAAAACAACATACTTTTTAGAATTTTACTCATTTTTAAATATGGAGTGGACGCTTAAAGAAGACCGTGTTGCAGTTATTGCGTTGCATCGTTGCGGCTACGCGCCAATTCAAGTTTAAAACATACTGAAAAATTTGAATATAACCAAAAGATTCGTTTATCTTACCATCAAACGATACAATGAAGACTCTAGTGTAGATGACACGTCAAGAAGTGGTCGCCCTCGGTCTGTTAGGACTCCAGCAGTTATAAAAGCTGTGAAGGCTCGAATTCATAGAAATCCCAAACGTAAGCAGAAACTGTAGGCCCTTGTTTCCGATTCCCATTCCTCAAGTACTTTAGCTTCTTACATTGGGATCGGAGCAATGTATTGTCCCTATCTATATATGTATCTATATAAGTATTTATTATATTAAACATATATTAAGATTTCCTTCCGTCCATCCATGATGGTCTAGAATAGTCCACTGCTAGACATAGGCCTGTAACGTGAGAGAGGATTTGCTATAATCACTTCACTCTGCAAGCACTGCACTTTGCAGCTTTGTACCTTAAACGCTGCTGCCCGTCACTGATTTGTTAATTTTGGTCTAGAATTTTTCGAGATCCTACCTTTTGTCTACAGCCATTGATTCAATGGCAATCAAGACTTTTGCTCTCAGTCACGTCTTACGAGAAACTTCTTACTCCCCACGGGAAGGTATGAAAAATACCGAAATTACCACACGAATATTAATAATTACAAAAAAGTTACACAAATATTCGGAATCAAACAAAATAGTCAAAGTAATACGGGACTTTTGTTGCCAAATCGAATGTATGTACAAAAGTTAACAAAAAAAAAAAAAACAAAAATTATTATACTAAGATATAAAAATGGTTACTTTTTAACCCTCCTCCAAAGAATTTCGCTGACATCTTCTGGTAATTTATAAAACATTATTTACTTGTCATTCAAGATGTTATAGTTGACTAGACGATATTGAGAAATCACGTAGGTAATATTTTTTGAGTCGTCTGGTGATGACGTATAAAAATAATTTTATGTTTACTCAATATAAATAATAATAATAAATACATATATAGATAGGAACAACATCACTTACGTTGCTCCGATTCCACATGTAAGATGCTAAAGCACTTGTGGTATGGGAATCAGAAACAACGAAGGCATCACAAACACCTAGAACCGAGAAAATGTAGAAAAAGTGGGTTTTCTACAGTGACCCGACCAGGAATGGAACCCGGGACTAGTGTCAAACCAGTGTTTACACCACTCGTCCACGGAGGTCGTCTTTACTTTACTTTACTTTACTTTATATAATATACTACATATCGTTCAATAATAAAACGTAAAATATCATATAAGTATTAAAAATATCATTACTGGAGAAAGAATGCAATTTTCGAGAAATTTTCGACATCTATATGTTGTTATCAAATGACAATTCCGTACACGCCTATAGAGGTATATCATTATGTTCCTTAGTCCTAATATAAAAAAATATGTTGCGTCATATGTAAATAAATAAATAAATAAATAAAAAACACCAGACATCGTTAGCATTCAGAGCTACTAGTAGCGCGAAATCGCCGTCCAACTTAATAACTAACTTATCTTCCTTATTTCCTTACTGGACATATAGTCCAGTAAGGAAATAAGAACATCAATTCAATATAAAATCAAAGGTCATAAGCCTCACCCCTAAAAAGGATTTGCCATAATAGCCACGCTTGGCAAGCGGATTGACCATTGCAAAATCAAACATTTCGCACCTAAAATGCTTCTTTAATTCTTCTTCTCACTTACTTTTCTGAACCGGAGAGAACATATCCCCAAATATCACCATCCTTAAATTTCTCTTTTGCTTCTTTCAAATCATTCATGCGTTATTTATCGCATAGCGTGAACTTTTTACAACACTGATAACTTTTTTGCTATACCAAGATGCCTCATCTGTTTTTGAACCTTCTCTTTAATTAAGTTCGTTTAATAGGGTAATCACATATTGTTAATATTACCCGCACGTTTTAAATGGAGTTTTTTAAGATTCTATAAAAAGAAAATATTGAGATTGAACTATAAATTAGACCGCAAATTTATTGCCTCAGTTTTTAACATAATTGAATTTCAAAAAGTACTATATGTGCATTATAATAAAACAGTAAAAGTACTTAAGGTCAAGTGCTTAATAATATTGACGTGTACTACCAATTACAAGGTATGGTAATTCGTTGTCGGTGCAGGTCAAAAATTTAAAACGAGCTTGGCTTTTTTATTTTAATGATTCCGGATTCTTAAGACCTCGCCACATTGACTAATCGGATTTGTCTCCTATTTAATTTGAATTTTTGTTCCGCGACGCATTTGTGTGGATAAGAACGATTTATCTATAATATTATATTAAGTCTGGCCTTTTACATAAAATCTCAATAACCTAGAAACATTTCCTATCTCTCCACAGATAATAAAGCTTCTTAAACTGCATTTTCACGCATAAACGTACTATGTTGCATCATTATTATTTTTTTAGTTTACTTTAAGTCACCTTTTTTTATTATGCATTGTTTACTTACTGCTATAGTAAGTACTTAATACATACATACACCGTAAGGAAGGGCTTGCCATTTAAATCTTACTTCGCAATCACACCTTCGACCTTAGACACTGTAGCCCTAAACCAGTTTGCTGAATTTTGATCTGGTATTTTTAGAGATGGTAATGTCACCATCCCTCGGTAGGCAATGACAATAACACTTGATAATAAATTAATGTAAAAAAATTGCTTAACGTAAATATATTCACGCCATTGCCACTATTGGGGTAGACAGAGGTCTAAACTATTAAGTCCACCTATAACCTATTAACCGTTCATCGAAGACATTTTTTTAGGACAACGTGACAGGTGCTAAGTCTGTCGCCGTCTTCATGTTCAAGCCAACTATATAAATCGTACATAAATTTTATAAATACCCATTGGTACGAGCCTACCACCTGGGGATCGATCTCGTAGTTTTGACTCGAATTCCGATCACCAAAGCACTAGGTCATCGTGACTGAATGAATGTAACATTCCTATTCATTCCTAAATTAATAGGAATGAATCATTCTTGTACCGATACTACACTATACCAAAATAATATTTTTAAGTCACATCTTTATTGCTAACTTTTAAATTATTACATACTAATTTAACTCAACCACTTACTTTTATCAAATCACTAATTATTCTAGTAAAAGCTTGATAAGTTATAAAATGATAGAAGGAAAAGATAGTGAAACAGAAACGGCAGCAAAGGGGCGACTTGTTAACTATTCAACGATAAGCTGCAGTAGATAAAGTAATTTCGAGTTGACGTAATAGTTTTGTTCAAAACTTCCTTGTGATTAGTTTTCACGCTTATTATTGAATTTGTGTACCTATTGCTCAGCTAATCGTGGATTAAGAGCAAAATATTTCAGCAACATAAGTTGAGACAGTACTAATATTTCATTAAATGCATAAAACTAGTTATATTTATTAGGTAATAAAATTATTGGGTATCAGTAAAAGTCTAATATGGCTATAACAATCAGTGATGTTGGCTCCCTGCGGTAATCACTGATGATGGGTTGGAAGAACTCGCTTAATATTATTTGTAGTGGCATTATAGAGTAAGGTTGCCATCGTTCCACAACTGACTCTGCCAAGCTATAAAAAGTAACCTATTAGCAAATTTTTTTCAGTTTAAAAATACTGTATAAAGTCAGTTAATTTACGAAGTTATGATAAGTGACGGTAGTTTATAAAATTATCGACTAGTCATTGACTACAAAGCTAAAATCATAGAATCAATCACCTTGGTTAGAAATAAATCTAAGAATAAATCAGTTTCGATTTCAATTTCATGAACCCGGTAGCAGCAAATTTACTCGTATCTTATAAATTACTAATGCGACAGGAAGGTAAGAGGGCGACGGGCTCACCACCTGTCACCTTGTCCCTTTATCGTCCTTGTGTCGTAAGAGCTAAAAATTGTCTGTATCTCTGACTATCTGACCATTGAGGTGAATAATAAATGTTAAGAGATTCCTAAGGAATACTGATTTCAAACAATCTATGTGATTATATGCTAATTTTTTGAAGTCGAAACACGTTGATGCCTAAATTAATGACTAATACTACGACTAAGCTAAGTATATCGGTAAATATTCCTGAGTCACTCCCATAACTGGCATGATAATATCAGAATTCTTCAAAAGAGGTCGTGAAAAAAGAACAGGAGAAAGATTATTGCTGATTAAAAAGATCGTGTCATCACTACTTTAACAAACTTAAACGTAAAATTTTAACAAGAACCTTGATATACTAGGTGGAATGTTACAGTTTGTTACAGTAGGTATTGTAATAATTCAAGATCGCCAATTTACGGACGACCAGTTTTCATAGTGTCGCCAACTCCGAGGTCCCGGGTTGGATTTCCAGATGAGTCAACGGAGAAAACCATTTCTTTTGTAATTGTGGTACCTCCCTTCACACAAAATCCGTACCGTATCACATATTGCGATTCTATAAGTGCTACAGTTACTTACTTTAGTATCAGTATAATATATTTCATGTTGCTTCTATCTGTGTATGTATTTATTTCATTTGTAATTGAGTTTAGTTATAATCATATAAACATCTGGACATACACACTTTCACATTTATAACGTAACTAAGATTGAAAGAAAAAACTTATTATAAGGAAACAGATGTAGCACAAAATAAGAAATTGATATATTAGCTACATTAATTACATACTAACACATTACAACATTTCTCCAAGTGAAATGGGCCGCTGTCCAACCTTCTTCAACAGTTTGGTGATGGATTGGCACTCGTGACTTTTGTTTCGCACTGCGTAATTAATCCTAAAACGATCCAAGACGAAAACAAACTGTTAAAATAAATTAATTACCATGGAATCAAATTCGCATGGCACAATAGCTTTGCGTATTTAATAAATTATTCCGGAGTAATATCTGTCAAACAAGACAGGCACAAACATTTACACTAATTAGAATTGTTATGAGCTGCTAATTTCCTTGCGACGTCTAAAATTAAACATAGGGGTAAGCTTCAAAGTTCTCGTATTTTAGATTTAAATTCGTAACAATATCGGAGTTCAAAATATGTGTTTATATGTTGTTCCTAAATTAATTTTTAACGGTTTGATTTTTTTTAATTTTGTATTAATAATTCTAATAATGCCACCTCAGCTTTAACATAAATTTCATTTATCTTAATTATTGACGTACAAAATTAATAAAATTTATCCTGCCGAAGCCCATGGCAAATATTCTAAGTAAAAGAAGTATAAGAAAGAAGTATTTAATAAAAATAACACCCCAATTTTAAGCGTTGCCCAGTTTCAAGTTTTTAATAGTGCTGTGATAGGCTACCAATGAGATGAATTTTGTTGTGAAATATGTATGTCAATAAGTATATGGTACCGTTAGATTGGACACTACATTATCGATGGGCTCACCACCTGTCACGTTGTTCCATAAAGGTTTCTCTAAAAGGTAGTTTGAAAGAACTGTTTATACCTCGACCCGAGTATAGGGCAAATTACTCCTCTAAAAAATATTATATCTTATAAAATACTCCTCTAGTGTTACGAGGTAGGGTAGCGGATAGTGTGATTGTGTAATGAACCACACAATACACTACGCGACGACACCCGACGGCGACTCTCAGGCTTGTCGGGGGGCTGCAAACTTCAAAAAAAATGTATGACTATGTTGAAGCTACAGCCAGTACATGTCCCGTTTCAATAGTATGGATTGGCGAATTGTATTTATTGCATATCTTTGGTAAATATCTATGTAAAAAAACATTTAAAAATACATACAATAAAAAGTCACGTAAGCCGAGTTGTTGGGTGGTCGGAATTTCGAGTCGAGAGACCGAGTTCGATCCCCACCTGGGGATCGAACTCGGGGAACACAGCACCAATGAGTTTTTCAAAAACTTATGTACGGATTTCATCGTTGGCTTGGACATAAAGACGGCGACGGACTTACCACCTGTCACGTTGTCCCGAAAATATCTTCGGTGGAAGGTGGGTCACAGGGACTTAATTCTTGACTTCTGTCTACCCCTGTATTGGGAATTGCGTGAAGATATATTTTTTTAAATACATTAAAAGATTGCATTGTCTATTTACAGTTTATCTTCTTCAACGTCGAACATTGAACGCACTCGCGTATTACAAAATTAAAGTACTTCGAACATTCGATTACTTATTAAGAAGGACATGGACCACCTATAAGAAGAGTTTTCCATAATTGCTACGCTTGGCATGCGGATTGGCGATCGCGGTTGCCAATTATAGGCTGATGTACTTCTCCGGTCTAATTAATTTTAGTCTAGTGTTTGACGAGATGCTTATTTCGTTATTTGTCAGTAGCTATTGCGATTCATAAACCTTTACACCTTAAGCAGACATTCTCAGAGTCTATGTCTTCATACTATGAAGTTTGTTTGTGAACAGAGAACGTTTACAAGCAAATATTACGTCAAATATTGTAATGTAATTTCATTTAGATTCTCTTAAATACACATTTATAATTTATGACCATGCATGAATTACCATAACACTATTAGAGCTTCGGAATTATGCAAGTGACAAGAGGTGGCAGCTTTTGTTGTTACATTGCTCAATTTTCGCTGCAAGTCAATATCTACAGACTGTTGCAAGTCTGTAGTGTGGGCGCCTCATTGCGTAAAGTATATATATTATGTGAAACGTTCATGATGTGTGCTGGTGTGCTTGTTTTACCGATTAAATATACATATTACCAATTACATTTATTTCATTGAGATTTATTGACTTAATTTTTTAATTATTTATTGAATTAATTTAGTCAAATAATTATAGATAGTTATTGGGTGATTCGAGTCAAGAGACCCTAGTTCGATCTCTAAGGCTTTTCGCCTGTTGGTTTTATTCAAAAAACTTATAAATAAAATAATAAATAAATATAAATATCTTCACGCAATTCCCAATACAGGGGTAGACAGAGGTCAAGTCTAGACAATTAAGTCCCCTTGACCCATCTTCCACCGTAGATATTTTCGGGTCAACGTTACAGGTGGTGAACCCGTCGCCATCTTTATGTCCAAGCCAACGATGATAATCGTACATAAGTTTTTGAAAAACTCATTGGTACTGCCACCTGGGACCGAACTCGGGACTTTCGACTCGACCACCCAACAACTCGGCTATCGTGACTTCAAAACTTATGTACGGATTTCATCGTTGGCTTGGACATAAAGACGGCGACGGACTTACCACCTGTCACGTTGTCCCGAAAATATCTTCGGTGGAAGGTGGGTCACAGGGACTTAATTCTTGACTTCTGTCTACCCCTGTATTGGGAATTGCGTGAAGATATATTTTTAAATACATTAAAAGATTGCATTGTCTATTTACAGTTTATCTTCTTCAACGTCGAACATTGAACGCACTCGCGTATTACAAAATTAAAGTACTTCGAACATTCGATTACTTATTAAGAAGGACATGGACCACCTATAAGAAGAGTTTTCCATAATTGCTACGCTTGGCATGCGGATTGGCGATCGCGGTTGCCAATTATAGGCTGATGTACTTCTCCGGTCTAATTAATTTTAGTCTAGTGTTTGACGAGATGCTTATTTCGTTATTTGTCAGTAGCTATTGCGATTCATGAACCTTTTACACCTTAAGCAGACATTCTCAGAGTCTATGTCTTCATACTATGAAGTTTGTTTGTGAACAGAGAACGTTTACAAGCAAATATTACGTCAAATATTGTAATGTAATTTCATTTAGATTCTCTTAAATACACATTTATAATTTATGACCATGCATGAATTACCATAACACTATTAGAGCTTCGGAATTATGCAAGTGACAAGAGGTGGCAGCTTTTGTTGTTACATTGCTCAATTTTCGCTGCAAGTCAATATCTACAGACTGTTGCAAGTCTGTAGTGTGGGCGCCTCATTGCGTAAAGTATATATATTATGTGAAACGTTCATGATGTGTGCTGGTGTGCTTGTTTTACCGATTAAATATACATATTACCAATTACATTTATTTCATTGAGATTTATTGACTTAATTTTTTAATTATTTATTGAATTAATTTAGTCAAATAATTATAGATAGTTATTGGGTGATTCGAGTCAAGAGACCCTAGTTCGATCTCTAAGGCTTTTCGCCTGTTGGTTTTATTCAAAAAACTTATAAATAAAATAATAAATAAATATAAATATCTTCACGCAATTCCCAATACAGGGGTAGACAGAGGTCAAGTCTAGACAATTAAGTCCCCTTGACCCATCTTCCACCGTAGATATTTTCGGGTCAACGTTACAGGTGGTGAACCCGTCGCCATCTTTATGTCCAAGCCAACGATGATAATCGTACATAAGTTTTTGAAAAACTCATTGGTACTGCCACCTGGGACCGAACTCGGGACTTTCGACTCGACCACCCAACAACTCGGCTATCGTGACTTCAAAAACTTATGTACGATATATAGCGTAAGCTTGTTCATAAAGACGGCTACTGGGTCCCCACTTGTCACATTTCCCAAAAAATGTTTTCGGTGGAAGGTGTGTCGTAAGGACTTAATTGTCTAGACCTCTGTCTACCCCTGTATTGGGAATAGCGTGAAGATATTTATTTTTATTATTATTTTTTAATTAATTTAATCATAGCTTAATGATATTTTAATGTAAAAATTCCAAAGGTCACATATTAATTATATTTGTAATTGGACATTTGTATTTTAATATTATATAATAATCATGTATAATAGTAATTGAATAAGGGGAACGTCCGCACGCTGCTACATTGTGGTTTAGTGAAGTTCAGATTTCATCGATGTAATATGATTTTTCTTGTAATTATTCCTATTTTACTACATACATAAATTTTTTCTGTTATCGACATAAGTACTTAATACAAGGTATGACCTAGTTGGAATTAGAGAAGCTTAACTCACAAAAGCGCTAGAATTAAACCTTGAACATACAGTTGATTCTCTTAGCAAATTTAAATTGCTAAGAATTTGAACTGCAAGATTCAAATAATTAATTGTTAACTTTTATTGGACCGTTGCCGAGAGAAACAACGTTATTCATTATTCAATTATTTTGAATATTTTCCGGTGATAACACAATTCATTTTGATGAAATGTCATCTTTGTACGTAAATGTTTACGAGTTTCATAAGGAAATCGGTCTCGTGGTATAAAACCTTGTAAATCGCAATTCTTAGTGATAAATAACGGGATAATCATCTTTAAAATTGTGTATCAAACAAACTGATGACAACATCGAAGAGGCGAGGTATGAGATAATGCGATCGAGGTGACGATTATTTCTAATCCTCCTTGGTCTGTCGAAATGGGTCTGTGTTTGTCTTGCGGAAGACAATTTTAAGCTTTTAAGGAATGCTAAGTCCCAGGAATAAAAGCCATAATTTACCATATTCGGTAATAAAATAATGACTATTTGATTGTTAAGAAAAACGCCTTTCGGAGTTTACTACAGCTTTGTAAAAATTAATGAAGTAGTAGACTAGTACTAATCCTACCTTCTATATATGATACTTCTACTATTAAAATAGGAAATACCGCCAGTCTTTTGATTTCTCAAATACGTCATTTACCCTATGTACAACCTTACCTAAACTAGAAGTAAAATTAAATATAATCTGATATCTTTTCTACAAGAATCGCGCATTTTTTTGTGAAAGGAATTTAGTTCTAATCAATCTAGCTGTAAGCCAAACATATAAACTTTCAGAATTATAATATCAGTGGGAGTAGGACAAGGTATGAAAGATTACAAGTTTCTTATTCAATCACGCAAAAATATCACAAAAAATATGGCCCACAGTTATAGTTTGCCTGGAATTGACACATAAAATACATTTTATCCCGGAAATTGCATGGCTCTGATACATGGCTTGGCTTGAACGATTTTGATTTGAGCCTAAAAAGGGACAGAGGCAAATTTTTACTCCGTTAAATTATTTTCTACCTTAACACAGTTCCCAAAACTGGAATAGTCAGATATAACGAAATTTAAGTCCTTGCGACCCAGATTTTATTGGAGCTTATCAGGGATAAGGTGATAGGTGTTGACGCTGTTTATGTTTCCAAGATAATCATACAGTATACTTACAT
This sequence comes from Sericinus montela, assembly GCA_029286605.1. NCBI lineage: Eukaryota > Metazoa > Arthropoda > Insecta > Lepidoptera > Papilionidae > Sericinus > Sericinus montela. The sequence continues at coordinate 1,204,619 of JAGSMR010000090.1, forward strand.
AGAATTTTATTTAAATATTTATATCAAGAGTATATGAATATGTATATATAGAGCCATCGTATAAATCTTTGCCCCTAGCTGTTCCAACCTGCAACCTTTAGACTTGACAACAGGTTTACTACCAACTGGTTTATCGCGTCGTAGTCTGAAAGCATTCATTTAATAATAACAATAAAATAATAATCATTAAATACAATTTATAAATATTCAATCGTGAGAAGCATTGCTTCCCTTGAGATTTCTATCCATAAATAACACTATTACATGATTGAAACCTTTCGTGGGAATACACCTACGATGATTTCTAATGCCTATAAATGAATTCCAGTATGAATATAAATTCAGTCCTCAAGGCTATTACCTTACATGCGACGTTTGCGCATTAAGCAAGTAACACACCTTTCATCAAAACTTTTTTCAGACACTTGACTATTGAAAACTAAAAAATACTCCAATATTCGTGTCAATTATGGCTCTCTTCAGTCTAACGTTTACATGGATGATATGAATTGCAAATAGGAGCATTTTTGGTGCTGAATTCGTTTAAAATCGATATAATTGGAACTTTTGCATACCTTTTTATTTTGCTTTTTAACGTGTTTTTTGTACGCAGTGCGCCGTATGAATGACATAATATGTAAAAAACATTGTAATTGAAATTTTTGTATTTAAAAATGTTTGCTTAATATTTCTGGTGATAATTTTGAATGTACTTATGGTTTTATTTTTATATATTTTTTTATTTTTCAGGTACCTTTGGTGGACTATATTGTGCTATGCGACAATTGGCTCGGCGAACGACGGAATATTTGGATCGAAATTTCCAAACGGTAAGAGAAAATTTATCTAGTTTTATGTATGTAGTATAAAGGCATGACATCTTGATATGAATTGCCGTGCAGTTATGGCGCAATAAAACAACCCCCCCCCCCTGTGCTCGTGTGTGTTGTAAAAAGCGAATAAGGGCCTCGAAAATGCAATTGACGCTTACAGGTGGCGCAATAACCATCTGGAAAAATACCAGATCTAAATTTTGGAGACCGATCATGAATAGCTAGTATATATAAGTTACTCCTATAATTATTCCATATATCTGGTACTGTGTACTACAATATCTGTACAAACATGGAGATTGTGGCAATCAAACCTTATAGGGGAGGCCTATGTCCTGCCGTGGCCATTAACAGTCCATTTTGTGTTTTGTTTATAAGTATGTGTTAGAGATATACATTTTGTGTTAGAGCAGGAATCAGAATCAGCTAAATCACCCGACTTAGCTGTCTCTGATTCCTGGCAAGTGATGCAAATATTATTCTACAGAGTTTATATATTTGTTCCATTTTCCGTAGAGACTTCAGAATCAATGGAGTTCTCGCGCGATCTAATTTCTAAAGTAATTGTATTCGCAAGTTATCGAAGCCGCTGGTGACCAGGGAGCTGGTTATTTTCTCGCTCAAAGATAATGCTTAATTATGAAACGTGAAACTGCACTATTCTTAATGCGATGCTACAAAACGAAATGCTTTACTATAATTAAACATTTGTAGCTAATAAGTATTGCTAATATAAATTTATTGTATTTCTTTAAATAAAGGAATAATAAAAATCCGTTGTTAATTTAAATTTATACTTATTATTTTCTTTAAAACGGTTACGGTTCTATAAAAACCATGTCCAATCCTTCACTTCATGAACATCAGTCAGCATTACAATTTATCGCTGATATAAGACAAAGAAACTTCTGTTTTATGATGGTACTTCCTAGTAATAAATTCAGACTATCAATGGAATTATGTTGAATAATAAAATATAATTTTATATAAGTGAATTTTCGAGTTAATCTAAAATATGCCTTTCTTAATTCCAGACGTACCTGAATTCGACTTACTGCGAGCGATTGGCGTGCCATTCAGTAATCCGAAAACACAATACTTCGACGAAGGTCTCGACGGATTTCCTGCATACGGGCTCAAACCGGGCTCAGATATCAAGTCACCATATCGACTTTTCATGCCTGAAAAGTTGTATGCTGAATTTTCAATAACAGCAACTGTTCGACCAGCCAACAAAGATGGCGGGTTCCTCTTTTCTGTCGTCAATCCCTTAGAAACTGTTGTTCAATTAGGCGTCCAACTTATACCGTCGGGCCCCGGGCTTACGAATATTTCACTATTGTACACTGATGCCAACATATATGCCTTATCGCAGACTATAGCATCGTTTGTCGTACCTTCATTCGCCAAGAAATGGAGTCGATTTGCTTTAAGAGTTACTACGGATAATGTTACTTTGTTTTTAAACTGTCATGAGTTTGATACAGTGACAGTGAAGAGGAACCCGCTAGAATTAGTTTTCGATTCGGCATCTACGTTATATGTGGGACAAGCCGGCCCTTTAATCAGGGGAGCATTTCATGTGAGTATTAATCATTTAATAATAAATTTTACTCTTTTTTTAATTAAACGATTTTTTTTTCGTAAATATATTATTCACTTTCACATATTACTTATAATAACGATGTAAAATGTTTAATTAGATTTATTTTCAATTAATTTTTTCCGTGAATTGCATATTATTGATTGTTAAATAAATTTTCTAGTCCGACTGGCAATTTATTGATCATTATAATTTGTATTATTTTAATTGCTAAAAAATATATTTATTTTGTATTTTACAAAAGACACTCAAAAAAGTGCTCAAATACAACACTGAATAAGCAGGATTGCTTTACATAATACAAACTTGTATCGGTTGCTAGATATCTGTAACAGATATCGCTTAACAAACTTATCTGTTAGCTTAAGTTTTAGGAACTAACATGGATTGTTCGCTTAGTTACAAACTTTAGACTGTAAAATAATATTATTATTATACATCCGTTATATTCGTTGTGTTTATGAAATCAGAATTTGTGGAATATGTGTCTATCACATACGTAAAATTTGTTTCCAACAATACCACAACTTGCATCTGTAACTCCATGAGCGTAGATAAATGTGCTAAAACTTACTTGAACTATTACCGGACATTGTTATTATTCATATTTGAATGAAACACCTACATTCATTTTCTTTAATGCTTTTAATCCTTAGAATGTTCGATAGAGTGATTTTTAACGTGTTCGAATTAAGTCAGATTATGCGATACGTAGAAATTGTTATAGAATACGTGGATGGGCGCAAGTGTCGGTAATCACTTGCCTTCATGTGATCGGGCTACTTATTTACCATTCACAAATATTTTGAATCACGATATAATTTGAGTCACGATAGCCAAGTTGTTGGGTGGTCGGAATTTCGAGTCAAGAAAGCGACGGGCTCACCACCTGTCACGTTGTCCCGAAAATATCTTCGGTGGTAAGTGGGTCTTTGACCTTAATTGTCTAGATTAGACCTCGGTCTACCCCAGTATAGGGAATGGCGTGAAGATATTTGTTTTATTATTTATTTTTACAAATTTTATGTAAACATACGATAAAATACTTTATTTGTTAATTACGCTCGTTTACACGATTACCCCTACGAGTGTGTCAATACAATTTGTCCGATAGAAGCGAAAGGAGGAGAGGAAAGTAAAACTTTGAAGAATTGTGGAAAGGATACTATTATTGAGATCCGTAACTTGGGACATAGGTTACTTTTTAATGCGAGTTTAATTCTCTATCGTGCATAAGTCTCCAGATAATAGTGAAATGAATTCGCGTGAGAAACATACAAGAAAATGATATTACTACAAGAATATGAAATGTGAATAATAAAAGTCGCTATTTGTTAAATTATGTTTTAACACGCCTTTAAATAATTCCTAGCATAACACTACCTACCCGGACAAAGACATCATCAATCATAGGGGAGTTTGCATAACAAATATTCCTTTATTTCCGACCCGTTGTACAATTTGCCTACTAAGACCATTTTACACTAATGTCACTTGTATTTAATACATAATTTAAATTATAGAATTAAGTAAGTTAAAAAACACAGCATTTCTTATTAGTCTCTATTTATTACACAGATTTTTTTGTAATTTTTACATTACATTTTATATTTTTTACTAAAAATAATAATATTTTGTTGCATTTCATACGTCATTTGACGCATAAGTAGGATTCTCGGCAACAGGGCGCTGATAAAACTCTCTCTCTGACTCTAATCCAGGACTCCAGTACAAAAATTTATATTAATCACACAAACATATGCACCTAGCGCGATTCGAACCTGTTACCCTTAGTGTCAGAGGCAGGAATAACTACATTATTGCCTCGTCTATATTTTGAAACATTGAGATTATGTTATAACAGAAAACTTTTATTAAGAGTTAGTTTATAATCTCTTTTCATATTTTACCATATACAATTATTAATACATATTTTCTAGATGCGTGTACATGTGTTGGTGCGTAGTATATCTTTGTAATACAAGAGGAAAATATTTCCGTATCACATACGTTTAACACTATGTAGACAATATGTGATGCCTACTAGCAAATATCGAGAAAACGCGAACAAACTCGATACAAATTTCTTGTCGTTATCCAGTGTAAACGCGTTGTTATTAAGGGTGACAAGCGAGGCGTACCATTATGTCGCTTGCCTTTGTAGACAAAGCCCTTTCTGTTGAGAAATAAACAAAATACAAAATTCTGACACGCGAATCTGATTAACAAAACATGTGTACCCGAAACGGGTCGCGCATTGAATATATGCATATCCTTACGTTCCCATTCTTCACTTTACATAAAATATTTAGCTTTACCTCTTCACTTTAATGGTCTAAAAATATACTGCAAGGCTCTCAACGACAAATGGAATTAACTTCCACTATCTGTCAGTAACTTGATCATTTGCATGTTTTACTTAGCCTTTTCAAATTTAAACACTTTTATCAAGTTTTTAGTATTGTGCCATTATGATCGTCAAATAGAGAACAAGTTCACAAAAACACGACTTTCTCAGAAAGGAATTAGCAACAAGCTTTGAAGTAATTTTTTTAAACCCAATTTTATAATTTACGTTTTATAAAAGTACAAAAATAAATGTTCATCCCATTCCTAATACAGAGGTATACAGAGGTCTAGACAATTAATTCATTTCGACCCTCTTTCCAGCAAATACATTTTTTCGGACAACAAGACAGGTGGTGAGCCCGTCGCCGTCTCTATGTCCAAGCCAACGATGTAATCGTACATAAGTTATTTGAAAAATCCCATTGGTACGAGCCTCGGGGGTCTAACTCGTGTCTCTTCCCCGAAATTCGAAGAACCAACCGCTCGGCTATAGTGACTGTGTTTTATAATAGAATCTTCCAATACGGGGTTAGCTAGAGGTCTAGGCAAATAAGTGATTTTGACACACATATCATTTAAAATATACCGACAGTTAGAGGCTTGCGAGTGCAGCTTAAGTACTATTTCCGCATAAGGTGTCTACAACCGCACACAGTTTGTGAAATAAATTAATCTATTTTCTAATAACCCTTTTTAAATAAAGTTTCATAAACGAGTTTTTTTTTACATTGTATTATTTATTGCACTTTGCTTACAGGTATTTTATTTGAGTATTTCATACAAAATTATAATTGTTCCCAATACAAGGGTAGACAGAGGTCTAGTCTAGGCCATTAAGTCCCTTCGACCCACCTTCCACCGAAGATATTTTGGGACAACGTGACAGGTGGTAAGCCCGTCGCCATCTTTATGTCCAAGCTAACGATATAATTCGTACATAAGTTTTTGAAAAATCCATTGGTCTCGTACCAATGGATTTTTCAAAAACCTGCCACCTGGGGATCAAAGCGGGTCTCTTGACTCGCAATTCCGGCTTCCCAACCACTCGGCTATCATGACTTTTTCATAAAGAACAAAAAAATAAAGAACAAGATACAGATAGTAAACAAAACAATATGTTAACTAGAAGTTATGATATGCAAATTAGGCCTAGCGTCAATCGAAACTTTTATAAAAACTTTCACAAACAAGGAACGTCTACCGCATCCAAGCATAGAATAACATCGGAGTTGGTTTAAGTAGAGTAACCTTGCTTAGTTAGTAAGTTTCGCTCCTTTATGTGTTATTTTACTTTGAAAATGGGTTTAAGTAGTAACAAGATACGTAAATAAAAAAAAATAAAGAACAAGATACAGATAGTAAACAAAACAATATGTTAACTAGAAGTTATGATATGCAAATTAGGCCTAGCGTCAATCGAAACTTTTATAAAAACTTTCACAAACAAGGAACGTCTACCGCATCCAAGCATAGAATAACATCGGAGTTGGTTTAAGTAGAGTAACCTTGCTTAGTTAGTAAGTTTCGCTCCTTTATGTGTTATTTTACTTTGAAAATGGGTTTAAGTAGTAACAAGATACGTAAATTTATTTACGTAACTTATATAAAGACTTGTTAGAGTCTAGAGAAAATATGCTCTCCTGCAAGGTGAAGTAACTAAATTGAAAAGTTGGCGAACGCATTAACGATCTCTGTACCAAACTCCTTGCTTCTCAGACTGTACTGTCCGTCACTGATCTATTTCATTTTGATATGGTATAGTGAAGTAAAGAACTAACCATCAAGTTCCCTCTGCTGAGGGCCTTCTCGCAAATATTACTTAAATATTTAAGCAGCATATATTCACGATAGCCGAGAGGTTGGGTGGTCGGAATTTCGAGTCGAGAGACCCGAGTTCGATCCCCAGGTGGCTTGCTCGTACCAATGGGGTTTTCAAAAACTTATGTGAAAATTATAATAATATCGTTGACCCGGACAAAAGGCGGCGACGGGTTCACCACCTGTCACGTAGTCCCAAAAATATCTTTGCGTATGTAACATATATATATATATATATATATATATATATATATATATATATATATATATATATATATATATATATATATATATATATATATATATATATATATATATATATATATATATATATATATATATATATATATATATATATATATATATATATATATATATATATATATATATATATATATATATATATATATATATATATATATATATATATATATATATATATATATAACGAAATATATACAACGTAGCCTATCAATCACGGGATCAAACTCGGGTCTCTTGACTTAATACTGTTTTTATTTTAGTTTTCAGCGTTTCTAAGTCACGATAGCCAAGTGGTTCGGTTGTCGGAATTTTGAGTCGTGCGACCCGAGTTCGATCCCCTAGTGGCAGGCTCGTACAAATGAGTTTTTCAAAAACTTATGTACGAATTATATAGTTGGCTTGGACATAAAGGCGGCGACGGGCTCACCACCGGCCACGTTGTCCCGAAAATATCTTCGGTGGAAGGTGGGTCAAAGGGACTTAATTGTCTAGACTAGACCTCTGTCTACCCCTGTATTGGGAATTGCGTGAAGATATTTATTTATATTTATAGCTTTTTGAAGCTTAGTCTTCTTTTATGCAACTAGATATTTTATTCGGTAAATGTAACCGGAACTGTTATCACTGCAAGTCTAAAACTGGTAGACTAATTTTAATCTAGCTGAATAATTAAACAAAATTTAAGTTAGTATATGTTATGTTATTAAATTAAAGAGATAAAATAATTAAAATTTTTACTGACACGGGCGGGTCAGTTGAAATGTAATTATTTTTTCCATTTATTTTACTAATAAAAAGTTCTGCATCACTTATGTACTTCAAAATCAATAAAAAAAACATAATATGTTATGCTGTTAAATTTTTGATATGTCCAATATTCAATTTGAAAAACTGAAAAACTGAAATACTGAAACTAAAATATTTGTTTTTTTTTTTTAATAAAATGTTCATTTCACTTTTTACAAGGAGGCCTAATCATCAACTTTTCAAAGTATGTTCCCCGCAACGTATACAAAGGGCCCTTATTAAACAGCGTCTGAGTGGCTCACGCTGTAGGCACTTTCAACAAACACGGCATGCTCGTATCCAATTCCTGGCGCATGCATATTTCACTATTTAAAGACGCCTTTATTATCAACTTTTTACCTGGAGTATCGAACAGAAGATTTTTTAGTTCGAAATGTTGAAATAATCAGCGAAACTACATTTGTAAAATTACTGTGTATATCTAAGTTGTTCCTGAACACCATTGGACAAGTTTGTAATCTTTGGAAGAAGTTATAAGAGAATAAGATTGCATATTAAAATAGGTACTATTATGTGCATTATTAAAAAAATGGTATTGAAAGGATTAAGGTACTGTATTTATTTAGGTGTTGTCATATAGTGTAGTTTGGAGCATCTTGTTAGAGGCCAAAAAGGTGTTACATCAATGAGTCACAATGTATATGGCATATAATGGTAATATAAGTTCAGTCCCCAATAATTTACCATAAGCTCGACGGTGAAGGAGAAATTGTCAACGATATTATTATAATTTTCACATAAGTTTTTGAAAACCCCATGCCTGAGCCTGCCACCTGGGGGTCGAACTCGGGTCTCTCGACTCGAAATTCCGACCACCCAACCTGTCATATATATATATATATATATATATATATATATATATATATATATATATATATATATATATATATATATATATATATATATATATATATATATATATATATATATATATATATATATATATATATATATATATATATATATATTATATACACACTATTCCCAATACTGGCAACCCCAGTATTGGGAATAGTGTGAAGAGCAACTTACTTAATCTAAAAATTTCTTAAATTGATAACGTAAATTTGTTATAAAATTGTGCTAAAATTAAAATGTACAAGAAAATCCCAGAGGATATTTACAAAAAAGTTCTTAATAAAAATTTAAGAGAATAGTCCAGGAAACTCTTCTTAAGAAGCCTTACTATAAAATTAAAAAAATGCTTCGCTGGCCAAGATCCCAGGGAAAGTTTTCGCGACCAATTTTGCTTCGATGTTGTTTTTTTAATTTATTATAATCTTATTCAATTCAATCACAAAATTGATATTCAAAGAAACTGTATTTACAATTAGTATTGTCTCCGTATAAAGTTTGTCACTACGCTATATTTATGGTTTGTTTTTTCATAAGAAAAAATGGAGATAATAATAAATAATAATAGTATAATAATACCTTGACGCCATTCCCTGGGGTAGACAGAGGTCTAGATTGTTAAGTCCTTTCGACCCACCTTTCACCGATGATATTTTTGGGAAAACGTGGTGGTCAGCTCGTTGCCGTCTTAATATCAAAGTCAACCATATAATTTATAAGGTTAACAAATTATCACAACATTATAAGTGAAGAAGGTGTACGAGTACAAGTTACGAGTATATGCTCAGACAAGCACATGTAGCCGTGTGGTATCGGCGTAGAAATATACCACCTCTCATACCCTTTCTTAAAGAGGGACTTTATTCATCATTATTCTCTCATAATTTCATTCATCATAAGAAGTGTACTGTTAAAAATTCCTGTATTAGACCAAGGCTGCCTTTTTCTGGAATTTTAAAAGCCAAACTCAAATTATAAAGTTTGTTGGCTACCGTACAAAAACGTGATAACCATTTTGAAAAATACTACACCAAAATTCTGACTGATGACAGTTAGCAGATTCTGAGGTACTGCGACCGCCAATCCACTTATCGAGTGTGGAGATTATTAAAAATAAAAAGAACGCACCTATCTTTTGACGTAAAGTAAGCTGTATACCAATTGCAGGTTTGTACGATGTTTTCCTTAACCGTGGAACTTCTTCTAAATTCGGGACTTAATATTCTCTGTAGTGCCGGATCAGCAAATTGAGTAGCCATAATTTGAAAATTATTTTTCATTATAATATAAAAAACAAATATCTTCACGCATTTCCCAATACAGGGGTAGACAGATGTTTAGTATAGACAATTAAGTCCCTTCGACCCACCTTTCATCGAAGATGTTTTCGGGACTACGTGACAGGTGGTGAGCCCGTCGCCGTCTTTATGTCCAAACCAACTGTATAATTCGTACATTACTTTTTGGAAAACCCTTTGGTACGCGCCTGCCAACATCTCTAAAACATTAGGATTTCTACCTGAATTTATGCGACTACCTTTTATACGCTTTCATTATACACCTTTGACAACCCTAACCTTTTCAAACTGCGTGTACATAGGCTTCTCATCAGTAAGCTCGCTCGATCATAGGCCACATATATGCTCGATGGAGGTGAAGAAATTACCCATTTTTCAAATAAAAAGTATTTCTGCCATTAGTACTTACCTATGAAAAATAAAATAAAAATACTTTTACTTGATACTAGAGCATTAATCACCTAAATTGTTATTGCAGTGTCATATCACTCCGTTTGTCGAGCTTCATTAAAAAGTAACATATAAGAAACCTATACCAAATTAATTATAACTAAAGTTAAAAGAGATAATTAGTATGATTACAGAACGATCAAAAATATTATTTCTTATATTCACGGAAACACTATGTAATTAAATACTACACAAATAAAACAGTCCTTTACGTTAACGATGACATTAAGCAGATCTAACTATGACAATAGGATGTAGAATCCTGGAGGTACTATTATAACAAGGCGTATTATAATATAAACGAATATATTAACGACAGTAACCCCCTAGGGGTTACTGTCATTAATATATTAATATATTAATGAGGTGATCGCTCCCAAGCTATTTCTAGAAAATTCCACATCACATTTGTATAATACATTATATTGTATAAAAAATATTGACCAAAAAATACCTACGGAGTTTTTTCGCTCTTTCTTTTTAATATGTAGAGGTTAAATAAGATATTCCGCAAATTACACATTGCACGTCGTAAATACACATACACTTGAATTAGTATTTGGTACATTTTTAAGAGCTTTAAACTAGCCATACTATTTAACAACCAAATGGAATTCAGGTTTCTTAGGATAAAATTCGAAAATAAATTTATACAAGTACGTTAATGGTCTATAAATTTCTTTAAAAGTCAACATTAAATTCAAACCAACCGAAGTTCTTGACGGTATTTTACATTTAACTTAAATATTCAATGTTGTCCTTTCCTAATCTTCGTAAGTAGTACTAAGTTAGTTATTAAGTCTGTGTAATAAACTCTTTGGCCAATATTGGATAAATTAGCTAAAGAGTTTATAAAAAGTGTCATTCTCTTAGCTTTAAATATATTTTACTAACTGCATCTTGACATATTCCGTTCATTAAATAATTATTTATTAATCTTTTTGTATTTTATCAATACGGGGGTAACAGGTCTTACCAATTGAGTCTTTTCAACCTACATTTAACTCTATATTTGGAATATTCTATATGCAATAAATAATTACTCTTAATTTTAAAATCATTATATGTTTTTTGAATTACACATTTGCATGATGTGTTCAGTGGAATATGTAAATTAAAACAAATCGTAAATACCATAAAAGATCTATTCTATTCTCTTTTATTTTATTTAAGTATAAAAATTGATATTCATCACATAAATGTTTGCCCCTGGCGGAATTCGAACTCGGTCCTTAGCATCAAAGGCAAATCACTACCAATCAACAAGATAATCGGTCTTATTTTAACAATACATCTCATGAGGGGGACGTCCCACGTTTTTTCCTCAGTGGTTATCAGTTCGTCGTGCTATGTGGCCGGCCCATTGCCACTACAGCGCGCCGATCCATACGGCTATGTCAGTTACCTTAGTTCTGCTGCGGATGTATTGATTGCGGATTCTTTCACTCAGAGAATCGCCGAGCATGCCCTTTCCAGAGCATGCTGAGTTTTCTCATACAGCCAGCAGCGAAGGATCACTTCTCAGATCCAAATGTTACGATATAGTCATATGTCGACCCCCCACGAGATGGAGTGACGACTTGCAGAATGTTGCGGGAAGTCGATGGATGCGGGTCGCTGGGGATCGTTCTTTGTGGAAGTTAATTTACATTACTTATTTTTTATAGAAAACAGCAAAAAAAACACTACATTATATACAATTGTCTAGAATTTATAAAATACTACACGCTGCTATTTCGTTTTAAATATAAATACATGATTGGTTGTAGAGATGGATAATACTCCACACCTTATATTGTATGTAGAAATAACTCTATGATGTTACACTTTTATTTAATTGAAGTAGCAAAAAAGACAAAGCACACATAAAATAGTTTTTAATATTCCTAGTCTATGATAGAAGTAATATTTAAAATTAGTTTGCACATGAAAGAAATTAAAACAGTACAGCAAGGTTTTCATTGTATAAACCTCTGCCAACCTCAGTATTGGGTCATTGCGTGAAAACATTTTTTTTATAGAAAACGGAGGCAAACGAGCAGGTGGCTCACGTGATGGTAAGTGATTACCGCCGCCCATGAACACCCGCAATACCAGAGGTATAGCAGATGCGTTGCCGGAGGCCCACGCCTTTGAGAAAGGTATGGGCCTCCGGTTACCTGCACTCACCAGACGAAACGCAGAAGTTTCTTCACGTCGGTATTCTGTGAGGTCGTACTACTTCCCCGGTCGAGCCAGCCCATTCATGCAACAACAAAAGCTGATGCGTGGCTCTACTACTGTCCGCGTCATCATCCGCGTTAGTCCGCTATGATCAAAAGATTCGTTGTCAGAGGTAACAACAAACTCAACAACCTCCGTTATTTGAAAGTGTTTCTTCATGTTCAGGTATTAATAAGTTTAAGTATTCAGTATTAATTTCAGCATGGGATTTTTTTTAATTTATTCATGCATTTCTCAATACTGGTGTAGACAAAAAACCGCGATAATTTTACTTTTCACTGGAGCTTATTTGGGAAAACGGGACAAATGGTGCGCCTACCGTCGTCTTAGTGTATAATGATACAATACATAGATAAATACTTTCATAGAAACACACTATATTAACATTTAAGCATCCATAACTGATGTACAATTCATATACATAACAAAAATATTTGGCCCGGGATTCGAAACAGCAACACTTAGCGTCGAAAACATTGGGTCGTCAGTAGGCAATACTAACAGTTAAAATTGCGATTAATTTATGTAACTACTTTAGACGTAAGATTTAACTATTTTTATAGTTTCATCATTTCAGTAAGTATCCAGTTTCGTATGAATCGTTTTGTTTGGCACTAGCTGGAAATTAAATTGAGTGGAGCTCTCACACTACGATGGAAATAGATAAAATTTGGGATTTTGCTAACCTATTTCAAATATTACGAGTATCTAAACAGACGACTATTTATATCCCGAAATCGTAACTACGAATAATCGTATATATGTATAATACATAAAAATAAATCTTGAAGTGCTATTTCTTATTTTGTGGTTGAATAAGTAGGTATTTATTTTAGTTTTAATTTTACTGAAACGCTGTATTCTCACTGAAAATGACTTTATTGGCTTCCTGATTTCTATTATGTCAATATAACTTCACTCGAATAAGTGTTGAAATAGCTTGGGTAGTAACATATTACCTTTTTATATATATATCTATATATATATATATATATATATATATATATATATATATATATATATATATATATATATATATATATATATATATATATATATATATATATATATATATATATATATATATATATATATATATATATATATATATATATATATATATATATATATATATATATATATATATATATATATACCATAAACTTAGTTCATCAGGGTACTTGACCATAGACACTAGTAAGCTTTCGATGTCCATTCGGGTCTACTTACAACTTACGAGTAAAAGCCTTTACGGGTTTCATCATCTTCATCATCAATGTCCACTACACGTTCAATTCTTTTTATTTTTTTTATTTTTAATTTTTAAAGCCGACCACGAAACGACGAAAATGCAAAAAAAGTTATTCTTAATTATTACATAGTATTAATGTACTATAATCACATAATATAAAAAGACTTTTTAAGTCTATCCCGATAAATCTGAATATCGTTGATACTTATGTTCTATAAGACCCTTAAAAACGTAATAATCTTTTTGAATATTTGCCAACTAAAGCGTGGGCAGTGGTCTACATCTTAGTCTTAGCCGGTCAGCTGCGCCGCGCGCACACTGTAAAGTAAACACTATATACGAACGATCACAGCAGCATTTGTCACATGTCCCGCTTGTCCCGTCATTGGAGTGACGTGACGAGATTAACTGAATATCGGCGCTCTAGTGCTACATTGCGAAAGTCAGCGCGGACGTGCGGTTACGCGAATGACGTCACGAACTGACATGAGTGGGATTCTCTTTGTGAATTATTGACTCCACATTCGATAGTTTTTTTTTTCATAATTTATTGAGCTACATGCTCATAAAATAATTTTTTGCTGACATTTATCTCATTCAAATAAAATTTATGAAATTTTAATGTTAATTTTGATTTCATAGACAGTTCTCTTAAAAAACACTCTTTTGTTGAAACTTGGTGAAACAAAAGTTTTAGAAAACAAACTATGATATTTCTCTACGTGTATAGACAGATATTATTTTTTTTTTTTTATAGATTTGACTTAAAAGAATCCATTTAAACAAATTTCGAGAAATTGGCAAACAAACGTTTGCAAACAAACAAACGTTACTACTTTTAGGTTTAAATAAAAAAAATATTATTTTAATATAACTTTTTATTTCATATGAAGAATATATTTATAATTAAGAATATATTTAAAGAGGCATTATTATAATCACATTACATATCTCTTTTGCTTTGAATTCTATTTCTAACAACTGACATCCCTTTGTAATTCCAAAATTGTACTCGTAAGAGCTTTGTAGGCGCAGATGTGTGGCGTTGTTGAAATTCTTGATATAAATTATTTCTCCTCCCAAGTTCCTCGGGCATTTATCTTCATTGAAAATGTCTTACAAATTTCTTGGACATATTTTAGTATTTTGTTTTTCTCTTACATTGTTAATACAGCTTGTTGTTGCGACTTTTAAGTTATATATCATACATTCATCATTACCAAGTATACAAACTATTTTTATTAATATTACCACTTCAAGACATACACCTCTACCATAAGGAGATTTCGTCACTATCGCCACGGTTAAAAAGTGAAATAGCGATTGTAGTACTAGGCACGTCGCATCGTAGGCGCCGCTGCCCTTCTACGATCTGATTCAGATCTTGTGCTTTTCTATGCAATCTCACCATCTATCAATTGCCATATAGGATTCAAAGATTTTGCTTATTGTATTTATAAATTTTCCTTATATCTCAATATATTTCACGACCTCTGTCGTGGAGTGGCGTACAAACCGGTGTCGCCAGCTCTGAGATAGCGAGTTCGATTCCCAGTCGGGTCTATGTAGAAAACTTTTTCTACATTTTCCCGGGTCTGGGTGTTTGATGTACCTTCGTCTTTTCTGATTCTATATTACAAGTGCTTAAGTTGCTTACTTTGGGATCTGAACAACGCATGTGATATTGTCCCTATGTATGTATGTATTTATTTGGTACTATTATTATTATAACACATGTTCTTTAGCTTGGGGATCGGAACATTGTATGCGATGACGCACCTATCTATCTATTTTTTTATTATTTTTTTTTTGTCATCCAAAAAAATTATGAGATAGTTAAAACAACATTGAATATTTCTACAAAACCAAGAGATAAAACACTAAGAATAATATTAGAAATATTTTAGCTGGTTGTTTAATTACGATAAAAGTCACAATAGCCGTGTGGTCGGAATTTCATGTCTAGAGACCCGAGTTCGATCCCCATGTGGCAGACTCGTACCAACGGATTTTTCATAAACATAAGTTTCGTATATAAGTACGAATTACATCGTAGGCTTGTACATAAAGACGGCGAATGGCTTACCACCTGTCACGTTGTCCTAAAAATATCTTCGGTGAAAGGTGGGTCGATGGGATTTAATTGTCTAGACTAGACCTCTGTCTACCCATGTATTGGGAATTGCGTGTAGATATTTATTTATTTTTATTTGTTTAATTAGCTTCAATATGTTTATTATAATCATAATACATATATTTAGAAATTTAAAAAAATACGGTGCCAACTGTAACTAGATCACTGCGGTACTTCCGACAACGGGGTCAGATCCGCAGACAGGGTGTCGCCATTCTGTTTTCTGTTCAGCAAGATAATGACTATTATATTCAATCGATATAGAATAAGAACAAATAGAAGAGATTAAAGTATAAGTAATATTGTAAATAACGAAATACACTTAAACAACTGTAAGTTATTTCAAACAATCTTACATATTTATTTCACTACGCTGCAAAAAATTATAAACTTAACTATATAACAAGTGATGTTTGTTCAATGATATCTTTATTGATTTAGACGTTTCGAACATAGTTACATATTGCGATATGTCGTGGTGTATACATACGTACATACATAACTGCCTCTTAAAGTCCATTGCACTTGAGGTGAACATAGTCCGCTACTTTATGAGACGATTTGCCACAATCACCTCGCTTGACTAACGGAATACCGATTGCAGTAGCAGACACCTCGTCTAGTCAATTCTAGTCTGGTGTATTTTGAAATCGTTTTCCCGCCATCGTCGGTAGCAAAGTGCATCTTGAAGGCTTTTACCTTAGTCACCTCTTACGACAACCCCGGGAAAGAATGGAGGTGATATATACTGTAACGACACGATATTAAGGCGTGGAAATTAAAATGTTTTTTAAAAATGACGTCATAGACTTTTAGCTCTTACGTATTGTGAGTAGTTAATTGTCACTTTAGACGCAAAATTGTATAAAAGTACAACTAGAATAGTCGTTTACATCAAGTTATTTGCCGTTTTATATCAAAGAACCATATATTAAGAAAATATTTTAAAGCAATCAACAGGAAATTATTTAAAATAGCACCATACCCTTCTGTGTGAAACAAAAACACTAAACAGAACAAGTAATTTATAATTAGTTTTAGTTTTGGCGACACATAATTGACCGCTTTTTCGGTCATTCGGTACATTAGGCAAAATATTAAAGTAAGTTCTAAAATTTTATTTCATTTATTATCATAGAACAAACACATTAGAATTATAATAAAATAATGTATTATTTTACTTTTAGGACGTAACAGGTTCATACTTTTTAAAATTAGCAAAATAATTATGTGTAGTCAATGAAATTTATAATAATCTTAACCGATATATTCATAACCAATTACTAATAATATCCCAAAATTAAATGGCAAACCCCAAAAAACTGAAACAAAATACAAATTTAGCAATATATTAATAATCATAGATAAATGCGCACGCTGCTTTAGTTTATGTGTGTGTGTATGTAAGTTTGACGTTTTATTTAAAAACTATACATATCCTATATAAAATAAGTAACAAACAATAACAAAAATCAAGTGATACAACAAAACTATTAAAGCCTCAAAGCTACGGAAATGTCCGCAATCATTTGCAAAGCTTCCCCTTCACATACAATCCAACGCAACGCAGCTTCTGGTGAAAATCGACATCAATAGACTTTCGGATAAAGAGGTCAGCATGGCAGACAAGACGACGCCAACCGTATTGACTTCTTCGAACAGCTGATGTGTTGCTTCCAGATTTTAGTCGGGACTTAGCGAGCGTCGCGTATCGTAGAATTATTTTCGTAGCTTTCCGTAAAACTGTTATTCGTGTATTTGATACTTAAGTGCTTCTGGTGCATTCATTCTCAATTTCTGTTTTAGGCAGTTTAAAATTGCTTTAGCCGTTGAAAGTAGAAAATTGCGTCCGTCGAGTTGTTTGACAGTTGCCGCTTATTTTGTCGGACGCGACCTGCGAATATAGTTTGTAGTTTTTAAGTACATACAATATGATGTGTAAGCTTCATTGTGAGAGTTAAATTTGGTTATAAATGTTGAGTCTTTTTCACTAGACAGTGAAGGAGGAAGGTAATTCTCCTAAAACTTCATGTATTAATTTATAGTGGTTATCATTTCACGCTCTACTGCCTAAACGGTATGAAGTATTTAAACACATCATGGGTAGTATTGTCAAATTCGTAGTTTTTGGACTGACATGAGATTTCATTTTTACACATACGTATTCATTTTTTAAATGAGATGCAATGTTTCTAATATTTCCCTTTTCCCTATGCCTAGTCTCCTCTTAACCCTTTATTTTATATATGTCATAATAACAAAAATATTCTAAATAAATAAATAAATAAATATCTTCACGCACTTTCCAATACAGGGGTAGACAGAGGTCGAGTCTAGACAATTAAGTTCCTTCGACCCACCTTCCACCGAAGATATTTTCGGGACAACGTGACAGGTGGTGAGCCCGTCGCCGTCTTTATGTCCAAGCCAGCGATATTCGTACATAAGTTTTTGAAAAACCTAATGATACGAGCCTACCAGCTGGGGATCGAACTCGGGTCTATTGACACGAAATTCCAACCACAACCAATACAGAAATATTCTGTATTAGTAATTCTCAAAAATTTTACTATCATTTAATTCAATAAAATATTTTAGTCTTCATATAGCATTCAATTGGTTTATAAATGAAAAATATAAAATTTTATTTTAATCAACAAGTTTTAATTAAACACCTAAACTAAACCTATCACCGTCACAATTAATAATGCTGGTAATTTTTTGGAATTGTGACTTAATCTGACTTTCGTCTTCTCAACGATTCTCTCTAAAAGAATCTCGGGTATAATGTAAAATTAATGTTAAAACCTAATCGGCAGGAGAGTTTAAAATATCGTTATGAAGTAGTGTTAAGTTCCTTTAGTGAAGAATATTTTAGACCATGTACCATGACATAGTCATGCAAAACGTACCTCTAATTATTTGAGAAAAAAATTTTATTGGTTGTTGAAATTATCTCGATTAATTCAGAAGAAATTTAATATTTAGATAATGGTCTGTCCGATATCCAGTGTTCCTAAAAATAAATTTTTTCAATAAAAAAATTTTGGCATTTCCTTAAATTTCATTTATGATAAATTAGAAAAAGTGTATCATAAATTAAATTTAAGTGAGTAAATTATCTCACTGAGAGTTCAGCTTTTCAGTACTCGAAAGAGACCTTAGCCGTATTAATTATTGAGTTATAGCCTTAATTTTACAATAATAGGTATGTTTTGAAAATAGTTTCTTACTTGTCATATTTAACATGTTTGTGGTCTTAAAAAATACGTAAAACTCGAATCGTTTCTGTATATTTTTATAGTATAAAGAAAAATCACTAAAAATTCGATGCTGTAAAAGAACTAAAACTTAAAAAGAGACATTCTTTGTTTCATAACTATAATAATGTACGTAATTACTGTACATGTCATTTAGATAGATATAATACTCCTATACCATTAGAGAGCACATACATCATAAAATGATTATTAATGGATCATTTTCATTGCATAATTACAATATTCCTGTACATTTTAAGTAGGATGATAATTATCTAAAGAGAATTGCCACACTTTTTTTCTAGGCGCACTATTGTTTTCTTCAATTGTTATGAATAAGTCTTGATTGACATGGTGACATTTAGTTGACGTTTTTTCCTATATGTCTCGTCTCCTTTGGGAAAAGTTTTCCATTGCTTCTCCATTGTAATTCATGATTATTTTTCCTGTTGTCCATCACCATATTGAGAATATTATCTCGCCATCTGTCGGTAGCCATTGCGATATTCTAGATTTCCGTCACTTTGTCACCTCGGACAGTATGAAATAAAATACTATTTAAATACTTAGTGTACATATCTTCTAACACGAATTATAAAGAGAAATTTTAAAGCAAATTAGGCAACTCGTTTCAAAATAAAAAAAAAACGCTTTTTGTCAGGTAACTATTGCTTTACAAATCCTTTTAGAGCAGTCAACTTTGTCGCGTTTCGTATTATGCAAAGCTTTGTAGACGGAAATGTTCACGTCGCTTCACTTCTTCAATAGCAGTCTATTCATAGAATATTATACAGTTTTCTGCATCGGTCATTGTTGTTGCGCTGCAGACTGCAATATTGTGGTTATTAGTTGATAATGGACTCACTAACAAAGAATAGAGTGAGTATTTCAATATCTATTTTTGTTTAGTGTGTTGCAACTTAGCAACTTAATATGTAATAAAAAGACGTAGTTATTAATGAAAAGACATAGTATTATTGTTAGACGAGCCGATAGCATGGTTGAGAGTGACCCTAACCTTAAAGCTAAGGCTTCTGGATTCGAATCCCAGTAATGGCTAACAATTTTGTTATGAATATGAATGTTTGTATTCGAACCATAAATTTTTATGTGAATATTTATGTTCTAACTCGGTTGGACATTAAGACGGAATAGAGAGATACCTAGAATATGGGGTCTGGGATAATGTGTAACGGTAAAAAAAACTTAGCTCTGCTAAGTATATGCTCGAGTATTATGCCACTTGTCTAGAGTGACGCCAGTGCTGCCAGCCTTAAATTATTAAAAATAGAGTATCTACATGAAAAATACGTACTTAGTCGTGGAGTTGCGAATATCAATCCGTCTAAGCTTAGTCAAGTTTAAATGTTCCTGAAAATAAAGTATTATACAATCAAGTATCAAATTACTACAAGAACTGTTCTCAACCATCTACATCCAACGAATCCGGACAGCATTTTGGAGGTCGTCACTGCATCGTCTGGGGGGGGGGGGGTCGTCCATTGTGTTTACCTAATCTAGATTATCAGTTCTTCGAGCAATATGACCCTCCCATTCCCACTTCTGAGCGCTGATCTTTACGGCAATATATATGTATATATCCTGCTATTTTTTATGTCTTTAAATACGTGATAGAGTTTGTTTGTTCATTACGCGTCCTCGCTAACGTACCGCTTAACCGATTCTGATGAACTTTTGTGTAGAAGTGGTCCTAAGACTGTTTATTATCATCACCAGAATAACAGCCTTTAAAAGCCTAAATGCGTGCTTCTCCCATACGGGTTGAGTTTCATTAACACTTAAGACTCTCCTATCTGTCACACATCCGCTGGGTATTTTGAATTACACTAACATCTCATAATCAGCCTTTTCTTTCCTTTCGGTTGTCAATTCTAAGAGCTATAAAGATGGCCCAGCCACTTGAGCGTAGCTAATTACATTTAAAGACTTTTTCTCCTGTCGCCTCTTACGACTCTCACCTCAAGATGTGTGTTGTGGTATATTCCTTAGTCATAACCACATGGCACATTGTATACCGTTATTCGCGACTTGAACTTGCGATAAACTTATAAATATAAATAAATAAATATAAATATCTTCACGCAATTCCCAATACAGGGGTAGACATAGGTCTTGTCTAGACAATTAAGTCCCTTTGACCTACCTTTCACCGAGAATATTTTCGGGACAACGTGACAGATGGTGAGCCCGTCGCCGTCTTTATGTCCAAGCCAACGATGCAATTCATACATAAGTTTTTGAAAAACTCATTGGTACTGCCACCAGGGGATTAAGCTCGGGTCTCTTGACTCGAAATTCCTCGGCCATCGTGACTGCGATACACTTAAAAATCTATAACAAAGCGAGCACAGTCGCGGGCGCAAAGCTAGTTGAAAACAAAATTGTCTATTGAAGTTAAATCTTTCAGTTTCTATTATTACTTCTGCATTTAGTGAAACAATATCACATTTACATTAATAATGTCTATAACCTAACATTGAAAATTAACATAGTGGCTTATATGCATATCAAAGTGTGAACATTTGTCATCAATATTGCATCAAGTGAGATTGTGAGTGTTTGGATTGAGATAAACAGAGACAAAGCAAGATGGCAATGGTGATGTCGAAAAATTCTAAAATTTGTATATGTACATTATTTATACTTGTGTTATTGGGCATTAGTTTGGCCGTGGTGTCCACACTTGGACTTCTCGATTCACCTGAGTATCACAAAGTGGGCACAGCAGAGATGTACAGCCAACTGAAGTCATCGCCTCATATAGTGGATAGAGTAAGTATGAATACATATAAATATAAAATATTAGCTTTTGCACGCGGTACCGCTTTCGCTTATTCTTTTTGTTTGTCCGATAAAATATAAGAATAAGAAATATAAGAAGTATCTATAAATATAAGAAGTATCCTCTAACCGTCTACAAATTAACATCTTATTCCAAAATTTATCAAAATTGGCTCAGCGGTTTAAGCGTAAAATCGTATCTCACAAAAATTATTGTTTCGGCATTTAGAATATTGGTAAGGTAAATTATATTAACAGTATCTGTTAATATGTATTTAAAAAAAGTGACGTCACGATTCAAACTTTAAGTCACGATAGCCGACTGGTAGGGTGGTCGGAATTTCGAGTCAAGAGACCCGAGTTCGATCCCCAGTTGGCAGGCTCGTACCAATGTGTTTTTCAAAAACTTATGTACGAATTAAATCGTTGGCTTGGACATAAAGTCGGCAACGGGCTCCACCTGTCACGTTGTACCGAAAATATCTTCGGTCGAAGGTGGGTCGAGGGGACTTAATTGTCTAGACTAGACCTCTGTCTACCCCTATATAGGTAATTGCGTGAAGATATTTATATTATAAAAGTAAAAAATGCAGCTTTATAGGGTGAGTGTAAGAACGCCATATTTGTCATCTCTGGACAGGAGCATTTTAGCATCAGGTCCTCCGATCCTATTGAGAGCGGCATGAATCATCAGTAGGTAACTGTTTTAATTTAGCTTCATTGATTAGCCTTCGTAAGGCCAACTACGTATATTGATTTTTATAAAAACTTCTTTTTTTATTTTTTGTAAATAAAATTTGATCATATACATGGTATTTATATTCGCAACAGCGGTTTCGTTTATTATAATAAATAACCTGAAAACGCGTTTCGGTTACTTTAATTTCCGTGGTCGCAGGCATATTTCACAATATAAATTTGCTTCAGTATTTGAGAGCTATAAGAACCTAGTGGTTAGAATGCTTACTTTATATGCAAATACTGATTATATCCCCAAAACACCACTACCAACTACTTATACCCCATAATGTTTTTATAGAAAATTTAAATCTTTTCTTTTTCTTTTTTTTTTTAAATCTTGAACTTATGATGAAGTCCGTGGTCAAGGAAACAATACGAAGAACAAAGAGCCAAAGAATTTTTATTACCGAAATATTATTTCGAATTTGTTTGAAATCCGACAACTGGAGTAACGTGGTGGAGCTTTTCTCGCTCTAATCTCTCTCAAAAATATTTGCAAGAAGGCTATTGTCAAGCAGTGGTCATTGAACAGTACAACGTTAATTTTACTCTTTAAGCATTTCAGCAACACAAGTTCATAGCAAAATTTCTCATTAATTTACATGAGAATATAGATTTTTTTGTCGTGTGGTATTATCTTAGAAATTTACTACCCTGCTTTTTTTCGTGGTGTCGTAATAGGCAACTAAGGAAAAATGCTAGAAAGTGCTAATGGTTTCCACTGCAAGACATAGGCCTAAGTACCGTACAGGAGGGATTGCCATAATCCCCACGCTTGACAAGCGGTAGTACCTTTCTCAAAGGCTGTCGACGCAACAGCTATTCCTCTGGTATTGCAGGTGTTCTTGGGCGGCGGTAATTACTTACCACCTGCTCGTTATTCCATAAAGTCGTATGGGATTACAGTCACTGTAAGACATCTTGCATCTAAGGATGCCTGTCGGTAGCCAATTGCATTATCAAGGTTTTCCCCTCTTACGACACCCACGGGAAGAGGGGTGGTGGCATTATCTTACGCCGATGCCACACGAGACAAGTCAAGTAATATACAATATTAATAAATCTGATAGTGAAAAAAATGTTAAGCATGAAAATTAAATAAAATCGCACTTACATCACTATAAACATTCAAAACTAATATCTTTTTTTTTTTACTTTTTTCCCCTGTGAAACGCTGTTCAGCGACAAATTTGATCAAGGCTGTTATTGCTTTTGAACTCGTTATAAACTATAACGAGTGTGTACTTTACAAGAACGCACTCAGTTCACTTTGTACAGCCAAACCAGTCGTGTAACATGCTGTTATATATATTTTTTAGTTTAAAATAGAGTGGGTATTAATTTACATTCATTACACTAAACTTTGGTTATTTTTAAACCATTTAAAGCTTTTACTATTGAATTACTGTTTGAAGCTTTACTGCTATATTTTAAACTAAATACACTTATAATTTATAATTCCAACTACAACATATGAATATTTACACCATTTTTAAACTTTATTTATTTTTAATTAAAAGTTGATTCAAACTATATTAAATGTATCGTCTCATTTCCAGAAACCCTACTGATTGTTAATCTATATAATTATTACACGAGATAATTAAAAGGTTGTTTGAAGCCTAATGGCAGACGCAGAACTCAATATCAGGTTGTCGGGCACTCATCAACTAGGTAGATAATGCGTGAAACGGAAACTGTATATGACAATATAATTTCAATATCTATAATGTATTTGTCTAAAACAGTGCTGCTCACTATAATATGTTAATGAAAAATTTATTAGGCATGAAAGATCCAAGAAGAGATATATAGATATAACATTTTAAACAGATAAAACAGATATACATATTTAAACATGTTATACCGATAAAAGGTTCATGCAAAGACATTAGAATGTACATTTTAAATGTACATTATTCTGAAAGTCTAAAGAATAAAATTAACCCTTCAAGAAATTTGTCTGTGTTTGGTCTGCAATCTGACCAGACCGCCCGAAATTTTGAGATGTCTATACAATATGACTTCATCGTCTCTCCTAGTACACAACTAAAGTATAAAAGTAACTTTTAGTAAAGTTGTGAAACGGGATTTTATTGTATAAACTAGATTCGTAAAATCTCTCTGTCCTTGAAACCGCTGCATTGACTAATCTTCAAGGTAGTAAACTGGAAAGGATATATACCAACAACTACTTTGCAATCACAATCGTTGAGGAAAATTTTTTTTCGAACCCGCCATGAAGTTTCAAATTGCAGTAATTAGCGCCAAATGCGAACAAAACTCTTCAAGCTACTTTTGAACTCACCTAAATAGCCTATGCTTCCCTCCTGTAATAATTTACTAAAAGAAAATACTACTAAACTACTAAAAATACTACTAAAAGAAAACTAAAAAACATTATACTTCTTTAATAAGAAGCATAATGTTTTTTAGTTTTCTTTTAGTCCATTGGAATATTACTTTTACGTTACACAATGCTTTTATATTTTCATTACAAATGGGAAATAGCCATAACTTTATGTTATATTTCATATAACCAAATATATATTATCAAACATTTCTTAATTATGCATAGATAGGGACGACATCACATACATTGCTATGATTCCGAATGAAGTAGCTAAAACACTTAAGTTATGTAATCATAAACAACGAAGTTACAACAAACAGCCAAGCCCGAGACAATGTAAAAAATTGAATTTATTCATTTACCCATCCAGGAATACAACCCTCAGAAACATCATTTAAATCGGTTTGTATGCCAATCGTCATGGGAGGTCGTCTCATAAAGACGATATTGCAAATTGTGAATTCAATATTCCCAATTTACGAAGATATTGCGTATACATATATATAAAAACATACATAGGTTCTGTAATCCTTCGCCTTTTGTAGTCGTTACCTACGTAACCTAAATGTAGCAGTCAATAAGAGCAAAAGTGCTTCTTTGAAATATTAATTCTGATGTCGACTGACAACAAATAGATACGACGACATAATACTATACATACGCATGAATTACCTAACTACCAACAAATATTGAAAGTTACTGACTTAAAAATGAAAATAAAATGATTACAGGTAGGATAAATACTCGCTATGACTAAGCAGTAGCAATTATAAATCACAGTAAGTACAAAATGAGCACGAATTTAAAAATTAGGGTCATTCTTCGTTTGTGTGTGTTGAGCAAGAATTTCATTTAAACGCTACGTTCATTATACATTTTCAAGATTCATCGCAGAAAAAGGCAAATTTGAGTACATTATTTTATGAAATATGAAGTAATACTTTTTTATTAATTTATATCATACTTCTCATCACTCATACCTTTTATCAATAATCAAGTGATGAACTTATGCCTTCCCTAAACTTTTCCACAAGGAACTGAATCTTCACCCATCGACTCCCGCAATTTTGTGCAGTTTGTCACTCCATTACAGTGTGGGTATAATTCATCACTGCCGTTTGCGTACTCGAGGATGCCACATGAGAATATTTCTTCATAAAACGTAAACATTGTCGACTCACTTCCACTTTAGCATGCTGATCTTGTTACGCTGATATATACTCATGTACCTATTAACACGTTTTTTTTTTTAATTTATTAGCCCTCAAAATTAACACAAAAAGGAAAGAAAAAATAACTTTTTTAGAACTTTTTACTCATTAATTTAATTGAAATATTCTAAAAAATTACTACTCAGTCATTTGATTAAAGTCTGACAAATGTCGATAAATTTGTATAATTTGTCTCTTGAAAATTCATTTATTTTAATGTAGTATATTTTGGGTTATTAATAATAAACAATATATTTATACTGAAATCGTTATTATTGAATAGTTATGATGGTTTTCAGGATTTCGATGTGAGTGTTTGTCACAGCTTAGATATATGAAATTTGAGCATCAAATACACACTCATATTCAATGAAATAATGTTTCTTTTACATAATATTTTTACTTGATAGCGTAGTGATGAGTCTTCAAGCTTTTTTTTTGGTAAAATCCAGTGGAAAATTATTACAACTTAATCTTTATCTACCAGTTGTAATTTTTTACTGATATGTCAATAATTATGTCAGTAAATAGGGTACTATATTATTTATTTATTTATTTACTGGAAAACTGACAGCTTAATCTTAACAAAATATAACATGCATGTAAATTACAATCTGAGCCAATAAAAAGTTTTCACATATAGATAAACAATAGTCATACATAAAAAAAAAAACAAATAACAGTCTGCTGCCGGTTCAAACTAATTTTCTAAAATTCTTGATTACTATTTAATTGTTGACTGTTGCTGAAAAAGAAAAAAAAATATGTTCGTATTTTCAGAGAAAATTCACATAAAATCCGAAGTACTTGCAATCAGACCACAGTAAGGACATTCATTGAAAGAGGGAACCTTAGGTGATAAAGTTAGAAGTCCTTCTTTATCGACTTTCTCTTAAAGAAATTATACATGTTCTTTGAACCGGATTAAATCGAATATTATTCATAGGAAGACTAGTGAAATTAAACTGTACACAAAAAACAGTTTTACCACTGTACATTTGGTTCAGATTGATTAATTTATTTTTATGTAACCATTTCAAAACACCAATTGTACAAGTCCATGTACAATTCGTGTTTCCGTAAATTCGTAAAAATTATATGTAGTATATACTCGGACTAACTATAGTAAAATATGTGGTTGCACATTAATAAACGTATAAACGTTATTGTAAATTATGAATGATAATTTAAATTTGCCATATAAGAATAATTTTTTATCTAATAATCATTTGCTAAAGCACTGTGTATGTAACGCTACCTACAGATTACTATACAATGCAAATTGTAAAGATATAACGACCAGAAAAAAATAACTACGATTAGTTTTGAGTAATTAAACTGCTGAAACCAAAAAAAATCCTTGTTAGTTAAAATTTTAATCAATTTCTCCTTGATAAAACTAATCCTTGATCGTTAAAATAATGAAATTATTCATAAACTATTCGATAAATAAGTATTTTAATGGGATAAAAAGTGACTTTTACCTCTCTTTGCTCAATTCCCACTATATGATTAATAATAGAACTAGCTAAACTCTGTATAATCATCTATTGAATGTATTTAAGTAAATGCAAGTACAAGAGTGTATTCCATTCGAAATTTATACATTAACCTTAATTATTACATGTGGAATTCTACAAAACAATTGTGAACAAACATGTTTAAAATTATTGTTTGCTCTAAACTGAAATCATAACCAAAAAGACATTAACAACACATGCTAGCATTCTAATAAATTTACGAATAAACGGAATGTATTGAGAACAATTCGTTCTTAATTGATACAGATGCTTTTTCCGTTTACGAAAAGTTGTTTTACAAGCAAAATAAAGATTACATTAACATTATATTCAAAGTATATTTACAAACATACATACTAACGCTCGGCAAGCGGATTATGCATCGCAGTACCAGATATCTTGTACGCTGCTGCCCGTCAACGGATTCTTTATTTTATGATCTGGTATTTTTAAATATGTTAGTTCTGCCATCTGTCTGTAGACAATAATGTTATCAAGGCATTTCTCTTAGTCATCTTTTACTACCGTCACCCACAAGATAGGGAGCATATTCTTAAGCCGATACCACCACGTCCAAAGTACAATTAATAAATAATTATTAGAAAATTTCGTTAAAGAATTTAAACGTAAATAAAATATTTTGGTTAACACGGGTACAAATAACCTCAACCCTTTTGTGACAGTGATTAATAGTCGAAAATGTGGTAAGGGTAATAGAATTTATGTTCATTAACACGGATAAATAATTGATAACACCGACAATTAATTTAATTTTGTTACCTTATTTTAATAATTAAGTCGATAATAATTTTACTACAATTTTAACAACCGTGTTTTAATTAATATTATTTCTTTTTAAATAGAAATTAATGAATATTCAATTTAAAATGCTTTTACATACTTTCATCGTAATTTTTATTGTATTTTTAAAGTTTTTGACAGACATTTTTATATCAAGTTATATAAATTTCTTGTAAGTTAAAGATAAATTTAAATTAGGTTATAAGTTATACATTGAGTAGTTATGGAAGAACTTATAAAACTTATATACAGGAAATTTATAACTTACAATTAAGAATTTTAAAAACAATAATACCTAAAAAAATTAATGATGAAAAAGAAATTTTCAAATATTGTAAGGTAATAAATGTTTTTGATAAAATTAAATACCATTTGTTATTAGATAGTAATCAGAGTGAGTATTTACAAGAAAGATCTCGACCAAATCACTTAAGAAAACAAACATATTGTAGCAAATATATTTTACCTAGATATAATAATATATACGGTGTCCGAAATTCTATTTATCTCACGCCTACTATTTGAACGAAATATCACCTGATATACAATCATTGTACATGCTTGGAAATAAAAATATGTTGAAGAAAAAACTGAAAGAACTGTATGTGAACGACCAGCCGTCACTAAGATAAGCCCCGCGAGGTTTTATTGATAATAATAAATTTACTATCAATAATAAAAATTCGAGGCTTTTATGAGGATGTTACGAATTTTTGTGATGTTTTTTTGTATCTTAAATAAATGAAAAAAAAATATTCGAACTCGCGACCTCTGCCGTACCGTGGTAACGCAATAACTTCTGAGCCACCGTGTCCTCCATACATTAGTTGAAATATTAAATATTTCTTTGTTTTACGCCTGTAACGGCGTTAGCGTATCTAACGGAAGATTTTCAACTTCTAGCCCAATATCCGTAACATTGCAGCTACCAAACATTTATACGCTAACGCCCTCTACTATTTCAATATGCAATTTTTTATTGAATGATACTTGGCACCACTACAGTGCGATACTTGGCATTCCACCACAGTGCGTTTTTCGCAGAATTTTCTGCCACGCACTTGCACTTTATGGAATGTGCTGCCGTCAGCGGTTGTTCCCGGCAACGCATCTGCTATTCCTCCGGTATTGCAAATGTTCCTGGGCGGCAGTAATCAATTACCATCACGTGAGCCACCTGCTCGTTTGCCTGCCTTTTCTATAAAAAAATACATTTTGCTGAACTTTTTCAGACATACATATAAATAAGATTGGAGTATCTGTTTGTAATATTCAAATAACCGTTTTTTACTACATGTTCATGAATATATACGGCAGATACACCAAAATAACATATTTTACAAATTTTGTCTGTCTGTAAGTCTGTCTGTTTGTTCCGGCTAATCTCTAAAACGGCTTGACCGTTTTTACAGAACTTTTCCTGACAGATAGCTAATGTTATAAGGAGTAACATAGGCTACTTTTACTTTATAAACATAATTTGCGTTCCGCGTTGAGTGTTAACTGCGGGTTAAGCCGCGGGGACAGCTATTATTAAATAAAAAAGAAATTTCAAATAACAACTGATACGGGCGGGTCAAACCCGCGACCTTTGCCGTACCGTAGCAACGGTCTTACCTCCAGGGCCACCGTATTCTCTTTAATTTAATATGTATTATCGTGTTTGTTTTTACATAAGGATTACTGTACAGAACCTTTGGTAAAATGAAATGAAATGAAATAATGAAATATCTTCACGCAATTCCCAATACTGGGGTAGACAGATGTATAGTCTAGACAATTAAGTCCCTTCGACCCACCTTCCACCGAAAATATTTTCGGGACAACGTGACAGGTGGTGAGCCCGTCGCCGTCTTTATGTCCAAGCCAACGATATAATTCGTACATAAGTTTATGAAAAACCAATTGGTACGAACCCGCCTCCTGGGGACCGAACTCGGGTCTCTTGACTCGAAATTCCGACCACTCAACCACTCGGCTATTGTGACTTTTTTAAATTTGGTAGAGAGTGGTATAAGTTGTTCTCAACTTCCTATTGTCATATTTAACACCAGTTATCGACAGGTTTATGATGATTTATATTTGATTCGATCTACGGAAAGTAAGACCCCAGTATCTTGATGTAGCACAGTCGTGCTAACTTTAGTAACTTTGTTCTGTTTATTGATTTTATTTTGGAATGTACGCCGTGAATAAATTTTAACATAGTTATTTTATTTATAATAAATAAAAATTGTGTGTGTGTGTGTGTGTGTGAAAGAGAAATAACGTATAGATTAAAAAAAGGAGCTAGTTTATATATTTTATTTTTATCAAAGCCTAAATGTTTAAAAAAAATTAAGTAAGAGCTGAGAATATACCTCCCACTTTTTTCTCATCGGTTCGTACGAGAAAAGACTTCAATACCGTAATTTATTTCATCTGATGAAAGATGAAATACAAAAATGTTCTAGATAAGCACTTAAAAACTACATTACATACATAATAAACATATTCAAAAATTACGTATAGTTTTCTTATATATAAGTGGCTAGAATATTTTTATATTATAAGATTAGCGTTAGAAACAAGAATTGTAACAGCAATATTCTAAAATACATA
Source organism: Sericinus montela (assembly GCA_029286605.1). Classification (NCBI taxonomy): domain Eukaryota; kingdom Metazoa; phylum Arthropoda; class Insecta; order Lepidoptera; family Papilionidae; genus Sericinus; species Sericinus montela. The sequence goes on from JAGSMR010000090.1 coordinate 1,235,794, forward strand.
AGAATACAATATATGTAATATTGTCATTCCTTTGCATCCATTTTGCATCGCATTCACCAAGAAACTGCACATAAAATACGAGATGCAGGAAAATAGACGACCGTAAGGAAATTTATTGTAACAATATAATGTTCAGGTGATAAAGCGGAATTCCGCTTTTATCAGTTCCTGCGCTTAAAATTACGTTTAATAGAATTAACTGAATATTTTTATTTTCCCAGAATAGGGTAGACAGTGATCTACAATTAAGTCATATGTATATATATATATATATATATGTATATATATAGTAAGTAATATGTATATATATATATATATATATATATATATATATATATATATATATATATATATATATATATATATATATATATATATATATATATATATATATATATATATATATATATATATATATATATATATATATATATATATATATATATATATATATATATATATATATATATATATATATATATATATATATATATATATATATATATATATATATATATATATATATATATACCGTATTTTGCTGATTTTATATCAGAAATGATTTTTAATTACCACTTCATCTTAATACAATGAATATAAATGAATAGAATTAGTTGGGTGGTGGGAATTTCGAGTCAAGACACCTAAGTTCGATCCCCATGTGGCAGGCTCGTACCAATTGGTTTTTCAAAAACTTATGTACAAATTATTTCGTTGGCTTGGACATAAAGACGGCGACGGGCTCACCGACTGTCACGTTGTCCCGAAAATATCTTCTGTGGAAGGTGGGTCAAAAGGACTTCTTTGTCTAGACTAGACCTGTCTACCCCTGTATTGGGTATTGTGTGAATATGTTGTATTTATTTATAATTATTTATTTATTCATTTTACTCCTTCTGAATAAACGTTCATATTCGCTTTTTATCAATTTATAAATAGCTGTATGCTTTATACTTTCTAATATATTATATCACACAATTAATTACTTATTACATACTTATAACTTAACAGTTACATAAACCTCAACTCTCAATATTTTTACATGAAAAAAGGGAGCCGAAACAGTCGTTTGTTTGAGTAAAGGGAATTCAACTAATGAATATTTTCAAAATATATAAACGATTTATATCACACTATGACAGCGACAGAGTCACCTCGTGTTACAATTTCCCAATAGCCACCGGTAAATTATGGGTTGAAAGGACTTAATTGTCTAGACCTACGAAAAATACGAAGTTTGTTATTAATATAGTCAAGAATTCTAAATAGAACTGAACAGATGGTAATTGAATGCTATTAATAATTCTTTTAGGTTTTGAAAAACCGATTCAAAAAAGTACTAAGCTAGGAAAGGAGTTTATTTATGATCTATGTTGTTGTCAGTGTAAACCTTTGTTAATGGGATATGAATATTATTATAAATAAAAATTTCTAGTGCGAAAAAAAAGATTCTTCAAATTATTATTTTGTGATAAACCTAATAATTATCTGGGAAACTACTTTAACTATTTAGACAGTATTCAGAATTTTGATAGTTTTTTTACCTTCTGCGTTCTGTGATGTAGTTGTAAAAATCGTTTACATTAAAAAAAAAATAGCAAATTAATTAAAATTATTAATGTGCTATTTATTATGCAAAGCCCCTCAACCAGGCACTTCCTAGTTTCAATGTTAAAATGCGGCTATAGATAATGTTAAACCATGGAGAGCTCTGCTATCCTATAATTTAAAGACCAGGCACGTGCTGACGGCGGAATTCTAACTTTATCCTCTTAAGTTACAATAAATTCACTTACAATCGTATATTTTCCTACATTTTCCACTTTCGCATTGTAAGTGCACAAAATTAGGTAATCAGTAAAAAAACAAAGAGTAGATCACAATGTTAAAGTAATAATTAATTACAAACTTGATTTTTAACTAAACATGCATAATAAAATTATATATTTAATAAAATTATATATATAAAATTAAAATGTGTATAATATTAACATAGTATATGATATAAGTAATTTAAAATTTTATAGCAAAATTGCTATTTATTAAGTGGTACGGGCTTGCCAAGCATGGCGATTATGACAAACTATCTGATACCTAAACTACCTGAACTTTGATAGGCCGTTATGATGATGATGACATATAAGAGTTCTTTATTAGGCCTATGATTTATTCATTTACAAATGCCATTTATGTATATAAATATACATACGTAACGGCCTGTTAAAGTCCACTGCAATACATAGGCCTTTCCCATGGGGAGGATTTGCCATAATCGCCACGCTTGGCAGGCGATCGACGAGGCGAGGCGATCGCAGTACCAGACCACTCACACCGCAGACGCTGCTGGCCATCTTAGGTCTGATTATTTTAGTCTGACATTTTTAGAGATGGTTATCCCGCCATCTATCGGTGGCCATTGGGATATTATAGACCCTTACCCTTAGTCGCCTCTTACGACATATTATTGCACCGTTACCACACGGTCTATAATACGAAAATATATGCCCTTATAGAAGTACATTAACGCCCCCTTAATGTTAAAGAGATCTTAAACGAAAGCTTATCGAATAAAATAGTAAAAGAGAAAATAGTAATATCGTTTAAACCTTTTTTCTGTGCCAAACTGTATATTTAAAATGCTTTTGGTTCGAAAAGTCTTAGTTTAATGTTAAAATACACGCTAAATGGATTGCCTGGGCGCTTTGCTGTTTTTCCTACACTATGCATATTACGTTCTTTGGCTTGTTTTATAAATCACACGAAGTAATTTGCTTAAACATTTCAGTAAAATAACTTGCCCATTCCTTTTAATTCAACTATCCTTTTTTTAACTAGTGAAAATTTTATTGTAGTCATTTTTAATTATTGCATATGAAATGCTTCTTCTTTGCCTTTGTTTTTTCTACACCTAAGTCAATTTAGAAAAGATATTTCGGCCATTAAATTATATTGCGACTAATGTTGTAGCCCAGTTTGAATGTTATAGAACTCAAATATAAAACTAACCTGTTTTTTAAGACATCTTCAAAACTCCCCTTTTAAGCTAAACTAACATCTAAATTGAAGTTTTATTTAATTTAACCAAGCACTTATTAGATGTCAATTAGTACCGCAAAAGACTGACTCCCACAAACTTCTGGTTCCATCAATTACACCACTTTATAGAATAGTTTATAAACTATGCCAATTAAAAGTTTTGATGCAGCTGAGTTGGCTGTTTTTCGTTAAAAATTTAAATATTTTCAATCATGTAGCCTAAATATTTATCTTGTTAAAGAGATAAGTAGCCGTATGCGATCGGCGATAAAATCTCCTCCTTCCTTCTTAGATAAATGTGTACGTGTGTAATTATATCGTACTGATAGCGTATAAATAAATAAATATCGTCACGCCATTCCCAATACAGGGGTACACAGAGGTACAATTATATCCTTTTAAACCACTTTCTACCGAAAACATTATTATGGACACCGTGAGAGGTTTTTTTATAGAAGAGGGAAGCAAACGAGCAGGTGGCACACGTGATGGTAAGTGATTACCGCCGCCCATGAACATCTGCAATACCGGAGGAATAGCAGATGCGTTTCCGGCCTTTGAGAAAGGTGGGCCTCCGGTTACCTGCACTCACCAGACGAAACGCAGAAGTTTGTTAAACTTCTATTTCACGCCGGTATTCTGTGTGGTGTGTGGTCGTGGTACTTCCCCGGTCGAGACGGCCCATGCATGCAACAACAAAAGCTGATGCGTGGCTCTACCACTGTTTGGTGGTAGCCTGTCGCCGTCTTTGTGTCCATGTCAAGAATATAAATCGTACATAAGTTTTGAAAACAACAACTCATTGGTACAAGCCTACCGCCCGGGGATCGAACTCAGTTACAGCTCAGCAATTGTTGACAACGAAGACGGTGATGCGTTCACCACCCGTCACGTTATTCCAAATAATTTTCGGTGAATCGAAATCGGGTCGAAAAGACTTCATTCAGGGTGATTATCTTGCAGTCCTCACAGTCTATTAATGGGCCGTTAAGTAGGTTAATCATCTATAAAAGTTTATTTTATTCACTATAACTCAAAGAAAATTGAAATTAAAATTTATATACTGTAACAAAAAAACATGAATTCTTACTTCAAAAAGAGGTAAATTAATCATTTTAATGAAGGTTGATCGGTAGTCTAATCTGTTACGTGTGAGTAAACTTGAATGATTTGGGTTGAAATTAGTTAAGATAGATTACAGAGAACCTTCCTATACCAAAATACTTTTATACCATTTAAAAAGTAGAAGGAATAAAATATACGAAGTAACATTTTAAATTGATTTACGTAGTAGCAAACTAATGTAATCAAAGTGTGTCATACTAATTGTGTGTCGAACTAGTTCTCATTTAACTTTTTATTACTTTCTTGATACTAATTAGAGCAATAGGAGGCCGCCTTGTTGCACTTAGGGTTCAATTAGTTTCGAGTTATCGAACTATAAAATAGTTGACAAACTAAAATAATAAAAGTGTTGGTGCAACAGAGTAAGCAAACAGCTAAAATTATACTGTCGATCTTTTATGCCAAATTTTATAGAATATGGAAACGTTAACCATAAGCTACAAAATTTTCCATGTGTCTATAACAAAAAAAAATAATATCTTCACGCAATTCCCAATACAGGGGTAGACAGAGGTCTATTCTAGACAATTAAGTCCCTTCGACACACCTTCCACCGAATATATTTTCGGGACAACGTAACAGGTGGAGAACTCGTCAAAGCCAACGATACAATTCGTACATATCTTATTAAATAGTTACATATTGGCAATTTGTAACTATTTAATAAGATAAGAAGTTCTCGTAAGCTCCGTATTTTTAAAAAAACAACCGCTCATTTAGCTCTTGTTAAGCAAAGCATTATATCCAGTAGTGGGCATAAACAAAACTGTCAACTTCAAAGGAGTATACTTACTTCAACAAATAATTTTAACTGGAATAAACACAATTTTAAGAGTAGTAAGTAAACTTAAGTAATTAAGAATAGTTAGGAAACTTTTGCCTGCTTTGAAGAAGAAAGCTTTGTGTAACTTAAATTCCTTCTTAGTTGTTTGATTGTAAATACTGAATTTAATAAAGATTTTCAAAGGGAATTTTTACCTTAAAATAAAATAGAATTTGCTGTATTAAAACAGTGTGAAGGACCATGAGGTAGTAACTAAATACTTAGTGTATGACTTTGCTTCGAAAATTTGCTTAGAATTTTGCCAGATTTCAACGAACTCTCTGAGGAACTTTATTATAAAACGATGTTAGATCAAAAAGTGACAATCGATGGATATAGTGTATGTTACCTATCTCGGCGAATAAATGATTTTATTTGATTTCGCATTTCCTCCTTTATTTGCGTAAGTATCATAAGAGGTGATTAAACTCAAAGGCTATGAAATGACATACAATGGCTACCGGCAGATGATGAGATAATCAACTTGAAAAGTACCAGATAACAAAAAAAATAAAAGAACAAGTGACTATCAGCAACGTGCAGTGAACTTTTTCTTTACTTAGTTAATGATTACAAAAATTCTACTGCAGAACATAGCTCTCCGATGCGGAAGTTGAAGTTAATGAGCGGTAGCCGAAGTATCTGATACGTCTGTCAGTAGCCATTTTAATGAAAAATGAAAAAAATCCTTCGCAGTCGAACCCGCGACCTCCACCGCACGATTAGCGATTGTCTTATCTCCGAGCCCGGTGGCTCGTCTTACCCATGATTTTTAAATATTTCTTTTACCTCTTAGCAATTTTTAATTCTTACGCCAATATTATACGATCATTGTATAGGTATAAATTTAATAAGTCGTTCTTTTGAAATCAACTAAGAATATATAAAATTAATGTCATACTTACAAAAAATTCATTACTTCCAGGCCAGAGAAACAGAGGAAAATGTTCATGAAAGTTGTTCTGTATTTTCTCGGTATATTTTAATATGTTACCTAGATTCAGTTCTCTACAGCGACCGGCTTGAAAGAGAAAATACACGTAGGTTTTATACTGTCTTTGTTTTGATACTTTTTTCCGATTTTGCGGTTTTAATTCTAGCTTATTTCGTAGTTACAATGAAACTTTTTTTATGTCTGTGCGTTGTTATCTTTCGCTGTTGGTTTTGTCGTGACTTTAATTTACCCGTGGACTTACCTTCAGTTTAAGTATTTTACATACAGCATTTTTAACTTGGTTATAAAGTAACTTTACATCCAAATCTTATCTAAATCAGTTCCACTGTTTTTCAAACATACAATGTATAAATATTTAAACATTAGTCTAAATGTGGACGTCTTCAAAACCTCCGTGAAATTCATAAAGGTCGTCAAAAAATTCATAATAAGATTAATAATTTTGGAAAAGAAGTAATAATGGTGTTGTTTTACGTTGAAAATTGTATAAACATTTATATTTATTCAAGAACTTTTTAGGGGAATTCGAATGAAAGTATTTTTTAAGAAGCTGAGGCACATATTACCTTATCATCATCTGTATCAACACCATTCTCGTATGCTCACTTCTTGTGTTCATATATGAAGAAGATAGCTAGTGTTATAGCGGACTTTAATTCTTTTAATTACAATTATTATCAATTAATACCTCATACAATTATATCTCAATATTCGATTAAAGATGATTGAAATGATTGCAGATGACCAATCATTGGTCATCTGCAATCATTTAAAAGCAACTTAACAACATTGAATTGTTAACTCCTTTTTTAACAACAAAAAAAAAAACGCTTTTTTTTTTTAAATAAATGAAGAACGTTGACTGCAACTGTACTGTAGTATATATCAAATCCATTGCATTACAGCACAAACACAAAATAATATATTATCTCTGTTTGTTTCTGGATAACCATCGTAAATTGATCCACGCATCGTCGACATTCCTTAACAAAATCAGGATTGCAGGACGCAAAATATTTTGGACGGTTAGTCCTAGTGTTCATTTTAAATTTAGTGCATCGCGGCACCCGGGTTGACTGACACGCGTGTATTGCGCTTGCGCACGTGTATGCGCCTTCTAGTCCAGTGAAACTTAACCTTTTAGTTACCTTTTATTTTTTTTTTTCAGTTTATAATAGTAACTACTCGTAAGCAATAAATATTTTTACGTTTTTTTTTTGGTAACTTTCGTCATATTTTTTTAAATTTCAATTGGTGTTACATATTGTTATACACAATTTGTAATTACGACCCATTTTTATTGGGAAAACTTTTACCAATTGCGTCAAAAGTGATACAAAAATTTGAAACTCGTTGCTATTGATGAAACTTATGAGATGTGTAAAATAGCAACATACATTCAAGTAAATTAAAAGTAAAACCTACCGTAGTACCTGAGTATGTATCAAGGTTTCGAACTATTAAGATCAATAAATTGTCAGTCGAGATGGAAGCCCTATGGCGGTCTGTGTTAACGTTGATTGTGGTACAGGGCGCCTTTCAAGAGCTTAAACTGTATGGATCACCATCTCAAGCTGAAGTACAGTGTGTCAATACATTTGAGGTAAGTTTTTGTTAAAGTACTTATGATAATATTTTCTAGTGGATTTTTTTTACTTTATTTTAATTTTAGTTGTCTTTTTTTGTAGTGTCTACTTTAAATTAACATTTAAATAATGTTTTTTTATTTAAATGTTTATATTTGAAGACTTTCAAAGATTTTATTATTATATGATGATTATTATACTTTTTAATTAACTTCTTACTATAAAGACATGACACACCTTGATGGCCTGAAGGCGACTCTGGGAAAAGTTTACCAATCATTGGAGAAAAGTGTGTTAAGTTTTATAATACAGAAAATAAAATTTTAGTTTTTATAAAATTTTGAAAATTATTTAATATCTTTTTTACTTAAACTAAATAACAATTTGACAGGAGATCGGTAACGGAAGCGGTGGAGATGAAATAGACATTGACAATTTTTTGGTGATTATTTTTATTTGTTTTCACGTTTGTCCTCTGCCGCATTGTGATGTTTGGTAATCTACTAATGCAATGATACATATACTAACAAAACAAAAAAAATTGGGATTATAACAATAATTTGCTTTCAATATATTTGCATTTTATTCATTTATTCCGATAATTTTAGTTTTAATCTTTTAATGAAGCACAAAATTAGCATTATGACAAATATTTACCTATATTTTGATTATTTTGACTACATGGTACTGATTAAAATATTTTTTTTCATTCAGTTGCCTTTAAAGACTATTTATTAACCTTGGTAGCAAGTAATTGGGCTTTTTTAATTAAACTTACGTGTAAGTGTTTGATGAGTCTAGACATAACCAGACCTAAATATTTCTAGTAATGAAAATTAATGTCAACGACTCCTATAGTGTTATTGTCTCAGCAGTTAAACAATTGAATGCTCATAAAAGCGACAGCGTCTTGAAGATTACTAGATTGTTCTATTTTCATGAAAGGCAATCTTGTTTTGTACAAAAGAGAAAAAAGAAGGAGGAAATATTTTAAAAATTTTAATTACACCTTCTGATTAAATACTAAAAACCCTTAGTTTTATTTTAAAATACATCTTATCACTAGCAATTGTATTCTATTGTGTATTTGTAAATAAAATAAATTGGAATTTAAAATTATAAAATTGAGATTTTAAACATTTTACGTCTGTAATTTGTAATAATTTTCTTCATGCACCTTAACCGGCATGAGCATTGTAAATAAGTAAGTAGTAAGTTTATGATTACCCTAATCAGAAATTTAATTGCTAACTCACATAGGATTTACTTCAAAAATGACGATTTACTAACATTAGTTTTTAATAGCGTATATACCAAATTTCATACTTTTAAGCCCAAAAATGGCATATTCCCAATCAAACTTTCTGCTCTATATTCCCTTTTTAAGGGAGATACTAGAAATTCTTTCTTTTTACAAAATTTAAATTTCTAAATAAATTATGGGCTAGCGACTGATTCAAAATATTGTATATTCTGCATTTCGTTGGTCTGCAGTCACAAAGAACCGCTAACAGTGTTATCACTTTGCTGTTAAATATCTACATCCTGTCTAATATCAAATAGTATTGACACTTCAATATTAGATATTAGATTTTATCGTTATAAAACCCCACCTTTTCCCGATACTTAGTGGACAATGCACTAGTATATAAATAGAGATAAAGTAAGCTACATGTATATTTGAAGGTTGAATTGAATTCACTTTCTTGGAATAATTATTTCCCTAAATTATTTTTTAACCTTCACGCATATTTCAAAATTGGAGTTTTAGATTGATTTAGCATCAAAATTACAGTGTAGTCTTAGTGTTAAAGTTTCGAAATAACATTGAGTTTTGCCCACTGGTTGACGAGCTTTCCTCCTGCGGATCGTACTCGAGTCTCAAATTTAGATTACTTAACCTACCATCTGAGCTATCATCGCCTAACTATAGATTTAAATAATCCATGGAATAAAATTACAATTAAACACGTTAAAAAACTCTTTTAAGTAAATGGTGCTAGCGTAGAATATATTTTTATACAGTGGTCACATGAGTTAAATAAATACACAAACATTTCCTTCTTCATAATTTTATTCAAAAAAATAAATATCTAGACAATAGATTAAAAGATCATGAAACAGAGTTCCAAACTCGAGTACTTCGTCGTTATTCTTATTCGTCATACTTGTAAAAGTACAACCAAACAAATTACGTATTCAGCTCGCAAGTTCTCATTTTCCGATGTTGTAATCAAACTCTCTAGCTACATTACCAGAACAATGTTCACGAGCGATACTTCAACGGAACAAAAGTTCTGACGAGTGAGCATACAAACACTTGTATTTGTTAAAATGATGCACTTGTATATATCGCTCGTTAATGAGTTCCGGTGGAACATTGACATAAGAGATGCTGAATTTCATCAACATTTAATAAATTTTAATTTTTAATACTGAAAATGTGAAGGCTATTTCAGTAATAGAGAGATCTCTTTTGTATATGGAGAGTCGCGTTATATTCCCAGTACTAAACTACAATTAGCATACATACGCTACTTGTTTTATTAAATTTTTATTAAAAGTAACTTGAAATTATTTTACTTTAGCAGTTACTGTGAAGTAAATTAAGAGAGATAATTTATTTTAGAGATATAGATTATATATCTTTATATCTTCTCCTTCTTTCACCTTTTCAGTCTATCGAAAAGAGCGCAGATCATTACTTCATTTGTCAGTCAGCGAAGACAAGTGGTTAGGTGATTGAAATTCAAGTCATGAGACCCGAATTTGATCTCGAGGGGGTAGGCTCGTACCAATCGGTTTTTTCAAAAACTCATGTACGATTTTACCATTTTGCTTAGACACAAAAGTTCTTCGGTGGAAGACGGGTCCTAAGTACATAATTGTCTAGACCTCTGTCTACCTTTGTATTGGGAATGGCATGAAGATATGAATATTTTTTATCACTTGATCTTGAACAAAAACTACAACTACATCAAGAACGAGGCTGCCACTCGAGAAGTTTTCGTCCCCAATGGTTGTCAGTTCTACGAGTTATGTGCCCATTGCCACTTCAACGTGTATTCTGTCGCGTGAAACACCCAGTTTAGCCCTTTCCATAGGCCACACGTCAACTTTGAGCTTCCTCATTCGGCCAGCAGTGAAGGACTCTCATCTCAGAGAAAATTTAAAATTGGGGATAAACTCTGTATAGACTACTCATAATGAAACGTAAAACAAAATAAATAAATTCACAAACAGAAATTCACAAAAAGAAATAAATTTCTTGTAAATTTTAAATATTTTATTAAGACAATATTGATTCTTCTCTTAGCCTATTTCTATAATAATACTTGATCGACACAAATAAAAAATTGAGAAAGAAATAAAATAATAATAAGAAAGAAATTAAGAAAGAATTATTGTATTTATGATTATATTGTACACGCTACCATTTTGACGCAACCCATTTCCAGTCACAGGCCTGCTGGAAGATATTTCTAAAGAAATAAGCAGGGCCTGTAGAAAGGCAAATTTCTTGTTGTGATTATATTGTTAACTTTGTGTTTATTGTGTACATGTTGTAAAATGCTACGTGGGTTTTACTTTCAAAGACAATTGCAATAATATGATCCTTTAATTAAAAACTTTTAGGTCTGTGCTCCATTTTACGGAAGTATTATATTCTATGAAATAATGTGCTAATTTTGTGCTGAATTTCAAGAAAATTAATTTCCTATATATATGATATATTCAACATGTATAAATAGATAATAATGGCTGCATGTGTCATTTGTTTTTTAAATCATTATATACTTTTGAAACAGGTGGACCAAGAGGAAGGGGATGCTGAAGGATCAGGCCGTTATGGGACTATGCCTCCGCCTTTTCCGCCGCTGCCGCCAGGATTAGACGGTGCGGTTGACTTATTTAAACCCAAAAATATTTTCTTAGGAACTTCAAAGTGGTGGTGGATGTTTTGTCTTAATTATTTGAAGTTATCACTGGCTTTTAAATATTTCAATTGCATAAATTTACTTAAATTGAAAGATTTTAAACCGTGAAATATTAAATAAGAAAATAACGACTTGGCAACACTAAACCCTTGTTGAATAAGCTTCGTCATAAATAATGAAGGTTACATTGTATTAACGAAAAAAAGATACATTATTTTGAAAAATTATTATTTTGAAATTACCAATAATATTTAGTTTCTTGTATTCCAGGTTATCCCCTGCGACTTCGAGGAGAAAAAGGAGAGCGGGGACCTAGGGCAAGCAAGAGTTTTTAATATATATATAAATATACTTACAAAAAAGATTATTGTTGTTGCATGCATTAATAAAAAATAAACCTTGTTTATAAAAAATATTTTAAAATGATACACATATGTTATATAAAGGTTTTAAAAAACGTTTATGGTTAATACTGATCATTTTAATAAATTTAAAACAAAATTTAGAGAAGAATAATAATTATGACATTGTTAGCTATTTTACAGTTATTTACAGTTGTTGATATTTTAGCAACAACTCATGAGAAATAAAGGGTTAATCTCTTCGAGTTTGTGAAGAGATACATTTTTAATAAGTGTTAGCCACTCCTACGAAACCTGCAAAGCGTTACAGATAATTTTTTTCTTTTTTATATTCTCTTTATTTTTTATTGATTATCTATCAAATACTGTCTATTGAGATAGAGAGATTGAAATTTGATGAATATTGAGATTGCTGAAATATACTATACACTATAAGCAATTAATATATTAAAAAAATATGATAATAAAAATATGGTTACTAAAATAAGTTTTTTTTAAGAAAAGCTATAGTCCTTACGTCCACTTTTCGTTTATACCTCTATATTAGAAGAGACTGGCACATTGTTGCCTCGACCGAGCTAAGCAATTCGTATGGCAGCTAGAGCACAGTTATCATATTTTTTTAAAGGAGCTTAACACTTGGTACAGTGCAACAATACTTACTTTTATTTTATTTTTAATATTATTTTGTTTCTTAGGGTCCACCGGGTGAATCGATACGAGGCCCGCCAGGGCCACCAGGTCCACCAGGCCCACCAGGCACACCTGGCACACTCCCGGCATCCGAGTTCTCTGGTTCTGGTGATGACGTAAGTTTTTTTATGCGTGCAGGTATATTAGCAAATATAAATAATAAAACAAATATTCCAATCTTCCCATCCTTTAGTAAGCTTCAATGTATTTGCAGTGTTGTTCAACAATAGTCGAACGGAGAGCGGTAATTTGCGACATTGTATGTCGTATGCTAACCCATTAGGCTAATGGCAGTCCTTTTCATTTTATTATAATTATAATTAAATTTATGGCACCCAGTGGTTTAGCTTAGCTTATTTTAGATTGTCTGGTTTTTGTAACTCCACGAGTAAGCGCGTTACATGTTATAATGTTTTTGTTATTGTTCTGGTGCTAAATCTAAAATCGAATATGTTCAAAACTGAATAATGACTATAAGTATTTCATATCACATATTCACATATCATTGACATAACTTCGTAAATGCTACTTGTACATAATAGGTCTTGAAATTGAGGTTTTGTATGAAAAAATTTAAACCAATTTTTTTCAAGTATTTTTATTTGTATTAAAATAATTATAAATATATATCTTCTCGCAATTCCCAATACAGAGGTCTAGTCTAGACAATTAAGTCCCTTAGACCCACCTTCCACCGAAGATATTTTCGGGACAAAGTGACGACTTCTTTATATCCAAGCCAACGATATAATTCGTACATAAGTTTTTTTAAAAACCCATTGGTACGAGCCTGCCACCTGGAGATCAAACCCGAGTCTCTCGAATCGAAATTCCGGCCACCCAACCACTCGGCTATCGTGACATTTTTATTTTTTTATTTGTATTAATCGAAGTAATCACCCACGCAATCAATGATCTTTGCCAACGCAGTGGAAGTTTATTGATGTCTTTCTTTAAGAAATCAGCTGGACGTGAGACAACAAATTCTTCAAAGGCATTTTGTACTACCTCTCGGGTATTGAATTTTTTCCCGCCAAGAAGTCATCCAAATTCTGGACAAAGTAGTCGTCTGTAGGCGCAAGGTTTGGTGAGTAGGGCTGATGATGGAGAGCTTCCAACTCCAGTTTCTGCAACTTGGAGACCGTCTGCTGTGCAGTATGAGCGTTGTCGTGCAGGAGTTATTTTTCTAGGGGTAGGTTTTCGTTTGGGGCATTGTTTAGGTGCTGAACCAGGATGTAACTAACTTGCTGAGCGATTGCGGTAATCCAACAGAATCCATTTTTCATCGCAGGCAAAAAAATTGCGGTTCAAATTTCTTTAATTTGTGTGTTTGTTGAGCAGTGCAAGGCACATATACAGGCACAGATATCACAGTAAGAACAATAGATTAAAACGTTCGTCTATTTATAAATAAACATCGAAGACTCAGATGCACATGTCATTAAATATAATATTTAGGTGCAATTTAAAAAAAAATATGTCGTCAGTGGACTGTTACAGGCTTGAAAATACATATATATATATATATATATATATAAATATATATATATATATATATATATATATATATATATATATATATATATATATATATATATATATATATATATATATATATATATATATATATATATATATATATATATATATATATATATATATATATATATATATATATATATATATATATATATATACATATATATATATATATATATATATTTTAATAAAGATGGCGACGGGCTCACCACCTGTCCCGTTGTCCCAAGAATATATTTGTGGAAGGAGGGTGGGAAGGACTTAATTGTCGAGACCTCTGTCTCCCCCTTATTTTTAATGTCTTATTTATTCGGTATTTTTTTATTTCGCAATACTGGGATAGGGTCTAGACTATAAAGTCGTTTCGATTCGAGCCTGCCACCTAGTTGGCATCTCGGGTCTTTTGACTTAAATTCCGATCACCCAACCACTCTGCTATTGTGCACAATGATGGACTTTAAAATCTTTCATAAAAATAAGTAATAAGGAGATGTTCAAGACCTCAGTCCCCCCGTGACCACGGTTGCTGTAAAGCATCCGAAACGACGGGAAATAAAAATAGTTTGTAAAAACAAATTAAAAACGCGATAAAATCTGAAAAACGTTTCATTTTAAATAAAAAATGATTGTCATTACTGGCTGTAGTAATCGCGACGTACATGGCTAGTCTATTGGTCAATTCGCTAATCTTTTCAACATATTTTTTTGTTATTATTATGTCTTCCCTTTTTTTATATTTTTATACAAGTGTCACATACCTACCATGCCTCTATAGCTCCATTCATGGTCTTTATAACATCTAGATATCCGAGTAGTGTTGACCCTCCCCTCTTCGAGCAATTTCCGCACATAGTCTTAAAGTTGCGCGAAAGTAAACAATCAAAGTCCGCTTTAATTGTATACTTCGCGCAGTATATTTTTTTCATCATTCTGTTTTCACTTGTTCGTTTAAAGTGGTCAAACCTTAGAAGCACGATGAAATATAAGATTATGCACGAAGCAAGATAAGACCATCTTTCAAACCTGCCACATTGCTAATCTCTTCGTTCCTTTTTCAAACAGCTAAGATTGCGCCGCACAATTTAGAAGGAGATTGCTTGCATTTACTCATTCCACTGCATTCAGTTTGCTTTTATGATTCTGGTAGATCCAGTTTATAAAGTCAGCCAAATTATAAAGTCGGTGCCAACATTTCATTATGTATCGCAAGGTACTTTTTACTTCATCGCAAAGCACTTTTGATTAACGCAGACAGGGCATAAATAAGTAAATAAATATCTTCACGCAATTTCCAATACGGGGGTAGACTGAGGTCTAGTCCATACAATTAAGTTCCTTTGACCCACCTTCCACCGAAGATATTTTCGGGACAACGTGACAGGTGGTGAGCCCGTCGCCGTCTTTAGGACAGACAGGGCGCTACCCTTATTTTCCAGCAATCACACGACTGTCTACATTTCAATCATACCTTTCATCCTAGCTAAAAGCACTCTCCAAGAATAAATTTTCATTCTGTGCATAATTTCTCTCTTTTTACTACTTCCTTGTATTCTAATTTCATACATACCTTCCGTAACACCAACCATAAAATATTTTCGTCTAAAATTCATTCTAAAATTAGTTAATTTTACTCAAATTCGACTTTACCAATATGGAACGGGGTTTTGTTGTTTATTGAATTTAAATGTAATTAAAATTAATTGAATAACTATATACCACAGTACATAGTACAGTTTATAGGTTTCTACCAAACAGTATCATTAATTTTCTCTATTTACTCTGTATGACCCTTCATTAGTTTCATCGTATATTACGCTAAACATATTTAAAGCAGAATGCTTTAAATATTTTTAGCGTAATATACGATACGATGTAATTAACGAAGGTACGATTGATAATAGAAGGGCGCAAAAATTTTCAAGTACACTTTAAATGATATATTTATACATGTAATTATAGTAATATTTGACTAATGAGTTGGTTCATTCTAGGTTTGACTAAACACTACCTAAATTAAAAATCGTAATTGATCTCATATTTAAATTTGAATTTTAATACTTAAATGTGTATGATATTCAGTTTGGTTTTAACGAGAATAGCTATATAATGGTGCGGCACACACTAAAACTAATCTTAATTCTATGTTGCATTTTAATTCAGAAAACAATTCATAAATCCCGAAAATAGTTACGGAAACAATTATATTATTGCTATCGGCGAATATTCGATAGACGTAAAAAAAATTAAAAATTGCTGTTATTTAAAATTATAGCTCTCCTATTAAAGTTTCATGCAATTTACCTTCAAAAGTGACAGTTAAGTAACAATACGGAAAAGATATTTAATAATAAGTGACATAAAAAAAAAAAAATAAAAAAAATAAAAAAAAAATATCTTCACGCAATTCCCAATACAGGGGTAGACAGAGGTCAAGTCTAGACAATTAAGTCCCTTTGACCCACCTTCCACCGAAGATATTTTCGGGACAACGTGACAGGTGGTGAGCCCGTCGCCGCCTTTATGTCCAAGCCAACGATGAAATTCGTACATAAGTTTTTGAAAAACTCATTGGTACTGCCACCTGGGGATCGAACTCGGGTCTCTCGACTCGAAATTCCGACCACCCAACAACTCGGCTATCGTGACTTTGAAATGAAAAAAAATGACATCATTCTCTAGAATATCTTTAGTTGGCAGGTCATGACAGATTAGGAAACTATGTTTGCTAACTCTAAATTAGTGGAATTTAATTTTAATACATGTACCATAGAATCGTCATCAGTGTTTGCTTATTCCATAAATTTAGTTTTCTATATATCTTTTTAAAATATTATGCAAATTTAAATATTAAAAAAGGTAAAAACATTTCTTAATAATTAAGAACTAAAATTAGAATCATCTTATTAAAGATCGAAGTCGAATTACTAATCCTATTTACTTCATATCGGGAACAGAATTGTACGATCCATCCGTAATAAAGTTTATTAAGCTCTTGGCACTCGTCCAACATTCGTTTTGAGGTATTCATTTCTCTTTTATTTTATTTTTTTCACTGGCACATTTCGTATGAAATTCAACCTAAGTTACGTAACCACTACATCTAATGGCATTGGTTGGCCCTGCTGACTGTTAGTCGAATATCACAAATTGGGTACTATCTGTTATATAATATCTAACTTACTTTACTTGATTAACTTCAATAAAAACCAGACCGATTTGTAGATATACAATATTGATAGTAGACAGTATACATTGATAGAATTGATAGATAGGATTATTGATGTAGATATATGATACTGACAGTAGGTAGATTATTTAATATATTTTAAGTATATTTGTAGTTTTTTTTTCCAGACAGAGGTCGTGAAATTTGCATTATTTTATTTACTTTAAAAGTTGCAAAGCGTACTCTCACAATAATTCTCTATCCGATAATAAGTGACTTCAGTAGATTATAACACCGGAAAACATTTTAAAAATAAAGTTATATACGTGGTGGTACTTGGTAGTATTATATTTGGTAGTAAATATCAAGAACTGAGATGAAACGCCTCATAACTTGTGATTATTCTGGCTACCAATACCCTAGTCACAAACGGGACCACGAGATTGGTTACGCTGCTGTTTTATAGCAGGAATACGTCATTTTGCAGCAGGAATCAAATCAAGGGCACTGGCTCAGACGACTCTATGGCGGAGAAAATCATCAATCAAACTCATTAGTACCTGGGGATCGAACGAATATCTTGTTTCAAATTCCGAATACCCATCCTAACTTTTTTTTTACAAAATACTAGTTATATATTATTATAATAAATTTACATAACACGTTTTGTTTTATTAAAAAAATCATCATAAATTTGGATCATACATACAAACATATATGTCGATGTACGAGTATACATTTAATATGAAAGAAGTTAATTATTACGTATTAGAAACTTCCTCACCTTAAACACGTATGTAAAATTATCACTGTAAATATACTTTTATTTAAAAATGATTTAGGTAAATTGTAACTCAAACGTGATGATCCTGAACCTTATTAAATTTCCAATAAAATTTATGAGCCGAAACATTAAAATTTACAGTTAAAATGTTATAGCTGATAGGTTTTAATGCGTTGAAGTTCTTACTTGTACTTTATTTTTAGCTACCAGTTGGTCCACTGAAATAATGCTCGTATTTATCGTAAGGCGTTTATGTGATTGTTTGTAGCTTATTTGTTTCATCAAATCGTTTTAGCTATTGTCGTGGAGGTATTGTCTTGAGAATATGCCATCACTTTTTTCCCCCGTAAATATTGTAAGAGATAATAGAAGCTGGAAAATGACAATATTTACCGATAGATGTCGAGACAATAGTCTCGTAAAGTGTCAGATATGCCTGAAATTAATATTTACAAGTTTTTATACCCGTATGCATGTATTAAGTGTTTTCTTATTTTTGTGTCTGAATATTTTCACGCTATTCCCAATGCTGAGGAAGACAGAGGTCGAAAGTCCTTTTAGAAGTAAAGTCCTTTCGATTTTTAACAAAAATGAATTACCTATAACGCCATGTACCGTAAGCTGATTAGTCAATCACACTTACGAGATAGCTAACGTCTTTAAACAAATCAATATTATTTAAGAATGGTATTTTTCGAAACGGATTTCCCACAATTTATCGGAAGTCGTTGAATTTTATGTGAGGGAAAACATAAAATTGAATGCCACAAGATACACGGTAAGATAGGGTTGTTACTTTTCTTACTCCAATACGATTAAATATTGTTCGAGTTGTTGTTGTAATTTCTATGTGTTTAACATAAATATATAATAACATAATTAAGAACTAATAAATATATAATAACAGCGTATGGTTGATTAAGCTTCGCTTAATAATAAAGAAAATAATAGAGTTAAGACTTAAGTTATTCTTTCATTTTTTAATGTTAACAAATTTTCTCAATGATGACAGACATCCTAACTAAATACAGTATAAACTTTTAATAAAACACTATCTAAATACAATATGTATTACTTATACAAAATTAGCTCGTTCAAAGCAATTAAATGAAATATTGTAATGTTTAATTTCTTTCCAACATGCATAACAGAAGATCGAAGTTAAGGTTAGTAAACGTTAAGTAGTAAAAGTAGGGTTAGTAACTAAAAATTTTTGATATATGTGTATCGAAATATTATTATTAATCATAGTATTTTTTAGTTATGTACGCAAAAAATCTATATTATATATTGGAAAAAGTAAACATTGAAAACGAAGAGCCAAAGATACCATATAATTGCATCATCGTATATAAATAGACCTCCGCGATTCGAGTACAAACATTCTTACTCATCACAATAATGTTTACCTCTAGCGGGATTCCAACCTACGACCCTTACTTTCGAAGGCAGAGTTACTACCAAGTATGCTATCGGGGTACTTAAAATAAGCCCTTTTTTTATTTAATCATGAAAATAAATATATTACAAGCATGTTATTATTATTTTAATTACAGCAAATATTTGGAGAGCACTATGCATCGCTGGGACAATGTGGATGCAATTCCAGTATAATTTTATCACTACTGGAAAAGGCTCCAGAACTGCAAGGACCTCCAGGACCTCCAGGCTTAATGGGCGCAGAAGGCAGAACTGGCGCACCGGGCATTGCTGTGAGTTTTTTTAAACGATCAATACACAGTTTCTGACAAACATCATTCGGTCGCAAACTGTGTGTAATTGGATAAATAATAGTTTACCGCATACATAAAACATACTATACCGTCCATGAATAGTTCTAAACAAATATATATTTGCATAGTACTTTCTGTAATCTCCACAGAAATGCGTTAGCGGGATTTGAACCCGTAAGCATTACTGTATTGCGAAAACCTAGTTTGTTTGTAATTTCATCGCATTTTGCTTTACTTAAATCGGTGATGTTATAGAGTAAGTAATTAATCGATGAAGTTATAAATAAACAATAAAAAGAAAAGTAATAGAGTAAATTTCAGATGATAAAAGTTGCAATGTTTTATTAAATATTATCTAGGAATGTGCTCTAGAACAATCACAAGAACAATAGTTTTCAGTAAATTGACCTTTGCGATCTTTGTTTTGATTTCCTTATTCAGTTGTCATTTAACATTTGTGAATTATACTAAATATTATAAAAAAAATATTTTTGTACTAAAAGGTTCTCTAAAATAATCCTAATAAAAATACCTAAATTTTTATACAGATTTTGAGAACCTTTACTCACATATCAGATAAATTACTCATATATCATTAGTATTATTATAAAATTTCAACGTTTAAGGGTCAACCGGGAATTCCCGGAGAAAGAGGGCCAGCAGGACCTCGAGGTGAGAAGGGCGATAGAGGAGATTTGGGACCTCGAGGCACTGAAGGACAACCTGGTCCTAAAGGAGAACCGGGTATAGACGGAAGAGTTGGTAGCCCAGGCCCACCAGGACCACCTGGTCCTCCAGGCGCTTCAGACTACAGTAATTTTGAAGTAAGTTATAATTAACCTTAACTGTTAGCAAGATTCGATCGGCAAATATTCCGAATAAGAATTTAAAATATGACCGATACTAACTTTTCATTGCCTTACTGGTTAATAGAATGATAGAAATAACCACATTTAAAAATAATTATTTTGAATCTACTTATTTTTATAATTAATAACATAAAGAAATAGACTTGAAAAACTTATCATGATTTATTTTTTCAATCGTTTAGCTTTTTTAAGATTAGAATTTAATTTATGTATTTTTTTTCTGATGATCTAAAAAGTAGGCCATACTGCTATTACGTTGATTCCGTCTGAGAGATATGCAATGATATTGTTAATATATAAGTGATTCCTGATAACCACTCCAACTAAATCTTAATGTTTGTATCTGGAGTGTTTCTCGATAATAACAAGGGTTGTTATAATATAAATGAACACATAATGATAACAATCGTTGAGAATAAAATATAATCACACTTCAAAAAAATGAAAATCTTTTTATCGATGTACATTGTGCACGCCAGATTGCGAAACTATATTTTATAGGTCTAAATATAAATTGGTGCAAATTAACTTTGGTATAATTACCATAGAATTGAAACCAATATATAGACAGTAATCTGGAGTAAAATTATTTCAATTCCATTTAAATTATTTGATTCTTTTATTACCTTCTTACCGTCTCACCACTAAAACATGTACATAGTGGCTTTAATTACATCATTAGTGTTTAATTTTCATTTACCAGTTTTGACGTTATTTACCTAAATAATTTTAACTGGTTAATCGGTATTCCAAAGATTCGACTCCAACTTTAACATTTCCTAGCTGTTTACGCTTCTTGTAGCTGCTTGTCATTACTCTAGTATGTCTATGTGGCTAGTCTGTCATCTGAGTTACCAAGCTAAACATATAAATAATATAAAGTTTTGAAGAAGAACTTATTAGTATAAGCCTTACTGTTGTGGATAAATAATTGAGTAAGTTAGGTACCTAGTCCTTACGCCGTACATAATTTACCACCCTCGTTCTGCGCGTGGGTGTTGTAAGAGGCGACTAGAAATATAATCGTCTACCGACAGATGGCTATCTTGAAAATGACAGACCAAAATATTTGCAGACCGCTGATGAAGAGCAGTGTCTTTGGTGTAAGTACTGCGATCGTCAATCCGCTTGCCAAGCAAAATTATGCGTTTCTAACGCATATTTATCTACAAAATGAATAGATTGTGTGATCACTATACTGTATATAATTCATCATACTCATGCAATCCATTTCTGTTTAGTCAAATTGGAAGCCTAGACAAATTTATAAGGTAAGTCACTTCATGAGCTTTTTGTCATGTTTTTAAATATTAACTCCAACTTATAACATATATAAAACAGGACCACTTTTGTTGCTTTTTCGCATTTAATTAATATAAGAGCGTTGTTAATTACTTTAGAAGTTCTGCTTTAGTTTTCTAAGGCAGATAATATTTATTGAGAATAAGATCAATCAAAGAAGCAATCTTCACTTTTGATTACCTTTTCAACGGAAGCTACTTGAGTTTGAAATAAGGTCAAATGACTTTTAGGATTGGTTGTCTTTCTCGATGAATAAACCAACTGTTTTTCGTCGAACATTTGTAATTACTTTTTTATATTTTAATAGGGAAAAACAAACAACGTATTATTTTTTTTAAACATAATTTATATATGGTAATAAATAAAAAAAAATAAAAATGAATTCGTACTGGGGACAACATCACATAATAAATCTGATTCCAAAGCACTTGCTTTATGGAATTATAAACTACGAAAGTACAACATATAAGATTTATATTTTCAGTTTTATTATGTTACATGTTGCATTTAAATGACTTCTAGTCTGAGCTTATTCTTACTTTATACTTACTCTTACTTTATATATAAGTTTAAACAGATTTCAATTGAAAATTAACATACTTATTTAAATATTAATTTACTGAAATAGTATTTTGTTTATGTTTCGTTATATTTATTGTTATGTCTTTATTTTTGTCATTATTAATAATTTAATATTCTACTGCTACTAGGTGTCCAATTCCGTTTAACGGTTGCGCTAAAAATCAGTGTTGTGTCTACCCGCAACTTATACTGAGCGCAGACCCTTTTGTTGCTGTACTGGAATGTCACTAATCTATTTCTTTCTTTTTTTTTTACTAATTTGTATGTTTTTAGATAAGGCACTATATTTTATTCTTTTAGGCCTTTTATTTGAAATTTTATTGTTTTTGTAAATTTATGATTTAATACTGTTTTTTTTTGTTCCGGTAAAATAAGCAACTAATAAAGTTTATACCTTTCTTTCTGTCTAAAAGTGGTTTTTTTAATACGCTGCAGTATTAGAAAGGATTGTATCCTCAAATATTATCTACCTTAGAAAGCTATTTGAGTATTCGATTCATGCTGAAGTTTTTTATGAAACGAGTGAGATTCAAACCCTCAACGGCCAACGTCCCGTGGCGACCTTCATTCCACTAAGCTTATGTTAACCTCGCCAGATGAAGTCTTAAGTTTCTTTTACATACCTGTAGGATTCCAGCGCTTGATTTTATTAAACTCTTTTATTTTTAAAACTACAAAATTACTCTTCTTCTTCTTCCTGCCCTTATCCCATGCTATGTGGGGTCGGCACAACATGTCTTCTTCTTCCACTCTCCTCTATTTCCCGTCATGTCAATACTCACTCCTTTCTTTCTCATGTCTTCTTTCACACAATCCATCCATCGTTTTTTTGGTCTCCCCATAGCTCTTCGTCCATTCACATTCATCTCTAACATTCTTTTGCCTATATTACATTCTTCCCTCCTCATTACATGCCCGAACCATGCTAACCTACCACTCTTCATTTTCTCTGTCACTGGTGCTATCCATCCTGCATTTATTCTTTTCTTTACGTCCCGGTCGACATTGCCGTCAATTTGGAACATTAACGGAATTCGGAGCAGACTGGTAGGAGAACACCATCCAAGGCAATATGAGAAAAACTGGATGGACTACTGAAGTCACAGAACATGTGTTCAGTTTTGGTTCTGCTTATTTTTAATCCGACACTTTCCAGTTTTTCTTGCCATTTTCCCAGCTTGCTCTGTACCTCAAGGGCTTGCTCTGTACCTCAAGCTCTGTAACACTACAAAATTACTCTAGTTTAAAAATTATTATAACGCTTCGTGTTTCTGCTGTGACAATTTTTGTAATTCGTGCTAATGTTAAGGCTTTTGTTAAGGAATCTCTACTGGGGTCGTATGGAGGAGTGATAGGAAGACCTGGTGCACCAGGACCCAAAGGTGATGCTGGGCAACCAGGCCCGATGGGCATACAGGGAGAAAGAGGATTTACCGGTCAGAAAGGGGAAAGAGGTCAACCAGGCCAGAATGGAGCAAAAGGTGAACGTGTAAGTTATAAACATATACGTGTTTCACGCGTTTCCCAACATAGGTTAAACTAGAGATCTAAACAATTTAGTTCTTTCGACCCACATTTCCCCGGAGCTGAATTAGGACGTGACAGGTGTTGAGCCATTCGTTGTCTTTATGCTTATAAATCATATATAAGTTTTTAACAAAAATTAATGGTACGAAACTACCTCCTGGCGATCCATCTCTGGTATCGGGCGTATATTATCTTTACGCTATTTCCAATATTGGGGTAGACAGAGGTCATGACAATTAAATTCTTTCGACCAACCTTTTACCAAAGCCTTTTACCTATTGCTATCTTTATTACCTAGCCACCGACATAAATTGTACAAACACCTGGGGATCGAATTCGGCTCGACTCGAATTCTGATCACTCGGCTGTTGGGACTCTTAAAAACATATTACTTGCTTTTTTTTAAAAATAATTTCAAAAAAGTTGTCCAAAATCTGAACACTGATCAGGATGTGACAAAACTAAATGTATTTAATTATTTACCCATATTGCGTCGTATCTGACCTGGTAAGTTCTATTTTAGAGTTTAGTTATGTAATAATAATGTTCACACCATTACACATTACATAACTAAACTCTAAAATTTAACCATTTACTTCTCTCCGTCATCCAGAATTGACTGGTAGAGAATGCCTTAAGGCATTAAGTCCGCCTATTGGAACCCTTAGTTTATAAGGTGTAAAATAAAGTATAAATAAATAAATAAGTAATAAATAAAAGTTACGTGTCTTACACAATTGCTTATCAACCAAATGAAAACCCAGATCCTAAAAGATATGATTGTATCACGTAAATTAATGTAAGGCTATTATATCTTCTAGAAATTTCCCATGTTGGGGTAGGCAGAGGTCCTTTACAATGAAGTCCTTTCGACCCACTTTTCACCAAAGCCCCATCTAAGTACGGCAACGTGACAGGTAGAGTGAGCCTATCGCCATCTTAGTGTCCAAGCTTATGGTACATTACAATTACATAAATATATATTTACTTAGATAGATGCTTGCATCTAGCGGGAATCGAAACCGCAACCCTTAGCATCGAAGGTATTGCAGGTACCAACACGGCTATCGGCTAAATAGGGTTAATGTACGCCTTAATCTTGTTTTTGTTCTTTTGACCTTGTAATTACGATAAAAATGTTTGCACAAAAATCATTGTTGAAAATATGTTATTTATTTTGTAATCTTTGAATTTTGATCCTAGATAAGTCTCTTTTGGGTCGGTTTGGTCATTTATAAGAGTTTGTTTTTGTTTTTCAGTATTTCAATTAACTTATCATTGAAATATAATACAACGACAGTTGAATAATTATATTAGCTTATTTTAATAAAAAATTTGCTTGCTAACTGCAAATACTTCGTATAAAAAGTAATAAAGTAAATTAATATATAGTAAGTTTTCACTAGATTTTCAGTTTTGTATCGATTCTGTTAAAACTTGTGACAAATATGTAATATGTAACATAAAAGAAATCTAAAGGATATGAAACACAAGCAACAAAATATCTCAATGTTTTAAAGCTTCTTGCGCGTTCTATCAAACAACGTTAGAACATCAACTATTGGCAAACAAAGTGCTTTCATGTTTAGGATTATAAGAGATTTGTTTTAAAAATATATATTTTTCGTTGTTTTAAAATATAATATGCAAATTTTGTAATAAAATTACAAAATTTAATTTTTCTTAACGTAATTTAGGGGCATCCAGGTCCTCAAGGAGAACGAGGTCCTAAAGGAGAGCGTGGCAGTCCTGGTCTTGACGGCCGGCCAGGTATACCTGGGGCAAATGGTCGAACGGCTGATAAAGGAGAAAAAGGTAGAAACTTAAAACTTAGTTACAAAAATATATCTTCACGCCATTCCCAGTACAGGCGTAGACAGAGGCCTGGATAATTAAATCCTTTGGACCTACCTTCCACTGAATACATTTTATTTTGGAACAACTTGACCGGTGATCAGTTCGTCGCTGTCTTTATTTCCAGCCAAAGATATAAATTGTATGAATTTTTTTTAAAAAACCCTTGGGGATCGGTCTTGATCTCATGACTCAAGTCCTGATCACCCAAACACTCGTCTATTGGCTATAACTTAGTTACAAATTCACGATTAAAATGAATTATGATTTGTTGCTTATTTCAGTCAGATTGTTATTGATTTATAAAAGAAAGATAAAAAATCAAATTTATTTTTTAATTATTTAGTTAATAAATTATTTATGAAACCAAATATGCTGGAAAAAAGCAGATTGTTTTTGATTGGATCTAAAGCATAATCACAACACACATTTACAAAGACCATGTTATATATAACGAGCTCACTGCGCCGGCAATATAGACTATTATAATGTCACAGAAGGTATTAATTTTTAATTAACTTCATTCATTTTTAATTCATTTTTTAATTAATTTCATTCCAACCAAGTAAAACAGGCTTAGTTCAATTGAAAAAAAAAAACCTCACACTAGAAATTTTTTTTCACTAAACACTATGAAAAATTACGTTAAATAAGGTTTTCTGCCATTAGTCGGCTGATTTTC
Source organism: Sericinus montela (assembly GCA_029286605.1). Lineage (NCBI taxonomy): Eukaryota > Metazoa > Arthropoda > Insecta > Lepidoptera > Papilionidae > Sericinus > Sericinus montela. The sequence continues at coordinate 1,262,350 of JAGSMR010000090.1, forward strand.
TAGGAAACATTTCGATTTTTGAAGTATACCTCATCATGTGTATTATTTAGTTAATTTTGTTAAAAAAAGTTTTTTTAAAGGTGAACGAGGATTACCTGGACCCCCTGGACCTCCTGCAGCTTCTTCCGAAGTTTTCAGTTCTGACAACCCTGAGTTTTTGACAGCTGGTAAATTAGTAGTTTTTAATAAATATGATTTTACATGTTACAATCCCTACACATTATTGATCTAAACCTATAGACGCTTATATAAGGCGAATTTTTTCAGTCAACATTTTGGTAAAACATGTCTTATGTATATTACAGTGGACAACATTGTAAATCCCACCCTTAAATGTCTGAAACTACTACGCATACAAGACTTATTGCAATAGCTTCCTATACCATAAAACTGTATACGAAAGACGACTATTCCTTTATTTAAATAGTAATACTCTTTGATGGACATCACTATCCAAGCATATTGCATTAGTATTAGATTGAGTTACCAATAATAGTATTGTATTCCTTGCACAATATGGCATATAAGGAAGAGATTTACGGTTTTGCTTTGAAGTCGACCGAACTAATAAGCAATTAGCTCCCCGCGCTATCACACATTGTAACCTTGCTAACTGAATACCTTACAAATAATTAGGGTCATCAAATAAGTAGTCTAAAATATACCTATTGTATCGGATCTAGCGAATTAACCATTCTCCATGTTATCGTACAATTCGATTACTCATATCTTTTTTCTTTTGCTACTTTGCTTTAGAATTTGCTAACTTAATCTTCATAAGTTAGTTTTTGCCTACTGTCACTCCATTTTATTGTGAACTGCCGTAATATGACTAAAGTCATAATTATTATAAATACTGACATACACATGTATGGGCAACATCACATACATTGTTCTAATTTTAAAGTATGCAGCTGAAGCACTTGTGTTATGCAATCAAAAACAACGTAGGTACCACAAACACCCATGCATGAGCAATGCAGAAAAAAGTGGTTTTCTACATTGACTCGTCCGGGAATCGGTAATCAGGACGTCAGAGCTGACGATATCATGAAAACCGGCGTGTATGCTACTCTTCCAGGGAGATCCTTTAATAATGAAAACTTTTTTCAGGGCGTCGAAATAATATAAATTCAGAAAAAGGAGAAAAAGGTGAAAAGGTACTTATCGCATACATCTACATTCAATTTATTTTTAAATTAAAACGGTAGAAACTTAAAGGAAATGATAGGATAATTACGAGATATATTATTTGTTGTTTGACCTGGACTTGACCCCTAGAGCATTAGTATCGTTTATGAGCAACTTTACCAATTCTGAGAAAGATTTTTTCGTAATACTCAATTCCATTAAACCCCAATGTAGCGATATGAATACGTCAATCTCTTATTATAATTTTTTTATTTATTAATTTTAATCGCACATAAGTTGTTGAAAAAATCTATTGGTACGAGCCGGCCACTTGGGCATCGAACTCGGGTCTCCTAACTCAAAATCCGATCACTAAAGCACTCACCTTTCGTGACATAGTATATATATATATATATATATATATATATATATATATATATATATATATATATATATATATATATATATATATATATATATATATATATATATATATATAAATATATATATATATATATATATATATATATATATATATATATATATATAAATATATATATATATATATATATATATATATATATATATATATATATATATATATATATATATATATATATATATATATATATATATATATATATATATATATATATATATATATATATATATATATATATATATATAATATTAAACGTTTGTCCAACAGGGCGAAAAAGGTCTTCAAGGAAACGATGGGACACCTGGTTTTCCTGGAAAAGATGGAAAAACTGGTGAAAGGGGCGACATTGGACCATCGGGAATGCCAGGTGTTTCTGGTCCTCCAGGCCCTCCGGGCCTAAAGGGAGAAAGAGGGGAAAGAGGTCCTCCTGGCCCAATAAGCATTACTTCATCGGGTTCAGATATACTCACTATAAAGGTTCGTACAACGTATTGATACGAAATTGTCTATACTGGAGGTAAAATTTCGCTTACTGAAATATTAATACGTAACGTGTATTAAATAGGGCGAGAAAGGCGAAACAGGTCCTCGTGGAAGAAGGGGTAGACCTGGACCTATAGGACCACGTGGAGTTCAAGGACCTCCGGGTATTCCAGGTACTCCAGGACGACCTGGTGACAAGGGCGACATAGGTTTACCTGGTTGGATGGTAAGTGAAAAACATTTGTAACATAAAACTATTAAGACCAAACCATATAGCCCTTTATCAATATGGACTGGAACAATTACTATTGCTATAAATCCTTTCAACCCAGATTCGACAAGAGCTAATATAGAACAAGGTGAGCCTGTCATTAACTCTTATGTTGAAACAGACGCTATTATAAGTTTCAAATAGCTCTTACTGTTCGAGGTCTTCACAAGTTTTCACGCAATTTACAAAATTAGGAAAACAAAGAGTTCATAAGATGGTATGTGATTGTTAACACCAAGTTACCCTACGAAGAGGAGATGCGCGTATATGCATTTGAAAAAAGGAAAGTTCATAAATCTGGAATAAAATGAGGAATAACGCGGGTCGGGGAAGGGGTTGTTGGCATACCGGACAAAAACACAGAGACACACTTGTTAAATAAGTCGTACCAGCTGAGCCATGCATCATGCAATTAGCAAATTATAAAACCAGAACTTCACAATATAATTAGGAGTATAAAACTATTTCGAAACTTCTAAACACGCAATTCCCAATACAGGGGTAGACTCTACTCTAGAGGTCTAATCTAGACAATTAAGTCCCTTTGACCCACCTTCCACCGAAGATATTTTCGGGACAACGTTACAGGTAGTGAGCTCGTCGCTGCCTTTATGTCCAAGCCAACGATATAATTCGTACATAAGTTTTTGAAAAACTCATTGGTACGAACCTGCCACTTGGGGATCGAACTCGGATATCTCGACTCGAAAATCCGACCACCGAACCACTCGGCTATCGTAACTTCTAAACACATGGCGTAATATAATTTACGATTACGTTATGTATAAAATTTTAATAAAAACGACATGGAGTAATTATTGACTGTAACGTTATAATTATTTTTCATAAACTGTGTGTATGAAAACTGTGTGTTACTGTACAATGTGTGTTAAATTAACTTTATTTGTGCATTCATGATAATGTATTTTATTTCATTTGTTCTGCTTTCCATAAAGAGTCTAAAGGTAAATTGAAATTTAAAACATTTTTTTATTTATAATAAAATTATTTCGTAACTGAATAACATTTTTAAATTGTTAAACATTTTAGGGACGACCAGGTACGCTGGGGCCTCCGGGAAATCCTGGACCAGTTGGCCCTAAAGGAGAGAAGGGTGATCCTGGTGTCAATATATTAGACGTGTCAATGGTAAGTTGCAGTTATTACATTTATTTAAAATATGAATCTTGCGAATATAATTAAGATTTTGGATTTTGGGCAAATCCCAAAATTCGTGTATTTTTTTTTGTTCAGCTATGACAAAAAAATATATAATTAGAATTTAAATAAAGCATTCGTTTTAGTTTCTAAAGAATGCTAGCTATTCTGGACTTCATATTGATAATAATAATAAAATTTAAATTTTGCACTGAGACCTTCATTTTCTTTAATGTACACGTTGTTAATTGAACACGTTATGTTAATTGAACACGTAATGTGTTCAATTAATATGAAGCATATCAGGCCTTACAAACTACAAAGGTTTTAAATTAATTACTTTTTAAATTACCAACCATAACAAAATCAAGCTATATTAAAAAGAAAGAATGGAAATAATCAACACAAGAACAGTCGTGTCGTATCGGAGTTAAGGAAATTAAATATATAAAACACTAAAATATTAAATATTATTATCAACCTTCAAAATATCAAATTAAGACAAAACATTATTTTCTGATAACTATCAGCCTCAAAAAAGAGACTTAGTTAAGCCTTTGTATTTGGTTTAGAAAGGAAATAAAGTTTGTAGATCTTTGTTAATTTGCATTATATTATTTAAAAAAATATCTTCACGCCATTCCCAATATATTTTTACGCCGTTTCCAGTGGTCAGACAGACAGAGTTCTCGACACTTAAGTCTTTTTGACCCACCTTCCACTGAAGATATTTTTGGGACAACGTATAAGGTGGTGATCCCGTCGCCGTCTTTATGTCAAAACCAACGATATGAATCGTTCATTGGTTTTTGAAAAAACCTATTGGTACGAGGTTGCCACCTGGGAATCGAACTTGGGTCTCTCGACTTGAATTCCGATCACCTAACCACTCTCTGTGATTAAATTACTTAGGTTTGTTAAAACGATAGATTTAATAAAACTAATTTATATAATGCACCGGCCCAGCTGAAAATTATTCTGCATATTTTCATTTATTTATATCAAAAGTAAAAGAACGTTCTTTTACAGATTTTAAGATAATGTTCACTTGACTTTGTTATTTTGATATAGTTTCAATGCTTGTTTATCGCAAATTAATGTAAAATACTATATTCCATGGTTTACTTATTGACGAATACAAATACTTGACATTTGTTCCAAGTATTTAACAATTTGATGTCTGACTAGTAAAGTAATTTTGAATCCAATTTGAACGACGAATCCCATTCGCCTGCATTAGGAAAACTAAGATAACATATCTGTGCATAACATAGCGTGTGACACGAAGTAGCAATGGCTTGTCCATCTTGATCTTCATCCTCTTTGGTTAATGGCCTCTCATAACAGAATTCTGCCAATGTCAGGTCTGTAGGATTGTCCTTAAAAACTGGCATAACTACATATATCTATATAGATCTTCACGCAATCCCCAATTCAGGGGCAGACAGAGGTCTAATCTAGACAATTAAGCCCCTTCGACCCACCTTCCACTGAAAATATTTTGCGGGACATCGTGACAGGTGTTGAGCCCGTCACCATCTTAATGACCAAGCCAAAGATATGATTCTTACATAAGTTTTTGAAACACCCATTGCTACGAGCCTGCCACCTCGAGATCAAACTCGGGTCTCTTGAATCGAAATTCCAACCACCCAACCAGTCGGCTATCGTGAGTTTTTTTTAATTTAATTTAAGCAAATATTTCTTATTCGTATTGAATTTAGACAACCTTACTTTAAAAAAGATTTCTCACTTTAGTTCAAAGGTGAGAAAGGTGAACGAGGATATGATGGGATGCCAGGACAAAAAGGTGAACAAGGTCCACCCGGTCCGCCAAGTCCAGTCGGACAGAGATTGGACGCTTTTCAATACGTACCGGGTCCACCGGGACCACCGGGCCCACCAGGCCCCCCAGGCTCACCCGGCGTCTCAATTGTTGGTCCCAAAGGAGAACCAGGTCTCAGTTATTACGAAGAATACCCGTCTCTCGGCAGTACTAAATTCTACGGAAAACCTGGTAATTTCCTTACGGGTTATACACTTTGAATGATATTTTAAAATTATCATATAAGTATATATTTATAAATTAGTGATACTTTTAGTGATACGGCTAATATGCACAAGATCTCTATTTCTCAAAATTTTTATTACTATTATGTCTAAACGCAACATCCCTGACGAGGTAGGCACTTACATTTACATATATTCACATGTCAATATTAAAATATTACCTTCTATAAATTCTTCATTTTGTTCATACACGCACGCGTATATATTTTCAACATGTTTATTCATAATAGTTACTTGCCAAGGTGAATTTGTGGTGTTAATAAGTTACCTTAATCAGATAATAATAAATAAATAGCTATTTACAGTAAATGGACTTTATTTTGCAGAAATTTTAGAGTTTTAAGATTAGAGATAAGAATTGTTTAAATAAATAATTATGAATGGAAAAACATTTAATTTATATATGACTAATTATGGTAATGAATACGTTAAATACGAAAATCTCCGGAATTGCGTTGATCACTCTAAAGCTATTTCTAGAAAATATCTTATAAAAACATTAAGAAAAAGCACAGAATACCTGTGGAGTTCCTTTCGTCTGATTTTTCTCCATTGGGTATTCCGTGCTATTCATGACTATTAATGTGATTGCCGCTTACGACACCTCCTGTAACAGGACGGTAAACTAATATAAACAATATAAATATTGTTAAGCCTCTGTACCATTTCCTCTTTACCTTTGTACCTTTGAACGATTTATCTGCAATTTTGTATCTTCATTTACGCTGCTTGGAACAGTTGCGAAGAGTCCATTTGATGAGCTAAAAGCTCTCCGTGAACTGAAGGATCTTAAAGACAAATCTAGAGACCGCGAGTGTAAGTTTTCAGTTTATTTTATTAGCGAATGTAAACTAATTATATTCATTCGATTAAAGACGGCAACAAAATGCACTTCCTATCCTGAGGATTAAGAATACCTCTGTAATATTACTTGTAATACTTTAAAGTCATCTTTATACTGGCTACAATTTTAATTAAACCTAGAATTCTAATTTACAGTAAATAACTATTAAGTTAATTAAGTTACAATGCACCAAGCATATATAAAAAATATGAAACAGTCATATAAATAATGTAATATACTCATGTTACATAAACACATGTTCTGTAAGAGGAATCTACTATAAATAATGTTCATAAAATCGTGAAGCCATTAATGTATATAAATCTTAATATTTATAAACCGAGGGGTGTCGGTGTAAGAATAATATCATCCGCTCTCTTACTTCAGTGTCATAAGAGGCGACTAATGGAAAAGTTATGAAAAAACAAACGGGTACTGACAAATGCGGCTTACCCATCTTGAAAAATAAAACGATGCAGCAGAGTTTCAGCGTCTCAGGTGTCTGGTTCTGCGATTGCCAATCCACTTGCCAAGCGTAGAGATTATGGTAAACCTATATGGGAGGGCCTGTGCCCTGCGGTGGATTTTACAGGCCGTTATGATGACGATGAAATCTTAATATGTAATAATGTATGTAATCTTGTTCTAATTTGATTTTTTTCACCTCAGCTTTCGCAAATACTGATTCGAGAAGTCACCGTAACGATGAATCCAATAGTGGAAAATCAACTTCAAGTGCGGCTGTGTTCCAAACTACAGAAGAAATGATGAGAGTAAGAAACAGTCGATCATTATCTTCACCACTAATATTATCAAGATGCTGTTAGTCCACTCCATATCCTCGTTATTAATTACTTCTCAAATTATATTAAAACAGTCAGTTATTCAAATCACATTATGTTGGTACATTGCACTGAATTTTTTTAAACGATTTTATCGGAATATAATACCAATTTAATTATTATGTTAGAAGCTCAAACTCCGTGGACTAGTGGCAGATACACTGGTTTACTAGGTGTCCACAGCTCTAAAGTCTCAAGTTAGATTCCCGGACGGGTCAGTGTAGAAAATCTCTTTTTGTACATTTTTTCGGGGTATTTGTGGTACTTCCGTTGTTTCCGATTCCTTAATACAGGTGCTTTAGCAACATGTTTTGCTATCAAAGTAATGTATGAGACGTTGTCCTTATTTTACATGTATTTATTTATTTAAAGCCCATGTAAATGATAAAAATATTCAATTTGTATTACAGCTCGCTTCAGATAATCCAGTCGGCGCTTTGGCTTATGTTGTGGAAGAACAGGCATTGTTCGTAAAAGTTAATTCTGGTTGGCAATACGTTTTGGTAAGTTTAATCATTATCCATACTATTATACATAACGGCCTATTAAAGTTCACTGTGAGCTATCTAGATAGGTTTACACCCATCTAAAGATTTTACATTACTTACATTATTAAATATATGTAACTGTAATCCTAACTTTACACCAATTACTCGATCCCAACAGCTTGGTTCATTGGTAACGCAGTCTGCTCCAGCACCGCCAACATCTGCGCCTGTCACGCCTCCAATGCCAGCGGCAAGTTTGGTTCACATACCACAGATATCAAATTTAGTGGATAATTCACCAGCTGTGCCATCGTTGGGACCAAGCGTAAGGATCATTTACATAGCAAAGCTTTTCTATTTTGATTTAGTTCAAGTAAAGTAAAACTTAATGTATTTTTGTGTTATAAACAGGCAAATAACATTTTTATAGTTTATTCACATACATATTTCATTTTAGTTCATAAATTTTACATAAATCGATTATGATATTAATGATCATGATTCATCATTTTCTCGCAAGTTCAACCTTACTTTTGTTTGACTGGCCGACAAAAGAAGCTCCAATGACTAATTATGAAAGAATATATTTATCCCTGAGATCATTTCAATGTCACTAAGCTCAGTATGTTGTTTTTAATTCATTCTTTAACAAAGTACATATTCCATTGACATGAGCAAACAAATTTTATATAATTATTAAGTAAGATTTCTATAATTCTTTTTGATGGATATTTTGAACTTTGAAGTAGTGTAGTAGTAAAGTGAGGTACTATATAAATTTTAAAACCCACCGCTCAAAATCTAGGCCAATTTTTGTAAAACTGAATCCCACATACCATTCCGCTGAATTCAAACTTTTAATTTAAATTTTAACTCAACGGTTTATAGCAGTTTCTTGTTTTATTCATTAATTTTAATGAGAACTTAATACCCAACTTATAATTTATGGTTTATGATAGTGAAGACCGTAGTAAGTTTAACCACAAAAATAACTTTTACTATAATTTATTTATAGTAAAAGTTATTTTTGTAGTTAAACTTAAATACACACATAGATAGGAATCACGTCACATACATTGCTCTGATGCCAAAGTAAGTAGCCTATGCACTTTGAGTTATGGAATCAGAAACAAAGAAGGTACCAAAAACACTCAGATAGGAGAAAATGTAAAAAAATGTCTAAGTCCACAGAGCTGGCAACACCATAAAGTCGTCAATAATAAATTAAACTGTTGAAAAAGAAAATAATTATATAGCAAAAAATAAAAACTATCCTTTTTTAGTCCAAGTCACTACACTAATGTAAATAATTTAATATTTTGAAGCGACCCTAAACGTTCTCTTATCGTTTAACTATTAGTTAGTTACTTAAAAATTAGAACCCATATGAATTCAAAAATTAGACTAAAATGTATTTTTCTCGCTTTTCAGTTTCTTCCTTTCCAATGGTTTAATATTTTGAAAAAGAAAATTGCGCCGTTTACTTTCTTGTAAACAGTCCAATGTATTTGATAGATTCCAATAGATTGTATTAGGATTGAAAAATTTCCCACAAAAAACTGTATGATGGATTAATTTTTAATCAATCCTTTTAGTATCAATGTAAATGTAACCATTTAACTATTTTTTGCCAAACTGTCGTCTTACCTACTTCTGCCACGGTATAGCATAGTTACAACAGTTGTGTTATGTATTGAATAATCCTGGGGAATGAGCCCAGTTATTATATAAATACGCCTAATTAGCGTATTATATCATTATCATATCAAATGTTATGCAATCCATCAATGCAGTTTGAAAAATGGAGATCAAGTTTTTATTAAGAGAATTCATTATCAAATTACTTTCAGCCTTAAGCATTGTTTTATTTAATCAATTGAGCAAAACAAGATAACAACTGACCTATGCAGTGTAATGACCTTAGATAATATTGTTATTTTATAACCGCATGTTGTAAGTATCAGGATATCCAAGCTTCGCTTCGGTGTTAACAAAATTAAATACAATTAAATATTTCCATATGTATATAAATGTCCATATATACAAATCCATATATTTCCACAAATAAACTTGCCTTTTGCCCTTTAGTCTATACTAGGGTGATCGTCAGTAAATTTCAACCCACTTTCTAAAACAACATATTTCGAACCAACTTACAGGTGGCACACTTATTTTCTTATTTTTAACATCAAATAATCCCATTTACTACCCGTATGTATTTATGTTTTCGACAATTTACTTCATAATTATAGCATTTCAGATTTATCTCATGGAATCCGTCCTCCCCCAAGTGTGCCGCAATACACCATTCCGACGTACCTACATTAAACGAGTCCCCGCAACATTTTACAGATTAAAAACTGTAAAAGGTATATAAATATATAAAAAGAGTCATAAAGATCTTAAATCAAAGAATTTGAAATTTGTTAAAAAAAAATCTTACTAAACATCAAATATCGTTTGCTTTGCATAAGGTCATTATGCAAATCTAATATCAAAATATCACACATTTAATTTTAATATAGATAATTTTTGATAAATGTCTACAGCTTCGACTTGCTGCATTGAACGAACCTCTATCTGGAAACATGCATGGCGTACGTCGCGCCGATTACTCTTGCTACAGGCAAGCTCGGCGTTCTGGACTAAAGGGTACCTTTAAAGCCTTACTAACAAGTAGGTAAGACATACAGCAAAACATTATATACCTTTGCTAATAAACTGTGGTATCTTTAATAATCATTAAAGATATTTTAATTATTATTCATTATATTAAAGTAATGTAGGTCTTACATCAAGTTTAATATCAACTTTATAGTAATGATATTTAAATTTTTAAAACAGGAATTGGAATTATTTTTGTTTAATACTTACCACTTAACATCATTATTACTGGTAAAACTAATAGAAAGATATCTTTGAGCTTTTTTTGTTAATATTTAATATTCACTCTATTAGCTTATTTCAGTAATTATTTATTTAATAATTACCAAAAAATCATATAAATTTATATACTCGACTTTAAAGCAAAAATTATTTCTATATTAGCCTATATAAGTCCAGTGTTTTATATTATCACTCGCAAAAAATAATAGACAACGATTGAAAATCTGATTTGTAAATTTTTATTTTTTCCTGTAATCAATACATTGTATTAAATCTCAAAGAGTAAATAAGAAGAAAATCACAACTAACCTTTCTCGTTATTATATTCTGCTTATTATCAATATTATTTTTAAGTATGGTATCCTAGATTTCGAATAAATTTAATAGAAGCATTAAGTTAACACAAAATATCGTTTGATAGCTCGAACTATCCAATTCTGTGGTAACATTAGCTATGCGGAGACTGCTGAGCAATATCGTTTGAGTGCATGGTAATTTTGCTTTTAGACAACGATATTTCACAAATATACTTTTATATTTGTCTTAAATTATTTGTTTAAATTTATTTATGTTATATTTTTAGGATACAAAACCTAGATTCAACAGTTCGCTACTCTGACCGACATTTGCCTGTTGTAAACATTCACGGCGATATTCTGTTTAAATCCTTTTCGGATATATTTGATGGCAGTGGAGGGTTAATGTCGGGTTCTCCTCGGATTTATAGCTTTAATGACAAAAACATCATGACTGATTCAAATTGGTGAGACTATTTTATATTTAAAGATTTTTTATATTTAAAGACATTTTCCTCAACAATAGTCACGGAAGATGCAAACACGCCGCAATCGCAGCCGGTTTTCTATTTATAAACTTGTCGACACAAAACTGGATAGAAGATAAAATGCTTAATTTTAATAAAGTCATTTAGCACTTTTTTAATTATTAATATTAATTATTTTAGACAAAAATACAGTTGTTATAGGAATTAGGAGGGTTTTCTCTATAATTTTGTAAAATTTGTGGTCTTGTGTTGTGTTTGTGTGTTTCGTCGTCTCGTTGATTGTTTCTTGGTTATTTGTTTACATAAATTATCTGGTAAATGTTTCTTAAATTATTTTATACAAATACTTAAAAAAGTTGAATAATAATATCGGACGGAAATTGTATCGGACGGATAATTAACACTTTTGTGTTCATACTCCGCTACACAAGTTCCAATAGTAAGTGAGATGGAGGAATAATTAGGACACATTTTAATATAAAACATTACTTACACTAGGCCTCAAAAGTTTATATGGCATGGATCGGAAACTAGTGGAGAACGTGCAGTTGATACATTCTGCGAAGAATGGCAGAGCAGTGATCCAACCGCACGTGGCATGGCATCTTCTCTCTACTCACACAAGTTGTTGTCTCAGGAAAGGTAGGATTGTACATTCATAAATTAAAACTGTTATTTTTTAAGTTATTTGAAGTAACAACAAATGACACGATACATGAAAAATTGGAAATGTGATTTTAACAATATAATTGCTATCCAATAGCCCAGTTTATAGTAACCCTGTCTTAAAAGGTTGCGGGTTCGATGTCCGATACAGTGAGATATGACTAAGTTTTCACGATCTCTGAGTAATCCAGTATTGGAAAACACGAGAATTTGTATATAAAAAGAAGATCTACTTCTCGTAACGCTGTTATAAAAACGCTGACTGCATTGCCACATTGAACGAGTACAATAGTCATTGGAGGAAATAATAATTTTTATATTTGAATTTTGAGAAGTATTATTTTATCCAAATTATATTATTATTTGGTAACGAATTACTTTTTGTGTATAATATCTATTTTACAGATACACTTGCAACAATCATTTCGCAGTACTGTGTATAGAAGCTACGTCACACATCGGTAACCGCAGTAAGCGAAATATTAAAAGGTAAGTTCAAATATTGTTTTCATATACATGTTATGATATTATTCAAAACAATTTTACTCACGCGATGTACACGAAATGTAACTTATTTTATTTTGCACAATTTTTGTGTGACACTGTGACCTTTAATTGCAAAGAATTTTGTAAATCTTCTGTATTGGCATAATAATGTAATCCCATGATTTTCGTTAAAGACTACTGAAGCGAAAACTTTAAAATGTAAGGGATCGCATAAATTGTCGCAATATAGATAAAAACTAGCAAAACTTGAGCAGACCGGTGAAGTACAACCGCTTGCTAAACGTGGCGATTGTGGGAAAACCTTCCTGAAAGAAAAATATATGTCCTACAATGGACTTATGCACGCTTTTGAGCAAGTAACAAATTGTGACCTACACGAGTATTTTTTTTTTCATTACATTATTACTGTTATTTTCAGATACAATGATACAAGATTGTTGGATGATGAAGACTATCTTTACAACGCAGAAGAATATCAACAATTACTAAACGAAATTTTTGCTCAACCTTATAGGGAAATGTAAATCTAGTTGCTTTTATTATTAATATTCAGTTAACTTTGACGCCGTTTTTAAATGCGGAACGGTGTTAAAAAGTTTACACCAGCTATTAAGAAAAAAAATTTGTATCTATACTCATGTACCCATGTAAGAATTTATAATTATTTGGTGTAACAAAAAATTTGCAAAAGACGTTCGCAAAAACCAATTTCTTGGTGACGATTTCAATATCGCAGTGCGCGCGCTACGTAAACTCAAACTTTCTTCTTATCGCGCCAAAAGAAGTATAACTTTTAACAGTGGTAGAGCCACGCACCGGCTTTTGTTGTTGCATGAATAGGCCGGCTCGCCCGGGGAAGTACCACGACCTCACAGAATACCGACGTGAAGTAGAAGTCTAACAAAATTCTGCGTTTCGTCTGGTGAGTGCAGGCAACCGGAGCCCCCTCCCACAATTCTGAGGGGGGGGGTGTACTGTAAGGTCGGCAACGCATCTGCTATGCCTCTGGTATATCGGGTGGTCATGGGCAGCGGTAATCACTTACCATCACGTGAGCCACCTGCTCGTTTGCCTCCCTTTTCCATAAAAAAATAACTTTAAAACTATTTCGTATGAGATTACATTGAGCTGCTACAATTTGTGTTGGTGCGAGATTCCTATTACTTAACACTTAAAAGAATTCGATAGTAGAAAATTAAAGTGACGTTCATATACTCAAAATTAAACGTTAAAAAATTATTTCAACTTGATAAGTGTTGTAAATTATCGGAAATCGAATGTTATTAATGTTTACGTTAATCAAATTGATATGCTTTTTGTGATAAGTATCCATAGGCTAAATTAGTATCACAAGAATTTAATTTGAGACTGTAAATATTGCTTGTACTTTTGGAAAAAAATAATAATAAATATAAGCTTGTGACTCAATTGAGGTATTATTAATAAAAACTGCCTAATTTATACTATAATAACTTACCGTAAAATATTGTAGAACTTAGTATTAAATGGAGAACATTGGACGTTTCATTTTTTTTTACCTAGTGCCTATTTTAATATCCTTTTTAACGATGTAGTATACGTATGAATTGAAAAGTGTGCATAATAGATTAACTGTCATGTTTATTTTGGGTTAAAGATGCTGTTTATCATTGTTGCTCATTGTAAGACTATATAATATGTGCCATTGGAAAGTATCTGTTCAATGAAATTATATGCAAGTCTGATTTTATTTTCTAATCATGTATCAATTAAAAATAATGTTACTAAGTACTTACCTAAATATGAATCGTCTCTAAACTAGTTTTTTATAAATGCTATGTTAAGTTGACTAGTCTTTTTATTTGAAATGTAATTCCTGAGTGCACGTAACATTGTATGGCTTGTTTTACATAAATTCGTTGTTAAACCAAAGAACAAAAAGAAAGAACAAAATTAATACAGGTAGCCAGTGTAATTTTTATCATAATGGTGCACCTGGACATTTATAATTTAAGTTATTTTAATTCATGACATACCAATCAGCATTTAAGAATGTATTTTAGTATTTTAAGCTATTCGACATCAAAAGTTGTGTATTAAATAATTGTACGGCATATTTGTACAGTTTACTAGAATAAATGTTTTGAAGACAACTACGATTTTCATTAGAATTACACATAATCAAAAAGACAAACGAGACAAGGATATTGCCACGGGCAATTTTTTTTAACAAATTCTTGATGTTAATTCAAGGCGCAAGACGTGTTTTCATAATTTAAACTTGTATCCTGATGTTGATAGCCTTTCTTTTTAATAAATATGATACATGTGAGTTGAACCACCACTTGATCATTATTTTTTTACATTCGATAAAATCCGTGAGGTAATAGCCCTTAGTATCGTGGGTGTTGTAGAAACAACTAGGGGGAAAGAAACTGATAGATAACACGATATCTTGACTGAATAGATAGAGAATAGAATAGATCAAAATTAATTGCCTTCGCCAATTCGCTTCACAAGCATTACGATTGCGACCAATTCTTTTTACTGTAACGGCCCATGTCCTACAGTGGACTTTGAACGCTTTTATGTTATATACGTATTCATTTAGTTGACTGTTTTGATATAATACTATTATCAAATATTTACATATCAGTCATGACTTCACAAAACAATTAAAGACATATCTCGAAATAAGTCGAACAAAGTCCAACTGATTTCTAATCTACTTATTTTTGAGTTATCTAATGTATTACACACGTGATCAAGACTGTTAAGTTTTTTTTTATGCAGTAATCTTTCCTGGATCGTTAAGCTGATTAGTGGACGGACACACGTATTTTTATATAACTACTTAATGAAAAACTATAGATTTAAGAATACAGTATAATACATACATCTTCACGTCATTCCCTATACAGGGGTAGACAGAGGTCGAGATAATTAAGTCCTTTCGACCCACATTCCACGAAGACATTTTTTGGGACAAAGTGACAGGTGGTCAGGCCGTCGCCGTCGTCTAAGATTTTGAAAAAAAAAACCATTCGTACGAGCCCTTGGGATCGAACTCCGGTCTCTTGAGTCAAATTCCGATCACCCAACCACTCGGCTATCTGGGTTTTTAAGAATATAGTATAATAGTATAAAAATACCTATACTAGAAAATAATACCTAAAACTAAATGATAATTTAATTGACTTCTTAAGAAACATCGCCCACCAGAAACCTGTACGACGCTTGATGTAAATATTGAAAATTAAGCAAACATACCATACCTCATTTTTCCGTTTGTATACAAAGTTTATATCTGTTGAGTACTTCGCAAGTATTTTTATGATTCATTTTAGTTACTTATGGAAAAAGATAGTTGTCCAGACTATTTTAAATACACATTTACACAAAAAGCACTTATGTGCAGCTTGTTTCATTAAGTATTACTGAATTTACTAATTGCAGTAAAGTGCATTACTTTTTCAGTTTCAGTTCTTTACTTTTGCAGTTTCAAATATCAATAATAAAAATATAATTATATCTAAAAACTTAATATCTTTAACTTAAAAAGGGAGCATTTAAAAAATAATAAAATATAAATTATTTTAACATAATTTTAGTATTATGTTATGAAACTACTTTCGTAAAACATCTCTTCTTCTTATTTTTAAAGGCAACCCACCAACAAAACCTTCAGCGACTATGGCTGTCGGTTCTGGCTTTGGGTTTCTCACGCTGCATGTTGCGGGTTCTACCGTGAATTTCTGTAAGACTGCAGCAAGCCCGGCCATAGACTGCATTTGACCTAATCTTGCTCCTATAAGTAATAAAAAAAAGATTATAAAAAATACCTTCACGCCATTCTCAAAAAAGATCTAAAAGGACTTAATAGTCCTTAAGAACCGCTTTTCAACGATGAAATTTTTTAGCACAACGTGACAAATGGTGAGGCATTCGCCGTCTTTATGCTTAAGCCGTATCTGGTACATAAGTTTGAAAATACCCATAGGCAAGAACCTACCATCTGCGGATCAAACTCGGGTCCCTTGAATCGGATACCGATCACCCAAACACCCAGTTATAGTGACTATTATAAAAATATTTATACTAATTTTAAAAAGATATCATAAACTACGTGACTATGATAATTTATGCGAAATAATCTTTCTTTCAGTGAGTGTTTTAATATCCGACTAAGGAAAATACTTTGAGTACTGTAATGGCTAATGAAAGATAGCGGAACAATTATCTACATCAGATAGAAAGGAACCACATAGTCGGATCATTACAATGTAGAAGTGTAACTCTTTTCCCAAGACTCAATAAATTGCCCTTAAACGAAATAAACTATTTCTGATTTGTTTACTAAGCCGGTAGTATAAATGTATGTACTTTTGTATTTAAGACAAAAATTTTTCAGAAATTGCAGTAGTACTGCAATACAAATCCATTGTATAATAGGTCCAAACAATAAAATGTTTCTATACAAACCTGGCGCTAATATTGTGTAAATCCTAATTATGTTCAGGTCTGAAAGTGTAATAAAAAATTGACTCACGAAAATATATTAAGATATTGCCGAATTGTTTTATTTTAAGAATATTGCAACAGAAATAAATACGATATTCTATACTTTTTTGTAGGCTTATTAAATTTTTAATTTTGGAGCATTATTTCTAATTATACGTTTTTTATTTTAACTTTATTCTACTTACAAATATTTTGAGTTACTTCAATTAAAAATATTTCGAATTTAATATTTTGAGTTACTTCAACAAAAAATTATTTCGGTGGAAGATGGTATGAAAGGACTTAATTGTCTAGACCTCTGCCTACCCCAGTATGGGGAATACTGCATAGAAATTTTAACCTACTATGTAACACTGCCATAAGCTGTGGTAACCACCACCAACCACACACCACAACCGTTGTCTAAACATGCGTAAAAAGTTTGATAACAATCAAATTAAACATACCAACACATGCCCTTGGACCCTCACCAAAGGGCAGAAAGAATTCCTTATATTCTTTTGTTCCAAATTTAAACCTTTCTGGATCAAACTTCTCTGGGTTTTTAAAATATCTTTCATCATTATTAATAGCTTGAAGAGGAATCAATACTTTAACATTTTCATTGATCGTTAATCCAATCTCAGGAATAGTATATTCGGGTGATGTACATTGTCTTATAAGAAATGCAACTGACGGATACATTCGCATCGCTTCATAAAAAGCTTTCTCTAAACAAACCATTTCATTTACGGCCTCGTAAGTAATTTTGTTATTATATTTTAACAGAACTCTATCGATTTCCTCCTGAACCTTTATTTGGTAATCTGGGTTAAAAGCCAATTGATGTAGCGTATAACTAGATGCTGTTGATGATGTTTCAAAACCAGCTCCAAAGAAAACAAACACTTGAGCTATTAGTATCATGTCAGTTATTTCTAACTCCACTATTTTTGGCGTACCATCAAAGTTCTTATATTCTATAGACTCGCCAACAATTTTTCCTTTTTCCCTAAGTTCTAACATTAGATCAATAAAGTCATTTTTTCCTGCGGGCTTGTAATTCCTCTCTTTCAACACTGTTTGTACCAAGAAAGTCATAGATTGTTCCAATTCAGGTGCTAGGAGATGTAAATTTTTAAATGTTTCGGGAAACATAAACTTCAGAGCACCATTAATACCATCCCGGAAAGTTCTCTTAAAAATTCTTTTTCCTAATTTTCTAAATTCAGAATTTTCGTTGTTTAAAGAATCCGTGCTTATGCCAAACCCACAGGCGCCAATAAAATCCGTGGTATACCTAGCCATAAGTTCACGTACATCATAAAAGTCCAGCTCTGTAACTTCTTCTGTGATAACTTGTAACTTTTCTGCTCTGTTGGTTATGATTGGAAACATGGCCTTTATTTTGCCGGTACTAAATGCAGGTGTGAAACGTTGCCTTATTAAACGCCACAAGTCTCCGTCAGCAAAAAATATATTTTTCAATAAAGGTTCTATTACTTTTTTATGTGGATTAAAGCCTCTTGCATAGAAATGATGAAAATCAGTTGCAAGAATCCGTTTTGCGATTGTCGGATCTCTTATTACTAGCTCTGGTTTAGAACCTCTATAAAATCCCACTACTTTTTCGTTTGGGTACTTATTGTAAGCTTCTGTTGCTAACATAGCTATACTAGCTTTTTGAAAAAATTGACGGAAATTATTTCCCATGAATGGTATTGGCGGATCATGTTTTACACCTTTGTTCTTCCAATAATTAAATGTTCGAGTACCATAAAAATATAACACTATCACAAATAAAATAAATAAAAACCACATATTTTGTAACACAATTTTTAAACGTCCGCTCAATATTGACAACGACACGGTAATAAGTCAACGACTAAGCCAACACACACTTATGTAATAAATGATATGAAACGATACCAGTTTTTAACGCTCTAACACGAGGCACATCATACATATTTTTTTGTGAAAAATATGATACATATACATATATACGTATATGTATATGTATATAGTAGCAGTCACGATAGCTGAGTGGTTGGGTGGTTGAAATTTCAAGTCAAGAGACCCGAGTTCGATCCTCTAGTGGCCGTACCAATGGGTTTTTCTAAAAACTTATGGTCGAATTAATATCGTTGGTTTGGACATAAAAGGCGCCGACGGGCTCACCACCTGTCACGTTGTCCCGAAAATATCTTCGGTGGAAAGTGGGTCAAAGGGACTTAATTGTCTAGACTAGACCTCTGTCTACCCCTGTATTGGGAATTGCGTGAAGATATTTATTTATTTATTTTATAGTAGCAGTAAAGCAATATGGCACCAGTATGAACTACTATTTTTTAGATCTGTTTTTTATTTTCAATAAAGTTTCAGTATTTATTCAATATTCACTAAAATGCGCAAGAAGTTTGATTTCATTTGTGGCACAGCACTCTTACAAGTGAAGCAAAAGGAAATAAATCAAATCAAAGTCGCATCGACCTTTTTTTTTGGATCTGTCGACACCTACGTTGGTTTACTACGAAAAAATCAAGAAAACTAAATTTTTAAAGTCACGAAACATATTATAGTTTTAATATAGTTTACTTCTGTTCTAATAACCTATATACCTAGTCAGGTCATAAATTCTGTCACATGTTTAATATAAAATAATTGAAACAAGTTCTTTCATTATGTAACCATTTATATACCAAAATGAACTTAACAAAACATAGATTACTATGACACTAAATTTTATTCAAAATGACCTCCGTGATTTTGAATACAGGCCTTCAATCTGCGCGAGCAATCGTCTATCGCCGCACGAACGAGGTCCATGTCAATATCGGCGGCTGCCTTAATCAAGGATGTCTTGAGTTACTCCAAATTGGGATAAGGCTTTGAGCACGCCCTTTCCTCCAAGTATTGCCGTATCTTGAAATCTAACGGATTCAAATCTGGACTGAAGGAGGGCCAGTCTTCGTGCCGGATAAAGTCGATTTCACGCGCCGTCAGCCGGTCTTGTGTGGTCTATGAGCTGGCGCCGAATCTTGTTGGAATACCCAGTGCCTGTTATTGAACATGGAATGAGAAACAGGTTCCACAAGGTTCGTCAGGACTGTATTTTGATACACAACTGCATTCGTTTTTACACTTTTCTCACAAAAATGTACCTATGTTACACCGCAATAAGAAATTCCCAACCATACCATGAGCGAAAATGGAAAATGATCTCGTTGGACACGCGGAATACGGTTGCTCGTTTCTTCACTACTGTATGCATACACCTTATCATTTTGTTTGTTGTAGCTCTCTTCTACGGTAAAAAAATTTTTATCCGAAAAAGAATTTCCCGATATTTTTTTCCCGCGAACCGCTTTAACAAAGCGCGGCATCTCTTCAGTCTCAGGTCCATTACACGAGCATTCAAACGATGTCCTGTTTTTCTTCGATATGCCCGAAGCCCTAAGTCTTCATTTAACATCTTTTACACCGTGGTTCTGCTTAACCCCGTCTGAAGGGCCAACAGTTTCTGCTTACGTTTGGGATTTCTTTGAATTCGCACCTTCACAGCTTTTATCACTGCTGGAGTCCTAACAGACCGAGGGCGACCACTTCTTGTCCTCTCATCTACACAAGAGTCTTCATTGTATCGTTTGATGGTACGATAAATAAATCTTTTGGTCATATTCAAATTTTTCAGTATGTCAAAAATTTGAATTGGCGCGTAACCGCAACGATGCAAAGCAATAACTGTAAAACGGTCTTCTTTAAGCGTATACTCCATATTTAAAAATGAATAAAATTCTTAAAAGTATACAGTTTTATTTTTATGAACAATTCAAAATTCGAATTCGATAAACTTTTTTGTAGCCAGCATTCTAAAAAAAAAGTTTTTACTGTGTGACAATACTTATGACCTTACTGTGTATAAATATGATATATATTATATTTACAGTTTATTAACTATTTGCAATTCTTTTATTTTTTACTGCCGTTGAATAAAAGTTTTTTATCTTTATCCTTATCAAATTATTACTTTTATTTGTGAATTCAAGTTTTTTATTAATCTTCATGAACCTTTCTCAATGATAAGTAAGTTATAATTTAAGTTGCTAAAGATTTAACATTTTTCTCAGTATTCTAATGATGCATAAATTAAACATGTATAATATTTTATACACTTGTGCGTTTGATGTAAAGAAATATACTTTAAAAGACCTATGTTTCATCAAAACAACTCAACTATGAATGATAATTTTGCGCAAGGTCACTCTTGAGTACTTGTACGCTAACTACATGGCTTTACCCACCTCACCTTCCTCTATTGTGTTCCTTGTAATGTAAGAAACATTACAAATTACATTACAAATACAAGTTTTGAGGTTTAGGCTAGTCATAATAGCGCTATATTCTGAATTGACTGCCATCAAATTCTCCTGATGTAAAAATATGTTAATTCTGTTGAAAAATATTTATATAATTACTATCCAGGTATGCTCAAATCTCAATGCTCACTGAAATAAACTTAACTGGCCACTTATTAATTGATTTGCTAAAAATAAAAACATTATCACCCGCCACAGTTATTAAAACACAGTTATTAATTGCGGCTGAACACGACAACGTATTCCCTAATTTTTGCCAGAAGAACGATTCTCGGCCATTTGCATCCATGGATCCCCACGCAACATTTTGCAGGTCGTCATTGTATCTCATAGGGATTGTCCCAGTATTCTTGGGCCAGTTATTGATACCAACATAAACAAGGAATAGGTCAATTAGATAATAACAAATGCGTCTATGTGACCAAACTATTGGCAATATCAATCTCCTTTATTTATAATTTTCACGACTTCATAACGAGCGGCGTAAACACCGGTTTTCAAGGTGTCGCTCTCTGAGGTAGCGGGTTTGATTCCCGAACGGGACAATGTAGAAAACCCTCTATTTCTGCATTTTCTCGGGTCTGGGTGTATGAGATGCCTTTTTTGTCTCCGATTCAAAACCACAAGTGCTTTAGGTGCCTGCTTTGGGATCGGAGCAATGTATGTGATGTTGTCCCTATATATGTATGTATGTATTTATTTATTTATTAATATTTATAAATTTATTTATTATTCTCTCCCTTATTTATAAATTAATTAGGTCTCGAATTAGAAGACTCTAGTTGAATTACCAGGAGACTTATGTTCGATTTGTATCATTGACATGAACCGGCCCCCAGACTAGGATTAACGAAATTTATCAAGTCATTCCATATAAACTACAGGTATACTATAGACTATAGTTTTATAGTACATAGTGAAAGTAATCTAAAGGAACTTAACTGTCTGAAGACCCTAGTATTGGTAATAGGGAGCCTCGTTAATAGTAATTTATACTTGCGATTGTTGTCACTTGGTGAAATTGCATTGCATTAAAATTCATTGTTGAACACTTGTACACAATAATAATAATAATTAATTTAATATACATAATAATTAAACAAAGTGAATTGTGTACAAGTGTTCAACAATGAATTTGAACTCGTTAACAGTACTTATTATTTTTATTTTTTTATTTCCTCAATTATCAAAATATTGAGGCATAATATCTGTTCAACGTAAATTATGATTAACGTTGCTGTAATATGTCATGCTATCTCTATTGCCTTTAGCATTTGGAAAGCTGTTCTATGCATTGTTAAAATTTATGAGACTGGTTTGCAACCTACGTGAAAAAATTGGATTTGCATTCGCAGAAACTGACTCCATTATTAAATATTACTAACCTAAATCTCTCTGCTTAGCCCGAGAATCCCGCCACCTATGAATAGCTATTGCGAGTTTCAAGGTTTTCTTTTAGTCGCCTTTAAAAACACTCATGGAAAAAAGGTTTACAAAGTAGTATCAGCGTATTTTGTTATTTATATCGCACCTTGAATTATATTAAATTCAATATGTTTCCTTCATCAAATTGTTTCAAAAAAACTGATATTCCATAAAAAAAACGGAATGTTATGTTTTGTGTTAAATATATTATCACAACGCGAATTTAATTAAATGACGTCTACAAAAAGAAGTGGGCAACAATTAATTCAAATGAAATTTGTTTTGACACAAATTTTCTATCAAACTTAATTTATTACATATATAGGTAAGAACAACATCACCTACATTGATCTTATCCCCGAAGTAAGCGCTTAAGCACTTGCAATCAGAAACAATGGAGGTCCACCACAATCACCCAGACCTGAGAGAAAGTACAAAAAGTGTATACAACATTGACCCGACCGGGATTCATACCCGAGACCTCTGTGATGGTGACACCATGAAACCCGGTGCTTATGCCATTCGTCCATTGAGGTCGTCGTTTCTGTTGAATCAATGCTATTATTTTTTTTGTATCGTGTTTGTAATAGTAACACGATTTTTATTTACAATAATAACGTGTAGCTGCAGGCGTGAATTGCAAGTCTATCAACCGAATTATCAACATCTATTTTCGTCGACAAATCATGTTGAAGGTCAAGTGGTCAGAGTCAAAGTCTTGTTCGGCTTCTTTTCGAAGTATATTGCTTACGTACGACTACGTATATTACAGTTTGAAATATGCTTCGAAGTATTTTAACAATTAAAATTTAACTTAAAAATTGTGTTATATTAAAATATATATAGTATTTAATATTATTCACTTGAAATTTAAATAATCATGATAATAAGTCACGATAGCCGAGTGGTTGGGTGGTCGGAATTTCGAGTCAAGAGACCCGAGTTTCGATCCCCAGGTGGCAGACTCATTCTTCCCGCTCTTCGTTGGATACGGTCAAATGGAAGGAGCTGATACTGGGGTGGCCCCGCCCAGAGATGAGAACAATACTCCATGTGCAGCCGAACCTGCACCTTATAAAGTTGCAAGCGGTGGGCCGGCATGAAGTACTGTCGCGCTCTACTGAGCACGCCAAGCTTTTTAGTGGCCAATTTGGCCTTACCTTCCAAATGACCGCGAAACTGAACGTTGCTCGATAAGTCGACGTCAAGGATTCCGATGCTGGCTGTGGCAACTAGAGGAGTGCAAAACGAGGTGATACGGCTTAGGGTTCCTTTTAAGCGGTTAACGCGCAAACTAGTGTCTTTTTAGGGTTGAACTGAACTTAATTTAGTCGGCCCCAGTCCGAGATTTTGTCTAACAAAATCTCGACGTCAGACACAAGTTTGTTCCGGTACTCGTGGACGTGTTCCCGAGAAATATTGGCACGACCGGTGTATATGGCATCAACGTTCACAGACTTGGAGTCCGAGCATGCACCGTCAACTACGACTTTGATGCTTTGATCTGTGAGAAAATTAGTGACCCAATTACAAAATTTCTCTGGAAGCCCATATGACGGAAGCTTCGAGAGAAGCGCTTTGTGCCATACCCGATCAAAGGCTTTCACTATCTCCAAACTAACTACCAGAGCCTCACCCTTGCTCTCTACTGTCTCCGCCCATCGATAAGTAAGTTACACAAAAAGATTACCAGCCGAGCGACCCCGACGAAAGCCGCACTGGCGGTCACTGATCAACTGGTTCTCCTATAAGTACCTTAGAGCTGACAGTTTATAATGGACCCCATTATTTTGGAGAACAAGTAAGTGATGGTGATCGGTCTGTGGTTACCCGAATCTGAGCGGTCGCCTTTCTTAGGGATCGGGTGCACCAAAGCTGTCTTTCATGTTATCAGGACTACGCCTTCAGAGAAGGAGTACCGAAAAAAGACACTGAGCTCTGGAAAAACCAAAACTTTTATCTTGATTGCTGTTTTAGACTGGTAAAAGTAAAAATAAGGAAAAAACATTGTCGCTGAAATATAGGTTTATTCCTAAGCCTAGTTTAGCCACAAATGCTGCAGTTGCTTTATTTATTTAACATTAATCTAGCCCCAAACTTGTCCTTCGAATAAATTAATAATTTTCATTGCTCCCATCGCAAAGTAAGTAGCTAAAACACTTGTGTCATGGAATCAGAAACTAGGAAGGCATCGTGCGTGTCTTCGTGTCGAATAGTGGTTTTCTACATCAACCCGTCCGGGAATAGAACTGCAGACGTCAGAGCTGGCGACTCCTTAAGTTATAATAGATTGTAGGTTGTATTAGAGAGACGTGCTACAAGTTTTTTATGCGCGTTCGATGGTTCTGCAATGGGTATTTTAGCTCGGAGTTCAGAATGTAACAATGCAGTCCTCACTTACTACTAATTTCATTTTCAGTTCAAGACTAATCTTGAATTCCGTTTTGAAAGTAACTACTAATAATATATATTTCTATTGAGTCTTACTTTCGTGATAATGGATGAAGGGGGTATGATCGATTTCCAATATCATCTTAAATGTGGGATTTTTTTTAAATATAAAAACATTATATATAAGTAATTCTGCCTCACAATACCCTAATGGGTATTGTGAGGCAGAAATTTGTGAGGCAAAAAGAATTACTTCACACTAAGAGTCTGTAAAACATTGAGATGTTGAGCAGATCACTCGGATACATCCATCTGCGAGTATGAACTAACTGAAGAATTTGTTAGAAGCGAAAGAAGTATCCCAGAATTGTGCCACATGGTGGAACAACTCCATCAGGAACTATTCGTAAAGCTATAATAAAAAATGCTTTTGGGTTCATCCTTTAAACACTTTCCTGCACGCGCCGTCGCCGTTTCGAGATTTTCTATATAGTCATTATGTATTAACGGTAATATTTATGTATTTCTCGTCTTAACGGGATAGATGATGATTGTCTAGAAAATCTCACATTGTTCCAACAGCAACACATACCAGCAGAGTCGCTGAAATGCTTTTGCCCACATCTGTTACCACTTAAACACTTCGTGCTTGATGTAAGACAACTGCATGCTTTTAAAATATATAATTCTATGAGACCGTGCACGTAAATGTAGCTGCAAAAGATGCCCGTGCTTTTGTAGTGCCTCCAGTATGTTTTATGCAGGTTTAATTTAGATGGTCCTCATGACGTCATTTGGAACTTTTAGTGCCTCTTATGAGGAAGGTGCAGAAGAGTAATAACAGCATTCTTTATTCCTTCCTTCCAAAGGACTATAACGTTAACATCCGTCCGACATCAATGAGTATTTTATTGTAGTTTGCACGGTACCTTTCAACTACACGTACTTTTATATGCATATACATAAAATTATTTTGATCTTTGAAAAGATTTGAAAACCATTTTTAAAACTTTCGGTTAGTATTGTTACATAAAAAAAGTCTTGATTTTTAATAGTTACTCGTATATTAAAGTGGCATTAATTAAATTCTTCTTCCTCGGTAGCAGCAGTAAAGTAAATATAAAAAAAGATTCATAAAATTGAGCGGACATTTTATAAAATATTTTTAAGAAAACTTTGTGGAAATAGTACCAGCTACATAATAAGGTTCAATCCTGTGGCATTATTAACGTAAATGATGAAGAAAATTTTGGATTTCGCTTAATTTGTGGACCTAAAATTGCCGATCAATATTGACTTTTATAAGTTTTAGAAAATTTAATAAAGTAACTCGGTGAAGATTTATGTTCTTATTGGAGAGTAAATTAATCAGTATCCTTACAGTGAAATGAGATTTCTTACCGTAGTACTATCGGCCTCTGACTATACCATTAGCCTTTCTTCGTCGTATGTATGTATACTCGTAAGTGCCCATAAGAATTATACTCTAGATTGTTTGTTCAGATGTTTTGTTAATCAAAAGGACACAAAAACAAGTTTTGTTAATTAAAACTCATTACAATTTGATTAAAATTTTGCTTTTGATTTTGCAGTTTCGCAGTTAACCTAAGTGTCTCGTAAGCGGGATTTAGCGTAGTTACATTCACTAGCATTGGCGATCACGCCACGATCGCGAAACTTTTTATATTAGCTTAGCAGTGCCCTTGACCGGTTTGCTTGATTTCGTTCTATTATATCTCGCGTGTTTGCGTGTATTTACACTTTCCATGTTGTGCCACCGAATGGTCGTTGACCGATAACCGCCGTTGGAATCAAGTGCAATGACATATTATCAATACGTCACAGAGCCGGTCTTGACATAGTAAGATGTATACTCTAAGGCTTAAAGTTAAATTTTTTCCGTACATAACTATTATAATGTAACAAAATGAAAAAGAAATACCTTCGCGCCATTTACAATACAAGGGCAATTAACTCTTTTTCCACCCCACCTTCCAACGAAGTCATTTTTTGGACAACGTGACGGCTGATCAGCTCTACGCCGTCTTCAATACAAGCCAACTACAAAACAAGTTACAACTCTAAGTTTTGTAAAAACCCATACCAGCCTAGTGGATCGAACTCGGGTCATGTGACACGAATTCTATCGTGCGATCGTGACATCTTTTTTTGGTAATCAAATGAAAAAAAAAATGTACAGTAACTTGCAAAGAATGTCTTCGTATATTGAGTATTTTTAATGTTTGATAATAAATAAATAATATAAATATCTTCACGCAATTCCCAATACAGGGTAGACAGAGGTCAAAAATATATATATATATATATATATATATATATATATATATATATATATATATATATATATATATATATATATATATATATATATATATATATATATATATATATATATATATATATATATATATATATATATATATATATATATATATATATATATATATATATATATATATATATATATATATATATATATATATATATATATTTATAGAAAACGGCAAACGGGCAGGTGCCTCACGTGGTGGTAAGTGGTTACCGTCGCCAATGAACACCCGCAATACCAGAGGCATAGCCGATGCGTTGCCGGCCTTTGAGAAAGGTGAGGGCCTCCGGTTACCTACACTCATCAGACGAAACGCAGAAGTTTGTTAAACTTCTACTTCACGCCGATATTCTGTGAGGTCGTGGTACTACCCCGTTCCAGCCGGCCCATGCATGCAACAACAAAAGCTGATGCGTGGCTCTACCACTGTTAAATTTGTTAAATTTCAATTTGTTTTTCAAATTATTTTTGAATATGCGTAAAGTAGGATAAAACTGAAAGAGTTGTAGGGATAATTAAAAAAAAAACACAACACACACACAACATTGATATTACGCCAATTAACTTTGGTTGCTAGGTCTTGTGTGCGTAACATCGTCAGTAGCGTCCAAATATAGTCTCTAAGCCGAAAGGTAGCCATCGTATCATAATGTGTGTTTAACATTGATTTCACTTTGACGCTAATCACCAACGCACATTCGATGCATAGCAACATATCGGTTACTAGTTAATTTACCGAGGTCTTTATCATACGAAAGGTAAAAGCCACGTCACGCCACACCATATCAATCTATATCTTTTATTTAAAATTCTAACAATCATTCTACTAGAATTTAAGAGTACAGCAAAATAATAATATATATCCTGCGTCTATAAAATATTGTATAAGTACTTCTTACGAGTATAAACAATGTGTCATCTATTCTATTCATGAGACAACTTTGTGCTGAAATTTTGCTTTACTTTTATTATCCTCGCACTGTTTGTTTCATGCATAAATTTCGACAAATGTTAAATTTAAAAATAAAATTGTTTTATAATGTAGTGTAGTTACTATTTTAGAAGAACTTAAAAATATTTTTTGACTCCGTCAAGGCGTAGTATCCAAACGTTTTATTCATAATAAAAGGCATACACATTTGTACTGAAAATTACTATCAAGCATTAGATATCACTTATCTTTCATACTTCTATACTGAATGCACACATACATATTTTTTACACATACATACATACATATATGAATGCACAAGAGCTGGTTAAGGTGCCCTACAGGATTTAAGACCCTCCCGTACAGTTTGCAGTATTCGCTAAGTTTGTCAAGAGGAATGGCGATCACCTTAGAGGCCGCTATTTGTCACTAGTCTGCTAAATTCTATCGGTCTAGCATTTTATGAGATCCTTATCGACCTTCATTCTGTAGCATTGACGAAACCACGGGAAGACGCCGATACTACACAGCACAGCAAATTATACTGAAACACGATCTTTTTGAATATGTACATCCTGAGTCTATTATTAGATGGTTCAATTCCTTTCTGTTTTTCAGATTTGCTTAGTTTTTAAAGGTGCACATATTTACTATCAATCATTGGAAATACTCAATATACGAAGACATTCTTTGCAAGTTACTGTACATTTTTTTTTCATTTTGATTATAAAAATTAAAAATGTCACGTTAGCACGATAGAATTCGAGTCACATGACCCGAGTTCGATCCCCTAGGCTGGTATGGGTTTTTACAAAACTTAGAGTTGTAACTTGTTTTGTAGTTGGCTTGTATTGAAGACGGCGAAGAGCTCAGCCGTCACGTTGTCCAAAAAATGACTTCGTTGGAAGGTGGGGTGGAAAAAGAGTTAATTGCCCTTGTATTGTAAATGGCGCGAAGGTATTTCTTTTTCATTTTGTTACATTATAATAGTTATGTACGGAAATATATATATATATATATATATATATATATATATATATATATATATATATATACACATATAAACATAATAATTTTATTACATATATATATATATATATATATATATATATATATATATATATATATATATATATATATATATATATATATATATATATATATATATATATATATATATATATATATATATATATATATATATATATATATATATATATAAACATAATAATTTTATTACATAACGTGAGATATGAATAAAACACTGTGCTTTAGACAAGAAGCTTTCTTTGAAAATTGTTTTCGATTTGGGTTACTCCGTTACCTGAATAGCAATGTTGAATAAGAAATAGCTTCTAGCTTTTTCCTTACAGATTTCCTAAAATGAATACAAAATATTTTCCATTACTTTTTTACATGCCTATAGATTTCATGTAGAGTTCATTCGCTAATATTATTTTTCAAAAAGTAGCACTAATAAATGATTTGGGCTGTATCGGTAATCTTCTACTAAAAGTAAAATCGTACTGGATATTTTATTTAAGTAAATGGCTAATATGGAGTTTTGTTGCGGGTTTTGTATGTAAATAACAACGCATACCTACGATATATTGACCTCAAAATTCTACGAGTAAGCAATTTATAGGACATAAAAATGTATATCTTTACGCCATTCCCAATACAGGGGTAGACAGAGGTCAAGACAATTCTTTTCGACCCACCTCCCACCGAAGACATCCTTGGGACAACGTGACAGATGGTGAGCCGATCGCCGTCTTCATGACCAAGGCAACGACATAAATCGTACATAAGTGTTTGACAAAACCCCTTTGGTTCAAGGTCACCCAACCACTCGGCTATCGTAGCTATTGAAATGCCAAATTTTACATTTTCGAGACATCAATGAGTCCAAAAATAGTACCGAATTAGCTTTGTTAGCTGCCATTGTCAGTGTTTGATAAAGAACTATACCACATAAAATAATACTTCTACGTAATATTGTATATCTTCACGCAATTTCCAATACAGGGGTAGACAGAGGTCTAGTCTAGACATCCACCGAAGATATTTTCGGGGCAACGTGACTAGTGGTGAGACCGTCGCCGTCTTTATGTCCAAGCCAATGATGTAATTCGTACATAAGTTTTAGAAAAACCCATTGGTACGTCCAATTGGGGATCAAACTCGGGTCTCTTGACTCGAAATTCGACAGCAATTAACAAACAACGGGTAATTATTTTTTATGGTATTTGATTACAGCAGTATAACAACAAGTGATCTGTATGGTATTTTTTTTATGGAAAAGCGAGGCAAACGAGCTCACGTGATGGTAAGTGATTACCGCCGCCCATGAACACCCGCAATACCAGAGGCATGGCAGATGCGTTGCCTCCCTTAGAGTGCCCCCCTCCTAGAATTGGGGGAGGGAGGTGTGTGGGCCACCGGTTACCTGCACTTACCAGACGAAACGCAAAAGTTTGTTAGACTTCTACTTCACGCCGGTATTCTGTGAGCTCGTGGTACTTCCCCGGTCGAGCCGGCCCATTCATGCAACAACAAAAGCTGATGCGTGGCTCTACCACAGTTAAATATGGTATATTTTTATTATGGTATATTTTTAATTAACACTATTTTTTGACTTAAAAATTTGATTACTCCTCAAAATTACGTTAATTATTAGGATGTCTCACTTAATGTTCTTGAACGTGTGAACCTGTTATAAATGTTTTTAGAGTTAATTAGAGTATAGTTTTACATACAAAATCCGCAACAAAACTTCATATTAACTATATACTTAAATAAAATAGCCTACTAGATTACTGCTACAGAAGAGATCATTTACCATTGCTACTACTCTAGAACGCAACTTTGCCTTAGTCGCCTCGTATGACATCCAATATAAGAATAAAGCGATATATCCTTGCGCCAAAAGTACACGGCAAGTACAGTCTTAAGTATTTAATACATTTCAATATACCTATCCAAATATCCTGAATGAAAAGTAAATCTAAACGGTACTTATATAATTTTATCTAAATCTTGCTAAAACAAACGCGTTTCCGAGATTATAATTTCATTTGTGTCCGTAGAAATTGTATTTACAGCTCTATTGAGGGACAAAGATACGCGATAAGAATAATAAAAGGAAATTTATTCAGAAATTCCACTTGCCTATTTTTTTCATCAAAATTCATTTTTGCATGAAATACAATAAATATCATTGAACAACACAAGCAACACTTTTTTGCAAAATTCGGTATTACCACTAAGATTAGCAAGATTGCATTTCCTGAATTTTAAATGTCCGGTATGACGCATTTGTTTTCAAAGTGGTGAGGTAAAAAAATAGAACGATTACGTTATTTTTTACTTGGTCAATAAAAATAATTAAAAATCCAAACGTGTTTGCCTTAATTAAAATGTACCAAAAAATACTTACCTTATTAAAACTAAAATATTTGGTATAAGGCATATCTTAATGTTTTTACATTAAATATATAAATATATACTCACACCAATTGCTCGGATCCTAAAGTAAGTAGTTAAAATACTTGTGATATGTTATCAGATACAATGAAGGTACCACAAACACCTAGACTTGATACAGAGAAAATGTATAAAAAATATTCTTCTTCATGTTTTTCTTTACCCGGGAATCGAACCCTGGACTTCGGAGCTGGAATTACCATGAGATCACTCATGCATCCTCGGAGACCTTCCTTAGTTAGATTAATAGTAATAGTTCTACTATTTTCATTAAACGTATTTGCAAACAGTCTTTGCAAACAGACTCAAAAAATCCTGACAATCGTATATATAACATTGGACAGAACCCGAGAAAAACTTTAAACACATTTCATCTGAGCTCACCGTATTTGTATCTAAGTCTATGCCAACGATACAAATCGTTAGTTTAAAAACGTCATTAGCATTCCACGTGGGGATCGAAGACAAGCTGCCTTGTTCGAACTCAGATCAACCTGTACCAATATCTATTAAACAGAGCGAGTTGATACTGTACCGTACCGATACCGTGATTATTATTTATCTGCGCTCATTCGCGTGGAAGCAAAAGTTATTGCTTGGCTCCATGATATTTACAATTAAAAAAAGAAAGTCACGATAGCCGAGTGACTGGGTGATCGGGGTTCGAAGTCAATATTCCCGAGTTCGATCCCAGATAGCAGGCTCGTAGCAATGGGTTTTTTCAAAAACTTTAAACAAAAAAATACTACAAACAAGGCATGTCATAGTTAAATTTAAATAATGACAAATCCCAAGGTTAGTTTAAGTTATATTCGAACATATAACGAAATTCATATTCATGACTTGAAACAAAGATTGTTCATAAAAAACCCTATTCCGCACCGGTGATCAGAATTTGATTACTGTGAGGGTCCTGTAGACTTTGCGGGGCAGGGACGTTTCCTTGCAAAATTTACGACGGCATTTGTAATAATAAATAGATAAACGACTACAGATGATGGCCCTTCGTTTGAACATTTTTTATAATTTTAGTAAAAAAAAATTTTGTAGTATTGGGTGAAAATATGTTAAAAAATATTATCTTGGTAAGGCAGCTCATAGACATCAATGAACAAATTCGAACATAGAAGGTTACTGGTGCTTTGTCACTCCGATGACAAATAATGACATGATGGTATGTTTCAATGCCCGTAGTTA
The DNA here is from genome assembly GCA_029286605.1 of Sericinus montela. Classification (NCBI taxonomy): domain Eukaryota; kingdom Metazoa; phylum Arthropoda; class Insecta; order Lepidoptera; family Papilionidae; genus Sericinus; species Sericinus montela. The sequence goes on from JAGSMR010000090.1 coordinate 1,295,557, forward strand.
CAACGAATCATTACAAACAGCTTCACAACAGTTGCTATACTATAGTTTGGCGACAAAAATGTCGATATCTTGTCGAAAATAACTCTTACTTTTTATAAATTATCTTTTAAATATCCATTCTGGTTAAAAATTCTAGAATGAAATTACGCCCTCTTACTTTGTCTGCATGGACATCGCTAATCATTATAGAGTCTGCTACCTGAAGCCAGTAAGGTATGCAATTACACCAGCGCTGCTGATTTTGCCACTAAATGTGTTTCATCGTGGTGCCTCAGAATTTAAATACAGAATTTAAATTCTCTGTCCTGATTTATTTTAATCAAAAGAGCTGTCCGGCTGGTGTCCAAAGCCTAAGAAGGCGGAAGTACATTTATTGCCATAAATCATTTAATTATTACTTCTTCTCTCTTGACTCCTTTATCTGACTGTCATTCCCTTGACTCACGTGTATAAGAAGTGATCAAAGCGTAAGTACCAAGCTCAAATGATCAAAGCGGCATGGAGCTAATTTTAACAGTGGTAGAGCTATTTATCAGCTTTTGTTGTTTTGTGAATGGGCCGGCTCGACCGGGGAATTACCACGAACTCACAGAATACTGGCGTGAAGTAGAAGTCTAACAAACTTCTTCGTTTCGTCTGGTGAGTGCAGGTAACCGGAGGCCACACACCCCCCCCCCCAATTCTGCGGGTGGGGGGGCACTCTAAGGCTGGCAACGCATCTGCTATGCCTCTGGTATTGCGGGTGTTCATGGGCAGCGGTAATCACTTACCATCACGTGAGCCACCTACTCGTTAGCCTCCTTTTTGTATAACAAATTTTTTTTTGGTTCATAGATAGTATTAAAACCATGGTTATTAAGCTCTATCGCCTGGTAGGCATTTGGGGGAAGGACAAAGATGGATTCTGGATGGATGGATTGGAAAAACAGAATACTAGCAAAATTCATGGAAGAAATTCATCATTGTAGAAATGAATGGTAGATATTCCACATTCCATTTAATTGAGTGTGCTTATGCATGGGTTGCTTTCGACAGATATAGCACAGAATTGTTTCGATCTTAAGAGAATAATATCTTCGGCATTGGATTGTTTAAAGATTGAAGATTAATGATATCAAATCAGTCTTTTACTTTAGACTTGATAAAACAGAAGTACTGTAATTCCTGTTCTGAAAATTTAAATAAAATTTTTAAACTAATTTTCATAGCCTACTTACATTTTTTTCCCTTTTCGACAATTTTAACAAAAAAAAAGTACTAAAGGATTCGGAACTTCTTTAGACATAATACACAATAGGTTCTTTCAACGCTGTTGACCTTTGTATGAATGGGAATAAAATTCTTCTAAATAAAAGCTACAAAAGTGGAACGTAACAGAAGAGAATAAAATGCAATACGTAAAAGCTTTCTTACTGTTATGATATTGCACAAATAAACGACTTGACCCAAATCGCTGTCGAGTCACAGAAGAATGAGGTCACTGTGTAATTATTCTAAAGTATTTTAATGTTATACGTAACTTATATTATTATAAAGATAAGTGGTAACATCATAAATGCATATTGCATACTATTTACATAAAAAAATTAATGAAACTCTGTCTGTTTGTCAGTCTGCATGTTACGCTTTCACTGCCAAATACTATAAAAAAACTGCAAAATAGTAAATTTTGCGCGTTAAGGATTTTCCAAGCGTGAAGCTGTGGGTAATAGATAGCAATTAAAATTTAATAATGTAAATTTATTTAAATTTGACATTTTATAGGAATTGTATCCGCGACTTTTCTCGCTCAACCGTTTAGTTACTCAACGTGGAAATGCAGCCAACGTTCTTGGTACCACGCCACGAGGAGTAGTGCTGTACGATTATTATTAAGCCTGTGAACGCTGGTGTCACACAAGGCTGTGTGCTATCGCCAACCCTGTTTCTTCTGCATATCAATGATTTGTTACAAATTAGTAACATTCATTGCTATGCAGATGGCAGCACTGGTGTTGCCCTTTATATCGGCCGTGCCAATCTTTCTCGGGAACACGTCGACGAGTGCCGGAACAAACTTGTGTCTGAAGGCGAGATTTTGTTAGAAAAAATCTAGGACTGGGGCCGTCTAAATTTTGTCCAGTTCAACCCTAAAAAGACACAAGTTTGCGCGTTTACCGCAAAAAAGAAACCCTTCGTCGTATTACCTCGTTTTGAGAGCACTCCCCTAGTTGCCTCAGCCAGCATTGGAATCCTTGGCGTCGACATATCGTGTAGCGTTCAGTTTCGCGGTCATTTGGAAGGGAAGGCCAAATGGCCTCTAAAAAGCTTGACGTGCTCAGCAGAGCGCGTCAGTAGTTCATGTCGGCCCACCGCTTGCAACTTTATAAGGCGCAGGTTCGGCCGCACATGGAGTAATGTTCTCATCTCTGGGCGGGGGCACCCCAGTGTCAGCTCCTTCCATTTGACCGTCGAATTGTAGACGACCATACTCTATCTCATCGGCTAGATCGCCTGGCTTTGCGAAGAAAGCTTTGCTTTGCATTTTCTATAAAATCTACTACGGGGAGTGCTCCGAGGAATTGTTCGGATTAGTCCCAGCCGCTGAATTTCACCATCATACCGTACGGCATAACCAAAGATTTCATCAACACCACCTTGATGCTTGGCATTCCACCACTGTGCGTTTTATGCGGAATTTTCTGCCACGCACTTGCACTTTGTTGAATGAGCCGACGTCAGCGGTTTTTCCGTACCCATACGACTTAGGGACCTTAAAGAAAAGAGCCTATACCTTTCTCAAAGGCCGGCAACGCATCCGCTATTCCTCCGGTATTGCAGATGTTCATGGGCAGCGGTAATCACTTACCATCACGTGAGCCACCTACTCGTTAGCCTCCTTTTTGTATAACAAATTTTTTTTTGGTTCATAGATAGTATTAAAACCATGGTTATTAAGCTCTATCGCCTGGTAGGCATTTGGGGGAAGGACAAAGATGGATTCTGGATGGATGGATTGGAAAAACAGAATACTAGCAAAATTCATGGAAGAAATTCATCATTGTAGAAATGAATGGTAGATATTCCACATTCCATTCAATTGAGTGTGCTTATGCATGGGTTGCTTTCGACAGATATAGCACAGAATTGTTTCGATCTTAAGAGAATAATATCTTCGGCATTGGATTGTTTAAAGATTGAAGATTAATGATATCAAATCAGTCTTTTACTTTAGACTTGATAAAACAGAAGTACTGTAATTCCTGTTCTGAAAATTTAAATAAAATTTTTAAACTAATTTTCATAGCCTACTTACATTTTTTCCCTTTTCGACAATTTTAACAAAAAAAAAGTACTAAAGGATTCGGAACTTCTTTAGACATAATACACAATAGGTTCTTTCAACGCTGTTGACCTTTGTATGAATGGGAATAAAATTCTTCTAAATAAAAGCTACAAAAGTGGAACGTAACAGAAGAGAATAAAATGCAATACGTAAAAGCTTTCTTACTGTTATGATATTGCACAAATAAACGACTTGACCCAAATCGCTGTCGAGTCACAGAAGAATGAGGTCACTGTGTAATTATTCTAAAGTGTTTTAATGTTATACGTAACTTATATTATTATAAAGATAAGTGGTAACATCATAAATGCATATTGCATACTATTTACATAAAAAAATTAATGAAACTCTGTCTGTTTGTCAGTCTACATGTTACGCTTTCACTGCCAAATACTATAAAAAAACTGCAAAATAGTAAATTTTGCGCGTTAAGGATTTTCCAAGCGTGAAGCTGTGGGTAATAGATAGCAATTAAAATTTAATAATGTAAATTTATTTAAATTTGACATTTTATAGGAATTGTATCCGCGACTTTTCTCGCTCAACCGTTTAGTTACTCAACGTGGAAATGCAGCCAACGTTCTTGGTACCACGCCACGAGGAGTAGTGCTGTACGATTATTATTAAGCCTGTGAACGCTGGTGTCACACAAGGCTGTGTGCTATCGCCAACCCTGTTTCTTCTGCATATCAATGATTTGTTACAAATTAGTAACATTCATTGCTATGCAGATGACAGCACTGGTGTTGACCTTTATACCGGCCGTGCCAATCTTTCTCGGGAACACGTCGACGAGTGCCGGAACAAACTTGTGTCTGAAGTCGAGATTTTGTTAGACAAAATCTCGGACTGGGGCCGACTAAATTTTGTCCAGTTCAACCCTAAAAAGACACAAGTTTGCGCGTTTACCGCAAAAAAGAAACCCTTCGTCGTATTACCTCGTTTTGAGAGCACTCCCCTAGTTGCCTCAGCCAGCATTGGAATCCTAGGCGTCGACATATCGTGTAGCGTTCAGTTTCGCGGTCATTTGGAAGGGAAGGCCAAATGGCCTCTAAAAAGCAGCGTGCTCAGCAGAGCGCGTCAGTAGTTCATGTCGGCCCACCGCTTGCAACTTTATAAGGCGCAGGTTCGGCCGCACATGGAGTAATGTTCTCATCTCTGGGCGGGGGCACCCCAGTGTCAGCTCCTTCCATTTGACCGTCGAATTGTAGACGACCATACTCTATCTCATCGGCTAGATCCCCTGGCTTTGCGAAGAAAGCTTTGCTTTGCATTTTCTATAAAATCTACTACGGGGAGTGCTCCGAGGAATTGTTAGGATTAGTCCCAGCCGCTGAATTTCACCATCATACCGTTCGGCGTAACCAAAGATTTCATCAACACCACCTTGATGCTTGGCATTCCACCACAGTGCGTTTTATGCGGAATTTTCTGCCACGCACTTGCACTTTGTTGAATGAGCCGACGTCAGTGGTTTTTCCGGACCCATACGACTTAGGGACCTTAAAGAAAAGAGCCTATACCTTTCTCAAAGGCCGGCAACGCATCCGCTATTCCTCCGGTATTGCAGATGTTCATGGGCGGCAGTAATCACTTACCATTACGTGTGCCACCTGCTCTTTTGCCTCCCTCTTCTATAAAAAAATATAGTTTTTAGATAATAAATAAATGAAATAAGTAAATGTCTTCACGCAATTCTCAATACAGGGGAAGACAGAGGTCTAGTCTAGACAATTAAGTCCCTTCCGTCACTGCCATCATAAATGGACTAATAATGTGTTTTGTTTATATATAGCACATTAGAAGGAAAACCTGATTATGTTAGTTGAAATACGTAAAAAATTCCTAAAACACGCTTAGACTAGCTTAACAGGTTTAAAGATTGAAAAAAAAGTATTAGAACGATGATGTTGGTAACTCACGCTACGTAACTAACCATTTTAGGGCGTAATGGGAAACACGTTTTGTTAAAAAATGTGAGATTTCTTCTTTACGTAAGTACTAATTAGTATTAAATAATATATTCCAAGAAAAATTTGTTACGGAGCGTGTTTACAATTATGTGTAATTAATACACCACGACCAATGTTTTCGATAATACCTAATTTTTTAGATCGTTTTTCTAAGCTGCAGTATGATTATTATTAAGTTAAATGGTAATCACTGCTGACTAACGGCCGTTTAGCCACTGCGAAACATACTACGCCAAAATTAAGTCTAGATAGTTTTAGATATTATAACTCAAATAGTACGAAGCTCTTAGTACAAGTTTTATTTACTATTTATATTAGAAGAATCGTTACTGTTTTATCTGAGTGAAACAAAAACGTGAATTTTTATTCAATGATGTTTTTTTATGATATACTTTAACAAAGCAAGCGACCCCGCCTGCAGCTGACCAGCAACATAATAAATGATTCAGGTGCATGCTTTTGCCTTAAGGTAGAAGAATGCTGCAAATTTCTTCAGCTACAAAAACCGTTACTATGTTATATGAATATGTTCTATGAAAATAAAATGAAATAAGAGCTATCAGTCGACATTATGGTCAAAAGATACTGCAGCCTATGATACCCGCAAACCACTTCCAAAGAAGAAGGTCCCATCATGTATCTCTATAGGACTACGATTGAAACCCGAGATTACACAAGCTATCTACACCTTTAAAAACGGATTTGGCCTTACTCACAGTAAGAGTGTGGTACTGAGTCAGACGATAAAAAATTGTCCAATGCTAGATATTATCTATCATTCTAGTTGGTATTGACACTGCTTTCGAGGCTAAGTATGGGTAGTGAGTTCGAATACCGCTAGTTACAAACAAGTGTGATTCATGAATTGAAACGATTCATAATCGTCACACAAATGTCTCATACTAGCGGTATTCGAGTCATGGATGTTTAACTTGCATATTAAATAGATAAACCAATGTAAATGAATAAGTATCTAAGTTTAAAGCACCGTTAGTTGGGACATTAAGATGGCGATAGGATCACCACCCATCAGCTGGTACTGTATAAGCTCCGCAGGAAGGTGTGTCAAAGGTACTTTATTTTCTGAACTTTTGCCAGCCCCAAAATTGTGTGAAGATTATTAAATAAAAAATATTATTAATATTTTCATAACTTAATATCATGGGACTTAACATAAAACAAATAAATACTCGCTTGACTCGAAATTCTAACCACCCAAACACGGCTATCGTGACTAATTAATATCTGAAATCTATAAAGTTTCAATTATATTGTGATTGTTTTAGTGAGAAATCGGGACCACTAAAACAAGTTCTATTTTCATTATTAAAAATACAGTAGCTGAAATATAATATCGACATTCACGAACGCCCGTAGCGTCTCATATTGAAAGATTTCAAATTGCAATTAGGTTTGAAACTACTGTTTGAAGTTGAAATGAATATTTCTTATTTATTTCTTTAAACTAGAAATTGTTTTTAATAAATACAAATTTTATTTTCCACTATTTTCTTTTTCATATTAGATAATTTAATACTTATATATACCATTTTCTTGTTGAAGTCAATTTATAAGGGAAATTCAGTTGGTGGTAAATAATTGCGTGTTCATCTATACGATATTGCATTAAAAGTTACTCAAAGATA
>JAGSMR010000090.1:1310000-1336548 GCA_029286605.1 Sericinus montela
TTTAAATACATCTCTAGGATTATTGTCTACTATTATTTCATCCTATCAATCAAACCAAAATTAATTATATACTGTCTACAATTATTTCTACGTGTTTCATTTTATGTAATTACAGTCTTATACGTACTATACCTGAAAAAGAACACCTGTGCAGTTGAAGAAATACATTTTGTAGAAGATATTTAATTTCAACATCGAAGAAAAAAGCTAATGTTATCATTAGACATTATATTACGGAAGAGTCTTTGCTCTGTTATTAAATTCAAGTGGTTGTTTAGTAAGTAAATAAATAAATTTTCATGTTTGACATTTTAAAAAAGGTATTATAAATATATAAATACATATTAGTTGTGTGGTAACGGTGTGAGAATATTGCCACTTCCTCTGTAAAAATATCAGACCAAAGTAATTATACCAATATAACCAATATAACCATAACCAAAGACGGTGTCCAGCGTCTGAGGTGCGAATGGTCTGGTACTGACATGGCCAATCCGCTTGCCAAGTGTGGCGATCATGGCAAATCCTCCCTGGCAAGTCCATGTATAATAAATACATATATAGATAGATACAATATAACATACAATGCTGTGAAGGTAAGCAGCTAAAGCACTTGTGTTATATAATTGTAAAAACAACGAATGTCAAACACCCAGACTAAGAAAATGTAGATAAAGTGATTTTATATGTTGACCAGTCTAGGAATCGAATCCGGGACCTCAAAGCTGACGACACCTTGAAAACCGGTAAGTACGCTCGTCTACGGAGGTCGCAAGAGGCGACTGAAGCAATGGCTAACCTGTCGGTGGTACAAACCTGTTTTGAGTGTGTAAGCGACATGGCGACATTAAATGATATTGACATAGGCCTCTCCCGCATTTCATTATATTGTTTATTTTATTCTCTTTGGGTACCCCGTCAGGGACTGTGCGTGAAGATAAATAAAAATAATAGTCATAACTTATAGCAAATACGAAGGTTTGCCGTAAGCCACGCATGGCAAGAACGCTATAATTTGTATTTTCCAAAATAATCATGTCATATAAACTTTGCACTGATAAGTAGTGACCTCCTCCGGCTTCTACGAGTACATCAAATCCCGGTAAATGTGCAGTTTGCCTATTATAATTAATATTCTGGTATGTTAACGCCTGATGTATTTTAATAGCAATAATATAGGTAATTTTTTTTACTATAATTTTAAAAATTGTGTATATCAAATCAAATCATTTATTAATCGAAAAAGTAAAGGTATATTTGAAGATGATAAGTTTTCTTCAAATATACATAAAAAGTACCAAATAAAATGTTAACAGCACCTATTATTTCTACAATGCAGTTACGAGTACCTTTATACATAAAAGACAATTTTTAGGTACCTATTAGAGTAATGATGACAAGATGTAACTTTATACTACTAGCCATTAAATATAATAAAAATCGTTTACAGTGACACTGCCGCAAGGGAACAAAAAACCTATTTTGAAACATAATGATAGCAATCTACGTTTCATGTCAGTAATTATTCTAACACATAGCTTTTCTTCAAATCACACATTACGTTCATAGCTGATGGCCAAACTTAGTGGACATCGTTTCTGTTTATGTACCTTTCTTTAGATTTTAACTTCTACTATTCTATTTAACTTCTAGTACTCTTTAAAAATCGGATAGGTATGTGCTTGCATAACTCCATGTCAGACCTCTTCGGCACTAAATATTATCTATGGATTCGTTGTCATCCACTTTCAGATTGTTGGCATTCTTCCTGCTACTCCACAACAGCCTTATCAGTGAATTATCTCCTCCGAGGCTAATAATAAGCATTGCTATCAGTACAGCTTGATAAGAATGAAGAGTATCCAACAAGAAAATATTTTGAATAATTTATGAATTTATTCCTAAAAATACTATCAACTTCTATAATAATAATAATAATTTATTTACACACAAACAGAATTATAAACATCAAACAATACACAAATCAGTAAGTATACATAAAAGAAAATTCGATCTATGATCTCTGACTCCTGTGCTAGGCAAGCCTGTGTTACAGGAATCAGTGCTCTTCTTATTTTCTCTTAAATAATCAGTTTATATTGTTATGCTTTAAAGCCATGGATGTGTGTGTGTGTGTGTGTGTGTGTGTGTGTCTGTGTGTGTTTGTGTTTGTGTGTGTAAGTGTGTGTGTTTGCGTGAGCGTGGTATGCGTATATACGTCTGTTAGTTTCACTTTAGCGTTTCCATGAATTGTTCTGTACTGTCGTAGTTAAGATTATACATGTAGTCATCTATATATTTCTTTAATTTATACCTATTACAACTTCTAATTAGTTGAAAATTTCCTATTTTGTTGTACACCCGAGCGGCCATCGCGTAATACTGCCGTTTAGCAAATTCTGTTCTGGTACGTACTGTCGGACATGTCACTCTCCTTCGATTAGTTAGGGGCAAAGACGGAATGATATCGCTGTGATACCTGAGAATAATTGATTTCAAATACAATTGTCTTACGGTTAATACTCTGCAGTTTTGATAAAGACTGTGCGAGGAATATTTAAAAGGAAGAAAAGATAGTACTTTTAAAATAGCTCTTTGTGCCCTTTTCAGCCCCAGCATATGACTTTTTGCTGCTCCTCCCCACGATGTAATGCAGTACGTTATGACAGGTTGACAAAGAGTTTTGTACACGTATAATAGTAACTCGTGATCTGCAATTTCTCTTAGGTTTTTAAATATATAAATAAGCTTCCTTAATCTGGTTGTGGTGTTTAAAATGTGATGATTCCAAGTTAACTTCTCATCAATAGTTACACCGAGGTAGTGTGTGTACTTAACTCTTTCCAACTCTCTACAATCACATTGTGTATTACAATGAGGTCTTGTGTTGCAAGGAATATATTTGCATGGTTACTTACTTACTTACTTATCTTCACGCACAATCCTAGAGAACAGATCGCCAAGTGTCACGATCCCTACATACCTCTTTCGCTTCTTTCAGATTCATCATCTTCTTCATACATGCACGTTGAGGTATCCGAGTACTCTTGACCCTCCCCTCTTCGAGCAATTTGCTCACATGGTCTTGGAAAGTTAGTCTCGGCCTACCTCGACCCCTTTTAATGTTAACTTTCGCGCTATATATTTTCTTCGCCATTCGGTCTTCACTCATTTCCTCAACGTGCCCAAACCATCGAAGCACGCCCTTATCAATTTTTGTGACAAGGTCATCTTTCAAACCTGCCATATTGCGAACCTCTTCGTTTCGCTTTCGGTCTGCCATGGTAAGGCCGCACATTTTACGAAGAGATCGCATCTCCACTGCATTCAACCTACTTTTGTGCTTCTTCTGGCATACCCAGGTTTCGCTGCCATATAACAAAGTCGGTACCAACACTGCGTTATGTACTGCAAGGCGTGCACTTTTTACTACGCCTTGCCTTTTGATTAACGCAGTCAGGGCACCATTGACTTTGTTCCCGGCAGCGACACGCCTGTCCACATCTAAATCACATGTTCCATCCCGGCTAAACGCACTCCCCAAGTATACAATTTCATTCACCTGTTCTAGACATTCCTGATTTACCCATATTTCATACTTCGTTATTTCTTCGTCCCTTTCAAATACCAGAACCTTAGTTTTATTAGCATTCAAACGGAGACCTTTAATTTCTCATTCTTTTTTCATACACGTGACTAATGTCTGCAGTTCTGCCTCTGATGGTGCAATAAGCACTGCATCATGAGCATACAGCAGACAATTTATTTAATGTCACCCAATTTCACACCCAAACAACTATCTTTCAGCTTCTGTAATCAGCTGTCGAGATACAGTATTAACAGCCAGGAAGACATGACACAACCCTGTTTTACGCCCGATAGGTCGCTAAACATGGGTGACAGGTCATGCCCTACCCGCAAACAGGCTTTACAGTCACCGTAAAGTGACTGCACAGTCCATAGCAATCGACCATCCACACCATACCCCGGCAACAGTTCCCTCATTTTCTTCCTTACAACCTTATCAAATGCTTTCTCAAGATCCACAAAAGCACAGAAAATCTTCTGGTTAGCAGCCAGAAGCTTCTCCGTGATCATGCGGAGAGAAAACATTTGATCCGTGCATTCTCTTCCAGGTCTAAATCCGCATTGTGCCTCCCATAGAAATCTTTCCGATTTCTCTTGCATCCTACGTGTCAAAACCTTCGAGTAAACTTTACTTGCTAAACTGGTCAAGCTGATCGCCCGATAGCACTCGCAGTCATAATATGAACCTTTACCTTTATATAAAGACACAATGACCGCGGATCGCCAATCATCCGGGACAGCCCTCGTCCGCCAGCACAAATTGCACAGCAGATGAAAGCTGTCCCAGACGCGAGGCCCACCATATTTGACTATTTCAGCAGTAACTCTGTCTAGTCCCGCAGCCTTACCACATTTCAAACTTCGAATCACACATTCAATCTCTTACCTCCAATTCTCCACCAGGAATAAATCGATCATACTTCTCTCGTTCTCTCTTTTTCTAGTATACATATGGATTTTCCTGTGGCTAAACATAGTGTTTGACACAAGAAAACCCTTTTCCTTGCATACAGCCAGTATAAGCTTGCCAGAATCGTTAACTATTTTATCACCAAACATTCCAAGCACCGACTCGTACCCTGGCCGAGCGGTACCAACCCATCCATTCAAATTACCACATACAACAATTCTTTAGTTTCCCCTAACCAAATCTAGAACTTCTCTTACAATTTCGCAAAACTCCTCCAGCTCAGCCCTGGACGACGAAGCTACCGGCGCATAAACAGCCAAAAGGAATAACTTCGTCAGTCCCAATTTAAAGCGAACCCAGAGAAGTCTTGAGTTCATAGCCTTATATTCAGTCATAACATCGACCAACCGAGTCGACAGCAGCACCCCCACTCCGTCCTCCACCTTCCGCCGTGTCGAGCTGTGCGTGACGGGTGGCGGTCCCCATCGCCGCTTTGCGCGCTGCATTCCACACTAACGGGGACGAACTGGTGTGCGTCGCCTTGGGGGGACGCCCTAACCTTCGTCGGCATGGGTGCGCAGCTGAGTAGAATTGCAGCTCTGAAAAGGGCTGGCAGGGGTCGCGACGTGCACGCTTCTACAATAACCCCCTAGGTTCAATTAAAGGTTCCATTAAATAATAAAAAAATAAAAATATTACAAATAACAGTACTAACATAGTTTTAATTTAAATTGTTACTAACCGGATTAATAACCATTTAATATCACCCTATCCCACCTAACTGCATATTCAAGTCATCTGTTTTCACAATACCTTTCCTAAAAATGTGGAGAAGTTCACATGCAGCATTCATTTATCATTTTAGAAAACCACTATATTATATTAGCTCTGTTCTTGTTGTATGGTACCTTCCTCATTTTTGATTAGTTAAAACCATTACTTTACCTCCTTGCTTAGGAATTAGAACGATGTATGTGAGCGATATGATAAATTTCCCTCTCTCTCTCTCTCTCTTTCTCTCTTTTATCTCTCTCTCTCTCTTTTATCAATTATATGAAATTTTATTGGAACAAAGTTGTTAATTAAACAAAAAGAGCAAGCTTAGTAACAATACAAAATAGCTACCGCTACCGCGGCAATAGCAACCGACAAAAGGCCGGAACGCTATTCGAAGAATACTTGGTCATAAATGGTTCATTTATTGTGGCTATTAGGGCAAATGTTAGTAGGAAAAATTTCTTCACGCCCTTCCCAATACAGGGTAGATAGAGGTCTAGACAATTAAGTCCTTTCGACCCACCTTCCACAGAAGACATTTTTTTGGACAAAGAGTCAGATGGTGAGCCCGTCACCGTCTTTCCGACCAAGTCAACGATAAAAATCGTACAAAAGCTCTTAAAAACCCATTAATACGAGCTTCGGGGATCGAACTCGGGTCTCATGACTCGAAATTCAGACCACACAACTATCGTGGCCCTTAAAAAATTCTTACAAACTCTTTAAAAAAAACTCTAACAAAAGCGCAAATACCAATAATAAAATGAAAAAAGTTTTTTTTTAATTTCTTCAATTATCTATAGTGAACTTTAATCTCCAACTGTAAAAGGCCTAATTTGTAGCACTTGGTTGCTTAAATAACTTAGTTTTTGTATTTAATATAATATTTAATATTAATTAAATCATTCTGTTGCTTAAAACAAAAAAGAACTGATACATGAATTGACGAGTAACTAGGCTTTCAGTTTGGTTTTGGAGAATTGATGGAGTGACGGGCAGCAACGTCTGAGGTGCAAGGTGTCTGGTATGGCAATCGCCAATCCGTTGGTCAACCTTGGCGATTGTGGCAAATACTTCCTTAGCCTGCTGATCGGTCTGTATTTGCCCGGATCTGAGCGGTCGCCTTTCTTAGGGATCGAGGTTAGGGTTTCTTAGGCATCGATCGATTTAGGGATCTTAGGGATCGATTTCGAGTTTGTTTGTCGTATTTAATTACTTAAAATAAAAGTAAGTTGCGAATTCGATGAAACGAATTAATAAAAGTTAGTTACATAAATACAGAAATTATTAGTTGAATTAAAAACTCATTTCACATCTGAATTGTGAACTGAATGAGAAATTTTTAAGCAAAGTTGGTTCTTAAACTTTCCCCACTTTGCATTTAAAGTTTGCATTAATTTGTATGAAATTGCGTGAATGTACTTCAAGTTTCATTACATTTATAATTTTAAAAACTTTTACACTTCAACCAGCGGCAAAGCTTTACATTAAATGTGAACTTTTAGCACGTAGACTACGTGGTTAGTTTTAGATCTGCTTGTATAAATGTAAAAAGAGGAGTGTAATTGTAAATGCCCTGTACCAGGTAAATATCCTTCAATCGCATGTAATACCTACATAAATATACATATAACCTGAAGCATCCTTAAATAATTTAGGTATTAATGATATATATTTATTATTTTCTTCGGAATGCTTTTCTTCATTGCCAAACACTAAGAAAATCTAGGTCTTAAAATTTATATAACTTGATTAATGGTGGCCCGGGAATCGAACTTGTATCATTTGCGTAAAGCTAGCATCCTAACCGAGTGTCGTGAGGTTTTCAACGTCTTATTGTAAATATAAGCTAACTCTATAAATCGAAGATAAGAGTCTACCAACTCATTGAAACGAGCCTTGCGCAAGGAGTTCGAACACGAATCATCTATTTGGAATTCAGGTCACACAACCACTCGGCTATTGTGAATTTTCATCAAAATGCATTCCGCGTTGTTCACATGGTGACATGTTCTAGAAGAGTCTATCATTTCTATTTAAACAGTACAGTATTTTTCATTTTCAGAATTAAATAATTTGTGTCTTAAATCTGGAAAACGTCACAAACATAAGCACACTTTTGATACTCAAATCTACAAGAAGCGGTACGTGGGAAGAAATTATAAACATAATTACTTTACGCAAGTTTATTATTCGCAGAAGTATACGCGCAAGTTTAAAGCGTAAAGCTAGTGTTATGTAGAATTGATTTTAAAAATTTTTATGGTTCTCGTTCGAGGATATAATACGTCACTTGTAAGATCCTCATTAGGTCACTTGCGTCTTAAATCGAACACTTTAACCACTAGGTCACTAGGTCTCTGACAAAGACTAAGGAAGTACTCAAAAGTATTACGTCATTATTTCCAAAAATAAACACTCTCTTTGATTCGAGCAATTCGAACATTATAGAAGTCCCTAAGTAACTCTCCAATTACGAAGTATTTGAACGTTAAAAAATTTTGATCATATCAATATTTGGCGAAATTATTTAACGAATATTATTTAAGAATAACGAAATAAAACGCCGTCTGTTAATGTTCCTTTTTCCTCTTTAAAAGTAAATATTAGAACATTCCTAAAGATACCAATTAAAACTTTCGTTTGCAGTCTATCAGGTAAATTTCAATATTTAATTTGGAATTTTACCGGAAATTCTCTTTCGGTCGCTTATTAATTACCAATTTAAACAGAGATACGCAAAAAAGCAATACTTTCGTAATATCAGTACCAGAGAAAAACTTTAGCTTAAAGGTATAATAATCAAATAGCTTACTTATCTTCGCGCATTGTCCCCGACGATATTCAGAGAGAACAGATCTTCACGCAATTCCCAATACAGGGGTAGACAGAGATCAAGTCTAGACAATTAAGTCCCTTTGACCTTCGGACCACCTTCCACCGAAGATATTTTCGGGACAACGTGACAGGTGGTGGAAAAACCCATTCGTACGAGCCTGCCACTTGGGGATTGTCTCGGGTCTCTTGACTTCAAATTCCTACTACCCAACCACTCGGCTATCGCATTTTCAATATTAAATTAAATTGAATACGATTACGATTCCCATGAAAAGAGAGAGGGCGATTTTATTTTCTGCTGATACCACAAAACATACTCCACATAATATACTACATATAAACAAACTGTATAAGATTATCTCGTTTAAAAGAGTTCGTAAATTTTTTCAATACAATTTCTGTAAATAGAAATAACGTAAACCTGTCAGGCAAAGTTTATTTTATTCCATACCTATTTAAGTAACTTTGACACAAACTTAGGTAAAGGAGCTTAATTTGCTTAATTTTAACGATTTATAGATGTTAAAAAGAAAAGTTGAACGTAAGTTGAGTGACAAATTTAATGCAATTTTATTGGCAAAAATAAGAGGATTTAGGTCCCTAAGTTGACTGAATTATCAACAAAAAAAAAGATTGAGTATTTTATTAATACATTTTTAATGGAACGTAAGTCCTTTGCTAATGGACGATAAATCGAATAAATCAAAAATAGGTAGCGTGACTCAGCCTTTGAAGATAAGGGTGGCGAAATCATCTACCGCGCAGAGCATACATTAGTACATTAGTACATTAGTGAGATGCATATGAATGTATGCAAAATTATACGTATATATTTACATATATACACATATATACAGGGACAACATTACATATGTCGCTATGATGACAAAGTAATAGACTTAAGCTCGTGTGTTATGTATTCAGGAACAACGAAGGTACCACAAACACCCAGATCCAAGAAAATATAGAAACACTTTTTTTTTCTAAATGGGATCAATCTCCGGGAACAAAATCCGGGACCTCAGAGCTGGCGACATCAAGAAAAACCGGTCCATCAAATGGTCTTTGTAAATATAAATAATTTATAAGGATATTGTACCGTTAGCTTGGACACTAAGACGGAGACACTTATACATATAAAGCCTGTCACGTTTTCCCAAAAATTTTCGTTGAAAAGCGGGTCTAAATTACTTCTTTGTCCAGATCTGAAACTTTCCCAGTATTTGGGAAATTGTGCAAGGATAAAAAAGTAATTGGATAAGGATAAAACAAACACTACGATTTACTTAATAATTTACTCGGTAACTAGAAACGCCAGTAAGTCCAATAAATCATATTGAAATCTTTAAAGTTTCAATTATATTGTAATTGTTTTAGTGAGAAATTGGGACCACTAAAAACACGTTCTATTTTCATTATTAAAATTACAGTAGCGGAAATATAATATCGACATTCACGGACGCTCGTAGCGCCTCATATTGAAAGATTTCAAATTGCAATTAGGTCTGAAACTACTGTTTGAAGTTGAAATGAAAATTTCTTATTTATTTCTTTAAACTAGAAATTGTATTTAATACTTAAAAATTTTAGTTTCCACTATTTTCTTTGTCATATTAGATGATTTAATACTTATTGTACTGTTTTCTTGTTTTATAAGGGAAATACAGGTGGTGGTATAATAATTGTATGTTCATCTATACGATATTGCATTAAAAGTATCTCAAATAAATTTATAAAAGGTTAGATATTATGCAAAATTTTGTATTTGTATCAAGGAAGAATATTTTTTATAACAGTTAAGAAAAGCACTGTTTACATAGTATATGCCTACCCTTAACAAGTTTGTCTATAATAGTAAGAAGTCTATATGGATGCAATAAATAGACCATGGCCTTCTACGGTGCAGATTCGTTAGAAGCAATTTAATTGAAAATTGGTTCAAGGTAATTGGTTAATTCACGTTTAGTCTACTGTTATAAACCCTTTTGGAATCGTAAGACGAATCCATTTTGGATGTAAAATTATGAACGTTCCAACGACGTGCTAAGACATTTTCCTGTGTAAGTTCTAGTGTAACATTTAGATGTTAGTCTGAAATGCCTACTTCCTCAACACAACTCTCTCTACGGTCGTTCAACGTTTGACCAATTAAATTGAATTAAATTAAATGTTTGTACCTATAGCAAAAAATCAAATACATTTATTATCAAACCGAACCCAACTTTGTTAAATTAAGATGTTGAGTGTTGATTTGTAGAATCCGACGGAAAAATATTTCGAGTATGACCAATACCATTCTACGATATTCCGTTATCATCATGTGATAATAGGTAGTGTGATTGAAATGGTAGGGAGCAGGTCCTCTGGCCAGCCGTCTTCGTGATGTGCAGTGTATGTAGTTTCCTCTCGATATACCTGGGGTGTCAAACAACAAGACGAGAACCCATCGAAGTGGATGTCAAATTAATCAAATCTTCTGTACAGACTAGTTGAATAAAATAGAAAATAGAAGCCAATGTTTCGGTTAAAAAAATGTAAAATTTTGATATTTTTAGAGACAAGTCCTCCTAACCGAGAAATTTTACGGTTATGACTAACAGTCGTACTAAGGATTTTATTTTGATTTATACTAGATAATCAAGGAATCCCTTTCGACCCATATTTCTACGAAACTTGTATGTTATTACTATCAAAAACATATATTGTGTATATATAGTACTATCACATATAGTAGTACTTAAATTATAATGAATGTATGATTATTTCGAGACCAACGTAATATTTTTTTTGTTTTTATGCAAACAATACTTTTTTTATTCATTACTAAAATTAGAGCAAGGTATATCATGAGTCTCCAATAACGGTGAAAAATCTTAAACGATATTTTAAAAATATTATTACTGATAAAATATCAGAGTGAAATAACAGAAAGCTATATCAAATAAAAAAGAGATAATACCAGTCACAAAACCAATTAACAGGATGGATTACGCAATCTACCCACAGAATCAGACTTCAATTTACAGACCTATATATTTTAATCCAGATTAACCCGTGTCGAATGAACGAATAGCTCAAATTTATAATCTTGATTATTGAATTTATTTTTTCAATTTAATGTTGTACGGTACGCCGGATTGAACCAGCATAAGAGGATACTGCTTTCTTCCGGCTTGTCGCAGGAGGCGACTTAGGGAAGACGTCTTGTAAATATCTACGACTATCGGCAGAGAATTCTTAGGAAGCTGATGAAAGACAACAGCTTATAAAGTGAAAGGTATCTGGTAATACAATCGCAAATCCGTCTAACCGTTAAGAAAAAATAATAAAAAAAAATTCAATGTATGAAGCCTTACAGATATTTATTCCATAACAATTTTAAAATACCAAAACAAGCAGAAAAATTTCATTTTGCATTACAGATGTTTTTTGCTTTTGTATGCTTTAAGCGTGTAGTAGTATTCCGCGCAGATGTTATGAGTTATGACTGTTATTAAATTTTTAATAGGTCAACGCAAAACATTAATAAGCAGATATTCTGAAATTCGAGGTATATCAAGCTTCAAATGTAATGACTACCTTTACTAATTTTTTTTCTTGCTGTGTACTATCGGCGCAAAAATGTATCCTGCACTTTCTATGGTTGTTGTAAGTGATGACAAGGTAAAAGCCTTCAAAATGTATTAGCGGTCTTGAAATACATAAGACCAATATTCAGCAGAACTCGGGAAAGGTTTATACTGCGATTGATAATCCGCTTGCCAAGCGTGACGATTACGGCAGGCCCTCCCTAACGGAAGAGGTAGATTTCCTGTAGTGAAGAGTACTTTAGGCTTTTTCCTTGAGTAGCTTCTTAAGCCATCCACTGGAAAAACGGGACAATGTATTCTTCCGCTAATTCGCGGTTATTTATGTTCCAAATTTCATTCAAATTCATTCTACGATTTTGGCAAGACTGAGTCTTAAAAAAGTTATCAATTTTAGCAACGAAATTCCTTATGTTATGTCCCAGTCATATAAGTGTCAAAGTGCAACAATATGTAAATAATTTATTTCGAACCTAATTTTTTTATATTACCACGAGTTCACTAATATAGGAGTAGACAGAGGTCTCGACAATAAAGTCTTTCTACCCACCTTCCACCGAAGACAACGTGACAGGTGGTGAGCCCGTCGCCGTCTTTAATCGTAAGCCAACAACAATAATTGTACATGTTTTTGAAAAAACTCATTGGTACGAGCCTTGGGAATCGAACTTGGGTTTCATGACTCGAATTCCGAATACCCAACCACTCGGCTATCGTGACTTTATTACTTTACGGTGCTCTTATTTTTTATCATTCTATTAGTTGACGAATTGACAAATTTGAAAATGCAATGCATTAAATTGCTCTCAGATGCTAGTAATTCTTTTAATTCATTTGTTAATCACAATATAATGCAGTTATCAATAATTACATACTACGTAACTTTGTTCCAACCAAGTGTTCTACGACACTTATGTATTTTTTATATGTATATATATAAGTATTATTTCTATAGGTTCTCTTTATAGTTCGTATGCTAATTTCGAGGGTTCTATTTTACATTTTTTTTCTTTATATATATATATATATATATATATATATATATATATATATATATATATATATATATATATATATATATATATATATATATACATATATATATATATATATATATACATATATATATATACATATATATATATATATATATATATATATATACATATATATATATATATATATATATATATATATATATATATATATATATATATATATATATATATATATATGTATATATATATATATATATATATATATATATATATATATGCCTATGTGTCACAAGACAAGCTGACTACTAAACCGCGAATCGATGTGATAGATTTAAGCTAGTTTTTTAAATGTTAATTTATAATTCTTACATAGCATTAAGGTATTTAGCAATAAAAGGCTTATATGTGATAGTACTATATATACATTTCAACGAACAACATATGTAGTATATGTTGTTCGTTGAAATATGAGTCGAAGGGGATTCCTTGATTATCTATCAAAATAAAATCGTTAGTACGAGTGCTAGTCTTACCCGTAAAATTTCTCGGTTAGGAGGACTTGTCTCTTGCCCCAGACTCAGCTGTGCAGTGGAGTTGCATGAAACAACAGAGGCCTATGTTTAGCAGTGGACTTTTGATAGGCTGTAAAGAAGAAGAAGTATATATATGTGTATATATATTCTTAAAATACAATTAATAATTTTGTGTAGGTCAACGTGTTTAGATCTGGAGTGAACAAAAGTCAGTCATTCACAAAGTCTGTAATATTTTTTATGGCCAGTGACAGAGTCTTGTTAGAAACTCCCCCAACCATCCCTGATACAGTACTGAGAAAGAAAAGATTGCTAAGAGTTACTTTACATACAGACCTTGTTTTTTTCTATCAGATTTTTTGGTATCTGAAGATACCAAAACATCTGTTGATACCTTCGCAGAATTAGCCAAAAGTAAATTATGACTTTCAATATAGTTCTTGGTTATTTTTAAAATGATAATATTAATATCATCACGCCATTCCCAAGGGTAGACATTTAAGTCGTTTCGACTCAACTTCCCCGAAGATATTTTTGGGACAAAGTGTCATGTAGTAAGCCCGTCGCCGTCTCAATTTCCAAGCCAACGACAAAATATAATTCGTACATAAGTTTTTGAAAAACCCATTGGTATGAGCTTGCCACCTGGAGATCGAATTCGGGTCTCTGGACTCGACTTTCGATCACTTAACCACTCGGCTATTGTGACTATCTTAGTAATTTTGTTCTGTAATTTTAAGTCATTTCATGCGATACCCACGGGAGGATACGGGATGCTAAACTCTTACACAAGCACCACAAGTTACTATTACTCGTATTTGTTATTGATCCACACTTGCTTAAGAGTAGAGCTGCTAATGCTACTTACACCTAAAATTATTATGCGTATGGTGAATATTTTTGATTGATTACAAAATAAAGAGGTCCGTTCGACACGATTGTGTTTATCGGAATGTAAATATTGAAATACATTACATACGATAATCTTGTAACATTTTATCATAATCATTGTTGTTAAAAAATATGGACCTGTCCGTTATAATGAAGTCTGTTTACATTTATACAACTTTTGTTATATCGACTTGCCTATTTCAAGTTTAAAAATTGAAATTTGTAAATTAAATTTCTAAGACAAAGATTTATCTTTCATTGCGATGTTTACATATTTGTTACATTATTTACTATGTAATCATATACAAATTTATCTATAGACAAATTCTTTAGACAAGAACTAAATGACGACCGACAGTCTAATTGGTGTGATCGAATCCTGCTAGGGGTAAACATTTGTGCGATGAATTTTATATAAAATATATCTTCACGCAATTGCCAATACAGGAGTAGATAGAGATCTAGTCTAGACAATTAAGTCCCTTCGACCCACCTTCCACCGAAGATATTTTCCGAACCCGCCACCTGGGGATCGAACTCGGGTCTCCTGACTCGAAATTTCTATAGTATTGGTATATTTAAAGAACGTGAATGGATATTATATATGAATATTTATCTTCTTCTTCTTTATAGCCTATCAAAAGTCCACTGCTAAACATAGGCCTCTGTTGTTTCATGCAACTCCACTGCACAGCTGAGTCCGGGGCAAGAGACAAGTCCTCCTAACCGAGAAATTTTACGGGTAAGACTAGCACTCGTACTAACGATTTTATTTTGATAGATAATCAAGGAATCCCCTTCGACTCATATTTCAACGAACAACATATACTACATATGTTGTTCGTTGAAATGTATATATAGTACTATCACATGTAAGCCTTTTATTGCTAAATAACTTAATGCTATGTAAGAATTATAAATTAACATTTAAAAAACTAGCTTAAATCTATCACATCGATTCGTGGTTTAGTGGTCAGCTTGTCTTGTGACACATAGGCCTCTTCCAGCTTCTTCAACTCGTTTCTATCTCTAGCTTTTCTAGGCCAGGTAGCGCCTCCAATTTTTCGTATGTCACCTATCCATCTCCTTGCTTGTCTTCCCCTATTCCTTTTCCATCGCGTGGTTGCCACTCCGTTATAATTTTTGTCCATTTTATCTTACTATCTCACGTCATATGTCCTGTCCATCTCCATTTCAACTATCTTACCTTGTTTATTACGTCTTCTACATTGGTTCTGGAACGTATTTCGTCTGCTCTTAATCGATCTTTTTTAGTGACCACTATCATGCTTCTTTCCATTCCCCGCAGACATAATCTTAGTTTTAAAAGTTGTTTTTGATTTAGTGCCCACATTTGGCTTCCATACGTCAGACAAGGTAAGAAACACGAGTTGAGCACTTTTCTCTTAGATGACATGGAAAATATTTGCTTTTAAGTATTTCCTTTAGTAACCAATGTCTTTTCCATGCGCAAGCAACTCTTCTTTCGATTTCCATATCTGTTTGGTCTCTGAATGATATTAACTGTCACTTTTTCATTTTTTTTGTAAAAATTATTTTATCATTTATTACTGAATTAGAGCAAGGTATATCATGAGTCTCCAATAACGGTGAAAAATCTTAAACGATATTCTAAAAATATTATTACTTATAAAATTTCAGAGTGAAATAACAGAAAGCTATATCAAATAAAAAAGAGATAATACCAGTCACAAAACCAATTAACAGGATGGATTATGCAATCTACCCACAGAATCAGACTTCAATTTGCATACCTATATATTTTGATCCGATTAACCCGTGTCGAATGAACGAATAGCTCAAATTTATAATCTTGATTTTTAATTTAATTTTTTTTTTTTCAATTTAATGTTGTACGGTTGAATCAGCATATGAAGATACTGCTTTCTTCCTGCTTGTCACAAAAGGCGACTAGGGAATAGGTCTTGTAAATATCTACGACAAGACAGAAGACTGAATAACTATCTCGAAACATATCACATCAATTCTTAGCCAACTGACGAAGAACAGCTTCTAGCACAATCGCCAATACGCTGGCCAAGCGTAGTGGTGAAAAGTGTATTCAAAGGACTTCATTGTATGGACATATGTCTAACAGTGAAGAAAAAAACAATAATAAAAAATTTCATGTATAAAGCCTTACAGATATTTATTTCATAACAATTTTAAAATACCAAAACAAGCAGAAAAATTTAATTTTGCATTACAGATGTTTTCTGCTTTTGTATGCTTTAAGAGTGTAGTAGTATTCCGCGCATATGTTATGAGTTATGACTGTTATTAAATTTTTAATAGGTCAACGCAAAACATTAATAAGCGGATATTTTGAAATTCAAGGAACATCAAGCTTCAAATGTAATGACCCGACTCCTCCCATGGTTGTTGTACGCGATCACTAAGGTAAAAGTCTTGAAATATATAAAGAAAGAAAAGAAAATATCTTCACGCACTTCCCAATACAGGGATAGACAGAGGTCGAGTCTAAACAATTAAGTCCACCTTGCACCGAAGATATTTTCGGGACAACGTGACAGGTGGTGAGGCCTTCGCCGTCTTTATGTCCAAGCCATATTCGTACATAAGTTTTTGAAAAACCCATTGGTACGAGCCTACCTAACAAACTCAGGTCTATTGACTCGAAATTCCGACCACCCAACCACTCGGCTATCGTGACTTTTAAAATATATAGGACAAATATTCAGCAGAACGGTGACGAGCAGCTCCGTCTATGATGAAATGTTTGATACTCCGATTGCCAATCCGCATGCCAAGCGTGACGATTACGGCAGGCCCTCCTTAACGCTCCCGTTAAGTCCTCTCCAGGTAGATGTCCTGTAGTGAAGAGTACTTTAAAGCTTTTTCCTTGAGTAGCTTCTTAAGCCATCCACTGGAAAAACGCTATTCTTCCGCTAATACGCGGCTACTTATGTTCCAAATTTCATTCAATTTTGTTAACCGATTTTGGCAAGACTGGGTGTTAAAAAAGATATCAATTTTAGCAACGAAGTTCCTTATGTCGCATGTCCCAGTCATATAAGTGTCAAAGTGCAACAATGTGTGAATAATTTATTTCAAACCTATTTTTTTTATATTACTACGCCATTAGCAGTATAGAAGTAGACAGAAGTCTCGACAATAAAGTCTTTCCACCCACCTTCCACCGAAGACAACGTGACAGGTGGTCAGCCCGTCGCCGTCTTTAATCGTAAGCCAACGACAATAATCGTACATAAGTTTTTGAAAAAAACCCATTGGTACGAACCTAGGGGATCTAACGTTGGTCTCATGACTCGAATTCCGAATACTCAACCACTCGGCTATCGTGACTTTTTCTATATTACGGTTGTCTTATTTTTTTAATAGTCCATTTGTTGACGAATTGACAAATTTGAAAATTCAATGCATGAAGTTGCTCTCAGATGGTAGTAATTCTTTTAATTCGTTTGTTAATCTGATATGTTTGTAAATCTTATATATCATATATATATATATATATACATATATATATATATATATATATATATATATATATATATATATATATATATATATATATATATATATATATATATATATATATATATATATATATATATATATATATATATATATATATATATATATATATATATATATATATATATATATATATATATATATATATATATATATATATATATAACCTGAAACTTAAAAATTTTGTTTAATAACGTTACCAACAATAATATATACATATATATATATATATATATATATATATATATATATATATATATATATATATATATATATATATATATATATATATATATATATACCAATGGATCGTACCAATAGAATGGAATGACGTAAAGATATTTATAATGTTATTTTAAAAATAACCAAGAACTTTAATGAAGGTCATATTTTACTTTTGGGCTAAATTATACTTCGAAGATACAAATGAAAATACCAAAAATCTGATATATAAAAATATGAAGTAACTCTTACCAATTTTTCATTTGTCAATACCGTGTCACGGATGGTTGGGGGAGTTTCTAACAAGACTCTGTCACTGGCCATAAAAAATTTTACAGACTTTGTGAATAACTGACTTTTGTTCACTCCAGATCTAAACACGTTGACCTACACACAATTATTAATTATATTTTAAGAACGTAATCTATTCAAAACTTTGCTTATTGAGTTTTCTCAAATCCTTGGTGCGGCAGTTATACACACATGGTTACACACTTAACGCATAGTTTTTTATTAATACACTATACTAAATAATAACGTTTTAATATTATTGCGGTAGTCAGAGGTCTAGACAATTTAGTCCTTTCGACCCATATTTAGAGCTCATTTGGTACAACGTGATAGGAATGAGTAAATATTTATTGCCTTCCATCCATACTAATATTGAAAATGAGAAAACAATTCTATCTGCTACAATTTAGGGCTAAATTTATAATAAATATATAAAGGAATTATTATATTGCATACTTTGATCTAAAAAAAGAAATATTTTGTGCGTTAGAGACATTTGACGGGTGGCAAAAACACTGGTTTTCAAAGTGTCGCCATCTCTAGGACCCGCGTTCGATTCGCGGTCAAGGCAATGCATAAAGACCTTTTTTTCTGCATTTTCTCGGATCTGGGCGTTTGTGGTGCCTTCATAGATTCCGATTCCCATACCTCAAGTGCTTTAGCATCTTAAAATAGGATTTATCTATTATATATAGTACAATGGACTAAAACCTGAAACTTAAAAATTTTGTTTAATAACGTTACCAACAATAATATATACATATATATATATATATATATATATATATATATATATATATATATATATATATATATATATATATATATATATATATATATATATATATATATATATATAACCTGAAACTTAAAAATTTTGTTTAATAACGTTACCAACAATAATATATACATATATATATATATGTATATATATATATATGTATATATATATATATAACCTGAAACTTAAAAATTTTGTTTAATAACGTTACCAACAATAATATATACATATATATATATATATATATATATATATATGTATATATATATATATATATATAACCTGAAACTTAAAAATTTTGTTTAATAACGTTACCAACAATAATATATACATATATATATATAACCTGAAACTTAAAAATTTTGTTTAATAACGTTACCAACAATAATATATACATATATATATATAACCTGAAACTTAAAAATTTTGTTTAATAACGTTACCAACAATAATATATACATATATATATATAACCTGAAACTTAAAAATTTTGTTTAATAACGTTACCAACAATAATATATACATATATATATATATATAACCTGAAACTTAAAAATTTTGTTTAATAACGTTACCAACAATAATATATACATATATATATATATATATGTATATATATATATGTATATATATATATATATATATGTATATATATATATATATATATATATAACCTGAAACTTAAAAATTTTGTTTAATAACGTTACCAACAATAATATATACATATATATATATAACCTGAAACTTAAAAATTTTGTTTAATAACGTTACCAACAATAATATATACATATATATATATAACCTGAAACTTAAAAATTTTGTTTAATAACGTTACCAACAATAATATATACATATATATATATATGTATATATATATATATATATATAACCTGAAACTTAAAAATTTTGTTTAATAACGTTACCAACAATAATATATACATATATATATATATGTATATATATATATATATATGTATATATATATATATATGTATATATATATATAACCTGAAACTTAAAAATTTTGTTTAATAACGTTACCAACAATAATGCCCAATATATTTCACAATAATTTCCTGAAAAGTGAACATCTCCGTTTTAGACGGCAAAAGCCATCTCAATTTCAAACTGAAGCTGGGGATATTCGCGTAGAACGAAACCTCTGCACATCTATCAAAACGGATACAATAACACAGTTGTAGACACTTTGATACGCTTAAACCGTAATCTTGCCGTATTTAATACCCGAAAAATATGCTGCATAGGAAAAATTTCGAATAATAAACTTTATAATAAACCGACGGTCATGATAGCCGAGTGGTTGGGTGATCAGAATTCGAACCAAGAGACCCGAGTTCAATTTTTGAAAAAACTTATGTAAGATTTATAGGTATTTATAGGTAGGTACTAGCCTTGGGGATCAAACTCGGGTCTCTTGACTCGACTTTCGGTAACCCAACCACTCGGCTATCGTGACTATCTTAGTAATTTTGTTCTGTAATTTTAAGTCATCTCATACGATACCCATGGGAGGAAACGGGATGCTAAACTCTTACACAAGCACCACTAGTTACTATTACTCGTATTTGTTATTGATCCATACTTTCTTAAGCTGCTAATGCTACTAACACCTAAAATTATTATGCGTATGGTGAATATTTTTGATTGATTACAAAATAAAGAGGTCCGTTCGACACGATTGTGTTTATCGGAATGTAAATATTGAAATACATTACATACGATAATCTTGTAACATTTTATCATAATCATTGTTGTTAAAAAATATGGACTCGTACGTATAACGTACGGGTCCATATGATGTCTGTTTACATTTATGCAACTTTTGTTATATCGACTTGCCTATTTCGAGATTAAAAATTAAAGTTTGTAAATTAAATTTCTAAGACATAGACAAATATTTATCTTTCATTACTATGTATACATATTTGTTACATTATTTACGTTAGTTACTAAGTAATCATAATTTACATATATACAAATTTATCTATAGACAAATTCTTTAGACAAGAACTAAATGACGACCGACTGTCTAATTGGTGTGATCGAATCCTGCGAGGAGGAAACATTTGTTTGATGAATATGAATATAAAATATATCTTCACGATATTCCCAATACAGGAGTAGATAGAGATCTAATCTAGACAATTAAGTCCCTTCGGCTCACCTTCCACCGAAGAAATTTTCGGGAATAGGTGACAGTTGTTGAGCTCTTCGTCGTCTTTATGTCCAAGCTAACGATATAATCGTACGTAAGTTTAAAAAAAAACCCATTGGTACGAACCCGACACCTGGGGATCGAACTCGGGTCTCCTGACTCAAAATTTCTATAGTATTAGTATATTTTATGAACATGAATGGATTTTAGGTATGTAAAATATTTATGTATATAATTATATTGCATCTTTACCTTTGATGGCGATAGGCTCACCACCAATGAAGTTGTTCAAATAAACATCACTGGAAAATGGGTCTAAAGAACTTCATTATTTAGACCTCTGCCTAACCGAGTATGGGAAAAAGGCGTAAAGATATAGTTTGAATCTAAAACTCACCCTAAGATTTTTTAAATCTCTTAACAAAAGAAGCGATACTAGCATACATATAACAAGCCACGTCCACTTCTCTCCGTCATGCAGAGAGTTATATCCGTGGCGCACGTGACACATAACGCGGGCGCAAATTCAGACTGACCAATATTTTCAAAGCATACATATATCGCACTAGTGTTTCACATTTTTCTTTTCTTTCAAGATTCTCGCATAATCCAAAATACCCTTTACTCGAAAATATATAGCAAAATGCCATTTGATATCGAAACATTATGGGAGGCAAAAGATAGTAAATACATCGTAAAAATCATCACAAAAATACCAGTGGAAAATTCAGGAAATCGGTGACGGGTAGTAGCTTTAGGTGCACGATTTTTCGTACCTGTATTGTAATCGGTAATTGCCAAACCGCTACTCAAATATTGCGATTATTTTAAATCCAGGAGGAGACTGTGTTCTGAAGTGGACTTTAACTGGCCGTTAAGTACGCATATCTAAATCCATAGGCTAGTTGGCGATAAATCAATCTATTTGTTACACATTATTGATATTTTACATAAAAAGTCACGATAGCCGAGTTGTTGGGTGGTCGGAATTCGAGTCGAGAGACCCGAGTTCGATCCCCAGGTGGCAGTACCAATGAGTTTTTCAAAAAACTTATGTACGAATTTCATCGTTGGCTTGGACATAAAAAAGGCGGCGACGGGCTCACCACCTGTCACGTTGTCCCGAAAATATCTTCGGTGGAAGGTGGGTCAAAGGGACTTAATTGTCTAGACTTGACCTCTGTCTACCCCTGTATTGGGAATTGCGTGAAGATATTTATATTTATTTATTATGATATTTCACATAAAAAGAATTATTTTCTCTTTCTTCTTACTGCACCTTAAAGCATTATCATTATTATGCGCAACATTTAATTGAATTCAGAAACTGACACATCGTAATTCTAATTCTAAACTCGACCCACCTTCCACCGAAGAAATTTTCGGAACAACTTGACAGTTGGTGAGCCCGTCGCCATCTTTATGCCCAAGCCAACGATATAATTCATACATAGGTTTTTGAAAAACCCATTGGTACGAGCCTGCCACCTAGTGATCGAACTCAGGTCTCTCGACTCGAAATTCCGACCACCCAACCACTTGGCCATCGTGACTTAATTCCATAATTCAAAATAATAGAGTTAACCAATAATAATGGATTACCGCTTTAATAAATAAATAAAATAAATATCCTTACGCCATTTCCAATAAAAGAGTAGACAGAGATCTAGAGTAGACAGAGAGTAGACAATAAAGTCTTTTCGTACCACCTTCCACCGAAGACATTTTTGGGATAGCTTGACATGTTGTGAGCCCTTCGCAGTCTTTATGTCCAAGCCAACGATATAAATCGTACATAAGTTTTGAAGTCACGATAGCCGAGTTGTTGGGTGGTCGGAATTTCGAGTCGAGAGACCCGAGTTCGATTCGGCAGTACCAATGAGTTTTACAAAAACTTATGTACGAATTTCATCGTTGGCTTAGACATAAAGGCGGCGACGGGCTCAACACGTGTCACGTTCTCCCGAAAATATCTTCGGTGGAAAGTGGGTCAAAGGGACTTAATTGTCTAGACTTGACCTCTGTCTACTCCTGTATTGGGAATTGCGTGAAGATATTTATATTTATTTATTATGATATTTTACATAAAAAGTCACGATAGCCGAGTTGTTGGGTGGTCGGAATTTCGAGTCGAGAGACCCGAGTTCGATTCGGCAGTACCAATGAGTTTTCAAAAAACTTATGTACGAATTTCATCGTTGACTTAGACATAAAGGCGGCGACGGGCTCACCACCTGTCACGTTGTCCCGAAAATATCTTCGGTGGAAGGTGGGTCAAAGGGACTTAATTGTCTAGACTTGACCTCTGTCTACTCCTGTATTGGGAATTGCGTGAAGATATTTATATTTATTTATTATGATATTTTACATAAAAAGTCACGATAGCCGAGTTGTTGGGTGGTCGGAATTTCGAGTCGAGAGACCCGAGTTCGATTCGGCAGTACCAATGAGTTTTCAAAAAACTTATGTACGAATTTCATCGTTGGCTTGGACATAAAGGCGGCGACGGGCTCACCACCTGTCACGTTGTCCCGAAAATATCTTCGGTGGAAGGTGGGTCAAAGGGACTTAATTGTCTAGACTTGACCTCTGTCTACTCCTGTATTGGGGTGCGTGAAGATATTTATATTTATTTATTATGATATTTTACAAAAATTATTTTCTCTTTCTTCTTACTGGACCTTAAAGCATTATCATTATTATGCGCAACATTTAATTAATTCAGAAACTGACACATCGTAATTCTAATTCTAAACTCGACCCACCTTCCACCGAAGAAATTTTCGGAACAACTTGACAGTTGGTGAGCCGTCGCCATCTTTATGCCCAAGCCAACGATATAATTCATACATAGGTTTTTGAAAAACCCATTGGTACGAGCCTGCCACCTAGTGATCGAACTCAGGTCTCTCGACTCGAAATTCCGACCACCCAACCACTTGGCCATCGTGACTTAATTCCATAATTCAAAATAATAGAGTTAACCAATAATAATGGATTACCGCTTTAATAAATAAATAAAATAAATATCCTTACGCCATTTCCAATAAAAGAGTAGACAGAGATCTAGAGTAGACAGAGAGTAGACAATAAAGTCTTTTCGTACCACCTTCCACCGAAGACATTTTTGGGATAGCTTGACATGTTGTGAGCCCTTCGCAGTCTTTATGTCCAAGCCAACGATATAAATCGTACATAAGTTTTGAAGTCACGATAGCCGAGTTGTTGGGTGGTCAGATTTCAGTCGAGACCCGAGTTCGATTCGGCAGTACCAATGAGTTTTCAAAAAACTTATGTACGAATTTCATCGTTGACTTAGACATAAAGGCGGCGACGGGCTCACCACCTGTCACGTTGTCCCGAAAATATCTTCGGTGGAAGGTGGGTCAAAGGGACTTAATTGTCTAGACTTGACCTCTGTCTACTCCTGTATTGGGAATTGCGTGAAGATATTTATATTTATTTATTATGATATTTCACATAAAAAGAATTATTTTCTCTTTCTTCTTACTGCACCTTAAAGCATTATCATTATTATGCGCAACATTTAATTGAATTCAGAAACTGACACATCGTAATTCTAATTCTAAACTCGACCCACCTTCCACCGAAGAAATTTTCGGAACAACTTGACAGTTGGTGAGCCCGTCGCCATCTTTATGCCCAAGCCAACGATATAATTCATACATAGGTTTTTGAAAAACCCATTGGTACGAGCCTGCCACCTAGTGATCGAACTCAGGTCTCTCGACTCGAAATTCCGACCACCCAACCACTTGGCCATCGTGACTTAATTCCATAATTCAAAATAATAGAGTTAACCAATAATAATGGATTACCGCTTTAATAAATAAATAAAATAAATATCCTTACGCCATTTCCAATAAAAGAGTAGACAGAGATCTAGAGTAGACAGAGAGTAGACAATAAAGTCTTTTCGTACCACCTTCCACCGAAGACATTTTTGGGATAGCTTGACATGTTGTGAGCCCTTCGCAGTCTTTATGTCCAAGCCAACGATATAAATCGTACATAAGTTTTGAAGTCACGATAGCCGAGTTGTTGGGTGGTCGGAATTTCGAGTCGAGAGACCCGAGTTCGATTCGGCAGTACCAATGAGTTTTACAAAAACTTATGTACGAATTTCATCGTTGGCTTAGACATAAAGGCGGCGACGGGCTCAACACGTGTCACGTTCTCCCGAAAATATCTTCGGTGGAAAGTGGGTCAAAGGGACTTAATTGTCTAGACTTGACCTCTGTCTACTCCTGTATTGGGAATTGCGTGAAGATATTTTTATATATTTATAAGTTTTTGAGAAAACAAATTGGTACGAGCAATGGGGATCGAATTCAGGTCTCTTGACTCCAATTCCGATCACCCAACCAATCGGCTATCGTGACATGTCTGTGTAAATAAATAATAAAATAATAAAGGAAAAATGTAAAAAAAGTATTATTATCAAAATATATCAGACCCGACAGAGTGTAACGCCGTGATATCCATTCACGTCGGAAGTTAATGAGGCGAATGGACGTTTTTAATGTTACATTTTTATATGCCCTTAAAATCATTGTTAATGCTCATCGCGTGTTTATAAGTAGCATGATAATGTAATTATGTTTTTACTTTGATTGCTATTCTTTAAATACATCTCTAGGATTATTGTCTACTATTATTTCATCCTTTCAATCAAATCAAAATTAATTATATACTCTCTACAATTATTTTTACGTCATTTTATGTAATTACAGTCTTATACGTACTATACCTGAAAAAGAACACCTGTCCAGTTGAATAAATACATTTTGTAGAAGATTTTTAATTTCAACATCGAAGAAAAAAGCTAATGTTATCATTAGAAATTATATTACGGAAGAGTCTTTGCTCTGTAATTAAATTAAAGTGGTTGTTTAGTAAGTAAATAAATAAATTTTCATGTTTGAAATTTTAAAAGGTATTATAATACTACTACTAATATAGTTGTGTGATAACGGTGTAAAATTTTGCCACTTCCTCTGTAAAAATATCAGACCAAAGTAATTAAACCAAAGACGGTGTCCAGCGTCTGAGGTGCGAGTGGTCTGGTACTGCCATGGCCAATCTGCTTGCCAAGCGTGGCGATTATGGCAAATCCTCCTGGCAAGTCCATGTATAATAAATACATATATATATATATATATATATATATATATATATATATATATATATATATATATATATATATATATATATATATATATATATATATATATATATATATATATATATATATATATATATATATATATATATATATATATATATATATATATATATATATATATATATATATATATATATATATATATATATATATATATATATATATATATATATATATATATATATATATATATATATATATATATATATATAT
>JAGSMR010000897.1:0-10351 GCA_029286605.1 Sericinus montela
TCAAATTCAGGTTACGCAATGAGCATTACACTGGTTCTGTATAACTAACATGACATTCAAAATAATGATACTCCTTATCGTTTGGTATTTTGTCTCTATTAATTTGATTTAACTAGCCGTCGTTGTTTAAATAATATCTATAGTTTAACATGACTCTAATATCAATGTTTTCAACGCCATGTTAATTGATGACAATGTTTTTCAATCGGAAAGAAGAATAAGAAATTTTACGAAGACGAACCAATGTTTTCAATTAAAGTACAAAGCGTTCAATAGCGAATTAGCCGAGTGGTTGGGTGGTTGGAATTACGAGTCACGAGACCCGGGTTTTCAAAAGAAAACTTATGTACGAATTATGTCGTTGGCTTGAACATAAAGACAGCGACAGGGTCACCACCTGTCACGTTGTCCCGAAAATATCTAAGGTGGAAGGTGGGTCGAAGGGACTTAATTGTCTAGACTAGTCCTCTGTCTAGCCCTGTATTGGCAATTGCGTGAAGATATTTATTTATTATAGAATCAATAGACACGTGTTCGATCCCAGAAGTTAGGCTACTACCAAGGAGTTTTTTCATGGTTTGGCCATGAAGACGACGTCAGATTCATCACCTGTCACGTTATCCTAAAATAAAATGTGGTCCGGTGAAATGTGGGGCAAAAGGAATTTTTTGGGTTGCATATTTATTCTTTGTTTATGTTATGCTTATGCTTGCCCATTGATACCGCTGTGCTGTAGGTATAAGACGGCATAGAAAAGTTTTCAAATTCTCTGCGCTATTGTACTAAATACATATATAGATAGGGACAACTTTATGACGTTGTTCTGGTTTTAGAATCTTTATTTCTCATAAGAATCAAATTCACTTACATGAGAAAAATATAACTATAAAATACACATTTTGGGCTAATCGATTTGGGATAATAAATTTTTCCCGTAATTTATATGTAGTGTGTACAGTGCACGATCAGTGTAGTGTGTGCAGTGCACGATCTCACAGAATACCGGCGTGGTAGAAGTCTAACAAACTTCTGCGTTTCGTCTGGTGAGTGGAGGTAACCGCAGGCCCATATTCCCCTTCCCCCAATTCTAGGGGGTGACACTAGGCCGGCAACGCATCTGTGGTCGTTGCAACCCTAAACTCTTCTATTACAGGTAATGAGCGGTATTACTTACTATCACGTGAGCCACCAGCTCGTTTGCCTCCCTATTCTATAAAAAAATTAAATATTGGTGTTACGTTTGTTCATTGATTTACTTTCCTTCAAAATTTCGCCTGTAGATGTTAAGTAGTCAAAATTAAATAATATTTTCAGTAATTTGTTTTGCGCAGTTTGTAATATTTCCAGGTTTGTTTAAGCGGCTGTTCTATAATGTATAAAGCTTGACACTTTGATGGGTTATCGGTTATACCAAACTTGTTAGACCAGCTCAAAATATATCCTAGGTTAACCTTGTCCACAGCTGTAGCAACTTCGTACGTCCACAAATAATATTTTGAATTATCACCCTCACTATGTTTTTCCTTCCTTGCGGCATTCGTGAAAATTCAGCAATTAACAATTTTACTGGTGGCCGGGGAACAAAACTGGGTCTCTCGCGTTCAAATCAAGCGCTCTAACCACTAGGCTACTACACCTTATTTTTTAAAACAAAGAAGGTCCTAGATCCTAATGATGTTTAAAAGAAAATTAATTTGAAAGAACAAAACTGTTTTCGTATTTTACACATTTAGTGTAAGTTCCCCAGCGTTCCCAGCATTTTAGATATTCAAATGGGATCGGAAGATGTAAATATACAATGAATTTATATTGGCTATTTTTATTGTCCGTGCCTAAGTTTTATTTACGGAGTTGCGACTATTTGAAACGTATGTTTATTAGCTAGAAACTTGATTTTAAGGTAGTTGAGCTTTTGTGTGTGTTTATATTGTGGCAAAGTGTTGTTTGCGCTTATAATATGTATTTATAATATTATGGAATAGGCAGATGTACATAATTTATGTATTTAAAAATAAAATTTATTGTTGTGTCTAATATCTACATAAATCGTATGAACCAGTGAGTTCAGACTGGTCTGCTTCCGCAGGAGATGAGTGATTTTGACAATTTATTGGTGCTTAATTTAAAAAGAGTGCTAATCAACAAGTGCTAAAAACAAAATCTTATCATAGTCTGTGTAAATATCTTTCGTAAGTTTAAATTTTACCAAAAATATTAAAGTTAATTGTTAAAAGTAACATTAAACAAAAAAATATTTTTGACAAATGAATACATACATGATAGAGACAATATCACATACATTGCTCTGATTCCAAAGTAAGTAGCTGAAGTTATTGTGTTATGGAATAGGAAACAACGATGGAACTTAAAATACCAGACCCGAGAAAATGTAAACAAGTTTTTTCTACATTCCATCCGATAATCGAACCTCCTCAAACATACAGACACTTTGAAAATCGGTGTGTTCGTCACTAGTCCACGGAGGCAGTCTGAACGCTGGTAAATGTGTTTAATTAACTATTCCATTATTTTACATTAACCTTAATTAATAAAGGAATTTTAAATCTATAAGTTTTAAACCATCCCGCACACAGGTACCGTCTGCGCAATGTCTCATCAGATGCAATACGTTATGTAATATGTAAATACGACAGACGTTAAGGTTATACGACGCAGCAGTCCGTCAATATGAATGTTGATTAAATAAATTAGAATTTATAAATAGTTAAGGTGAAACTTCAGCCTTACAACAACTTAAGCACATTCAGCCGAAAACTGCATGAAACAACTTTTTATCTTATTGCTAAATAATGGTGTTATTGTTATTTACACTTTAAAATGTTCTTTACATTTCAGATATTGTTTAAGGTTCTAATAAAAAGTGTATAATTTTAACAGCTACATTATAATTAAAACTTTTTATAGACAAATATTACAAATTTTAAACCCTGTATGATGGTTTGGCCATGTCGAGAGAATGAATTAAGAACGATTGACGAAAACAGTGTATAAGGCGAGTGTGAATGGAAGTGCAGGAAGTGGAAGACCTAGGCGGACGTTTCGAGACCAAATCAGGGACGTCCTGAAAAAGGTCAGGTTAAGAGTACCCTAAATCGAAGAGAATGTATGAAGCAATATGTAGCAATCAAAACGTTAAATTATCTACGCACGCAATTTGTTAAGACTAAAAAGCCTTTATCTCTAGCATAATAATGTAAATAAACTAACACCGCAGATCCGCTGCTGACAGAGCTGTATATTATAGTATTAAAGTAAAATAATTGTTATTGTTATGCTTAATTAAACCAGGTAATTAAATATAATTAAACATTTAAGGTAATAAATTACAGCATCACTACATATTTTATTTATTTATTTATTTACTTATTTATTTATTTATTTATTACAATCAATCTAAGATGTGCCATATGGTAACGGCGTAAAGAATATAAGTTTTCCTTCCATGGGTGTCGTAAGAAGCGACTAAGGCCTCTCTGTTTTTGTACCTAGCGCGCTATAATCTATAAAGAAAAAAAAGAATACACACTCTGTTTATGTACTTAAATACTTATGTGCTTCTTGGGTCGTACTTCGAGTTGTCTTTAAAATAAAACATTTAGGTCATTCATGGCATTATTTCTACGCTCAACTATTGCTCATATATTGAAGTGAAATAATACGATATTATATACAGGTGCGAGTGGTCTGGTACTGCGACCGCCAATCCGCTTGCCAAGCGTGGCGATTATGACAAATCTTCCCAATGGAAGCCTATGTCCTGCAATGGACTTTAACAGACCGATATGTATGTATGTATGTAATACGATATTTGTGTTTCATAGAGCTGTTATGTTTGTATATACATTTCCTAACATATTGATATTCCATTACATAATATATTATACATTTGTGTAGACAAAGATATTAGTTTCAGTGAAAATTTGGTCTATAAGACTTCATTGTCTAGACCTCTGTCTACTCCAGTATGAGAAATAGCGTGAAGACGAATCGATAGTGATCTTGCCTTCTAAGTTTGAAAGTTTTGTGGATTCCATTCCCGTCAGGGACAAATACTTGGGCGATGAATATGAATTTTCAAATATGTACTCGTATCTATGTGAGTATATTGTGACATTGGCTGGGACACTGATACTGACTAAGACTAGCTCCTGCGAACGTACGCTCAGTTCCCGTGCTAGCTTAGTATTTAAGCTCATGCTTTGAGTACTCGTAAATAATTTAATAATATTGTGGTTCCTTCACTTCTTTACGGGATACGTCGCGCAATTAGGTAGGTACTGGCTGATAATCAGCGTTGCGGTTAATATCGCGACATTATGCTGAGACTACCGTTTCATTTGGCACGACACGGGTATTTGTTATTGTTAGTCGACATGCTTTTATTTAGTTTCTTTTTATATGTATACCTTTTTTTACTATTTCTGTATTTTTGTATTTTATGCCTTTGTGTCCGTGTTAATGAATAACTCTATCATTCATTCATTCATAATAGTCATGAAACTAATTACATTACAACTTATAACTGATTTCCAAATTGATATCGTTGTAAAACGTTATTTGTTTGTATTACGCCTTTTGGTTTATAAAAACTTACTAAAGTAACTAAATTTTTCCAAACGCTTCTTAAAGTATAAATGTTTATTGTAGCAATTACTGCGATTACAATTATCCATTGCCGTGCAATAAGTACAAAACAATAAGCGAACTGTTACGTTAATTTGATATTAACATAATCGTTAAGTTTTGTGTACATTATATTTAATACAGTGCAGTAAGGTAGATATATGTATTAATTGGCGACAGGGTCACTTGCTGTCACGTTGTTCCGAAATTATCTTCGGTGGAAGGTGGGTCGAAGGACTTAATTACCTCTGTATTGGAAATTGCGTGAAGATATTTATTTGAAAAATTTAACCTTACTCCCGCGCAAATATAGACATCGATAATCTAGATAGTGACCCTGCCACAGAAGCTAGGTTCCTGGTTCAAATCCGGGAAATAATCATGGACGTTTGATGTCCTGTCCGGACAAGTGGCGTACATACCGGTTTCAAAGAAAACACTTTCTCGGGTATAGGTGTTTGTGGTACCTCCGTTGTTTTGATTTCAAATTACAAGTGGTTAAGCTCATGGTGGGATCCTAGCAATGTATATGATGTTGTCCCTTTCTATGTATGTATTTATTTATTTATTTTAAATATATAAGGTATGCATCTATATAAGGGACAAGTAAATATTCAGTTTATCTTCATCAAGTTACCAGAAACAGGTAATCCTTCTTTGGAGGTGATGCGTGAAATTGTTATGTAATTTTATCGATATTACTATCGATGTTTAAATCTTCTACCTCTTTGTAATAAATTTAAAATATAATAAATGAATTATATAAAAATAATGAATTTATCTGCTCTCCTTTAGAGAACACAGAAACAGACAGGAGAAAATAAAACTTCATGTGTGTCCTTTTTGACATTAGAAGATAATTACCACGGCATGGCAGAAGCAGACATAGATCTTTCCTAAGTTGGAGGGTTTGCCATAATCGACACGCTTGGCAAGCGGATTGGCGATCGCAGTACCAGGCAACGCGCACCTCAGACACAGCTCCACATCTGCGGTCTGATTATTTCTGCCTCGTACTTTTCGAGATGTTTGTTCCACCATCTATCAGTTGCCATAACTATATTCATCAAGGGTTGTCCCTTAGTCGCCCTTTAAAGACACCCACGAGAAGAGAGGTGGCAAAGTTATATACTTAAATAAGACAGCAAAAATCTTACTGTGGCCAGGCGTGTATCTTCCAGAAGTGAATTATTACTAGCAACGAAACAGATTTCGATATGTTATCGAAACATATTTTAGCACATAAAATAAAATATTAAATGGATGGAATATAGGATTTAAAGCTCAAAACTAGTCATAATTTCGAAAATACCAAACCAAAGATTAAGTAGACTGTGAACGGGCAATTTTATAACGAGGTCTAACTAATAAAACAATAAAATTCAATCGTTTATTTACAAACATGTTTTATCAATAACCGACATGCAAATAAAAAGTTCATTAATTGTTAACATAAGTAAGATAATATATAGACAAGATAATAGTCAACAGCTAAATAATTATTATTAAAAATAATCACACAATAGCAAATGGTAAAAAGTCAATGGTTTAAAAATTCAATTTAAGTAATAATTATAATTCATAATACTTATATTACTAACTGCTAATTTTATACGTAAACAAAATCATTTAATGAATAAAAGCACTTGTCCAATAACCATGCATGCAGTTTACGTTTGAATTCATTATAATGTCAATTTATTTAATTGATCAGGCAATTTATTATACTACTTCATCCAATATCTGCATCACCCAAAGGTAGACTGGCAGAGAATGCCTCAGGCATTAAGTCCGCCTATACATTAAAGGTATGAAGTTTAATAAATAAATAAATAAATAAATTATAAATTTGAACAGACATACTATGACAATATCGGAATGCAAGGGGCAGTTCTAGGGGCATTATTAGTCTATCAGGATATCTCGTATTAAAAGCTTGATTTGTCCACCTTTTTGCGAATAATAGTGGCATATTTTTCCTGACGATTAAGCTAATCTCACAGATGTATAAACATGACAGGGTCAGAATTTCGTGAGGCTTACTGGAATCAGCGGGCTCATACTACACATAGCCTGATACATTTCTTTTGCCCAACAAACAGACGCTTAATATCCACAGAGTTTCCCAAATTACAATTCCATATCTTAACGTTGAGGCATTTGTTCTCTCTGGCTACCCCGTCAGGGATTGTGTGAAGATAAGTAAGTAAGTTAGTAACGTCGAGGCAACGAAAGCATAGTTAGGTAATCTATTACAGCTTTCTTAACATTTACTATTTCAGAAAAGCGCCTAAGGACATACACATACTGATATATTTTCTTGCCGATTTTATCAATATGTAACATCCACGATGTTTTGTCTATTTTAATCCCTAAATTCATACAAAAGGGCTATGAGAGATATATAATGAACCGATATTCAGATAGGACAGTCGGTTAAACATGAACACAAATATAAATTACATTACTTTACCTGCATCCATGTCTTTTTGTCGGGAAGCGGGAGTTATCTCCGTTCCGAAGTTCACATTCGTACTCTGGTACACGTCTTGCACTGGCTGCTCATCGCAAGAGCTGCGTGAACATAAAAGTATTGAACCTTTCTCAGTATACACCCGGTAGGTCAGTTGAGTTATATCGGTAAATACATAAAATAAACTTAATTATTAAATTATTAGCTTAGCCACACACTTAATTTTTGAATCTCGTTGAAATAATCCAAAAACTCAACTAGTAACGGACAATGTGCGTGCATACGTTATCTCTGTCGATTGCTGTGCGGTTGAAAGGATCCGTGCTCCCCAAGTCTCCGCAGTCCAGCGTTTGACACTGGTACCACGCCTTTCACTTAATGTTCTGCATGCTTTTGCTACATTATCACCACACTGTCCTTATGCTCTCACCTCACTTGGTGTACTAGATATTGGTATACCGAAAAGACATCTCGCGCGAAAGCTACAGCTTATTTGCGAAAACACCTTATCCTCGATAAGGCCGGCGCATGACTAATTTTAATTTGTTTGTTTACTTCAAAACTTTAAATGCGTTGCTGCTCGAAAGTCAAGCGCAACAATACAGGCGGTGCATCGTAAGTTCTCTCTCTTTCTATTATTTTTTAATTTTGCGATGAAGCGCGCCGAAGGAAAATGTAATAACAGTCGATCGCGCGGTAAGATATCGATGTGCGTTTGTTTTGGCGTAAATTATTAAAGAATGAAATACGCTTTATTGTACACTAAAATATTAAATAAACAAACGAAATACAGAAATTTAATTAAGGTACAATTGGCGTCATGATGATGCTTAAAGACTATTTACTGCGTAAAAAGTTCTTTTTTTCTATAAATTATTTTTTAAATGAATTTAAATTATACGAAAGAAATTTATCTATTTCATTTTAATTTAATTTGAATTACGCGTATCATAGCAATTTTAAAAGCTTTATCGCCCGGACTTATGGTTCCATTCCTATATTTTAATTTTTTCAAATGGTGACTTCATCATTTAAACATAAATGGCAGGAATCGATTGAGTAGCTAATTCTGAATAAAGTACTTTGAAGAAGTTAGTTTATCCAGGTACATGTTGCATGTAAAAAAATATTTTAAACTACTGTATAATTTCCTATATAATTGCAAATGCGTCGGCCGCGAAATAGTACCGTGCGAGCGCTTGTCAGGGGAGGGTTACTGACAGTTTTCTTTGACTCGCTCTCTTCGTGCGTATGAAACTATTCGATAAAAATATGTTTTACTGCTTTATATAAATTGTGAAATTACATACCATTACGTTGTATATTGATCAAAATATTTTTTAAAGATTTTACTTTTATTATAATTATATACATAGACAGAACTCCGCAACCTCTGCACTATGGGTATTTCGCCTCTCCCGTAAAGAGAATTTACTATAAGTACCAGACGCTACGCGACTATGTTTGGTACTTATACTTATAATAACGACTGTTTATTTTTCGACATGTTATCACGTTATTTAAAAAGTTTTCTCTTACAGTTATAAAGAAGCAAATAAACCTGTAAATATTTTAAATAAAATAATTGAATGAATATCTTCACACAATTCCCAATACAGGGATGTCTAGTCTAGACATTTAAGTCCCTTCGACCTACCTTCCACCGAAGATATTTCCGGGATAACGTGACTGGTGGTGAGCCCGTCGCCGTCTTGTGTCAAGCTAACGATATAATTCGTACATAAGTTTTTAGAAAACCCATACTCACTCGTCTACGACCTCCTTAGACGAAGGGCGTACGTCCTGGTTTTCACGGTGTCGCCATCTGTGAACTCCCGGATTCGATTCCCAGACGTTTCAACATAGACACTTTTACTATTGTGTCGATCGGTCGGACCTTTTTAAAACTTGGGAATTCAATTGATGCGTATAGCACATAGGCTGAGATCATGAGAGCTTTGCCACGATACGGCAGGGGTTGTGGATTCGAATCCCGCCCGTGTGAGTTGAAATTTTAAACTTTTTTTTCTCTTTAATTTAATAACCTAAAATTACTATTAACTTTCCATTTCTGCCAGTACCAGTCAGATTCGAGAACTGGCGTTATGTTCACGCAATTCCCAAAACAGGGATAGACAGAGGTCTAGACAATTAAGTCATTCGAACTAGCAATTTAATTATAATATAACTGT
The DNA here is from genome assembly GCA_029286605.1 of Sericinus montela. NCBI lineage: Eukaryota > Metazoa > Arthropoda > Insecta > Lepidoptera > Papilionidae > Sericinus > Sericinus montela. The sequence goes on from JAGSMR010000897.1 coordinate 9,310, forward strand.
ATCAGGCGGAAGGGGTAATCACCCCAATCCTCCCGTGGGTGTCGTAAGGGGGTGACTGAAAGAGAAGCCTTTAAAAATGTCAACGACAACCTGCTTACACATGGCAGAATAGATACATACATACATACATACATACATACGTATCAGCCAGTTAAAAGTCCACTGCAGGATATAGGCCTCTCCATCGTAAGTCCTTACTATAATCACCACGCTTAGCAAGCGGATTGGCGATCGTAGTAGCAGACCACTCGTACCGCAGACGCTGCTGCCCACCTTCGGTCTGATTATTTTGGTATAATATTTTTAGAGATAGTTATCCCGCCATCTATTGGTAGTCACAACGGTATTCAAGCATGTTTCCCTTAGTCGCCTCTTACGACATACTCGGAAAGAAAGGGAGAGGTAATATTCTTACGTTGTTACCACAAGGCATAAGAATATCACCATCAATGGCCGAATAACGATAGTGGTAGAACTGGGATAGATAGAAGTATTCATTTCGACCCCCTTTTACTGAATCTTATTTCTGACAGTAATATACAATAGCAGTAAATAAATATTCATATACCCATAGCAAGCACCCGACTGGAGTGCAAACATTCATATTCATCACTGAATGTCTTTGCTAGCGGGACTCGAAGCCTTCGTCGAAGCCTGTGTCACTACCAACTAGATTATCTGGCCTGTGTATATACGATTGATTATTAAAAAAAATGTCTTCACGCAATTTCCAATACAGGGGTAGACGGAGATTCTAATATGAACAATTAGAATCCTTTCGACCCATCTTTCACCGAAGATATTTTCGGGATAACGTGACTGGTGGTGAGCCCGTCGCCGTCTTTATTATGTCCAACCCAACGATATAATTCGTACATAAGTTTTGAATAACCTATTGGTAGGAGCCTACCACCTGGGGATCGAAGTCGGAATTTCGAGTCTCTTGACTCAGAATTCCACCCACCCAACCACTCTGCTATCGTGATATTTTATCCGGAAGAAAGGGAGTGGCAATAGGTCGGCTTTACGACGTCCACAGGAA
>JAGSMR010000898.1:0-55002 GCA_029286605.1 Sericinus montela
GACGTCCACAGGAAGGAAGGGAAAATATAAATATCTTTACGCAATTCCCAATACAGAGGTAGACCGAGGACTAGTCTAGACAATTAAGTCCCTTTGACCCACCTTCCACCGAAGATATTTCCGGGATAACGTGACTGGTGGTGAGCCCGTCGCCGTCTTTATTATGTCCAACCCAACGATATAATTCGTACATAAGTTTTTGAATAACCTATTGGTAGGAGCCTACCACCTGGGGATCAAAGTCGGAATTTCGAGTCTCTTGACTGAGAATTCCACCCACCCAACCACTCTGCTATCGTGATATTTTATCCGGAAGAAAGGAAGTGGCAATATTCTTACACCGTTACCACACGGTTTTATCACTTTTAATATGTAATTATTATAAAACAAATAATACGGCCGGGTTCGAACACGCGACCTCCGTGTCTTATTGCCAATGAAAATTAGTATTAATGGACTGCTTTTAATATTTAAAAACTACACAAAAACCGCAACATGGGTCACACAGTGAAATTATTTAATAATGTTCACGTTATCATATAGTATCGGCATAAGAACTTGCCATTCCCTATCTACCCGCGTGTGTTGCAAGAGGCGACTGAGGAAAATGCTTTATAAATGCGATTGGCGTCCGACAGATGGCGGGATAACCATTTCTAAAATACCAGACCAACGTCAGTAGCGTCTGACGTCCGATCGTGCATCAACTGTACTGGCGGGTTAGATTGTCTGCAGAACATACATATACATATATACTTATATACATTTATAGATAGGGACAACATCACATACATTGCTCCGATCCCAATGTAAGAAGCTAAGGCACTTGTGGTATGGGAATCGGATACAACGAAGGCACCACAAACACCCAGGCCCGAGAAAATGTAGAAAAAGTGGTTTTTCTACATTGACCCGACCGGGGAACGGACCCGGGACCTTTACGCCACTCGTCCATGGAGGTCGTAAAGAGAAACATAAGTAGTTAACATAGTATTAAGTTTTTTATTTGACGACCTCCACGGACGAGTGGCGTACACGCCGGTTGTCGGTGTCGCCAGCTCTGAGGTCCCGGGAACGATTCGATCGGGGAGAGACCGGTCGCGTCCACGTAGAAAACACTTTATACACATTTGATCGGATCTGGGTGTTTGTTGCGCTTTCGTTGTTTCTAATTCCATAATACAAGCGCTTTAGCTGCTTACATTGGATCATATCATAACAATGTATGTTGTCCCTATCTATATCCATATTTTATATGTCTGGACAATGAAGTCCGTTTCGATCAACTTTTCACCGGACATTTTTGGGACAACGTTACAAGTGGTCAACCTATTGTCGTCTTAATGTTTATAAGGTTGAGCCCTGCACTCCAGTAGTCAAATATCACCCAGAGAGCCGATAAGGTGATAAAGAATCAACATTGACTGAATTATGAAGTTTAAGTTGAAATATCCTTTATGCCTTAAATCCGCAAACGGCGAGATCCATTTTAGACAGTAACAAACATTACATACATTGCTCTGATACCAAATTAAGTAGCTAAAGCACGTGTAATGAAATCGGAAACAAGGTATCACAAACAACCCGACCCGAAATAATGTCGAAAAAATGGTCTACGACTTCGATTCTCCAGGAATCTAACTCGGGACCTCTAACATCTCAAACACCGATGTGTACTCGTTCACGGTGGTTGCCTACGAATCCATTAAAGTAATAAAAAGCAACATTGCCAAATACACCTCTCTGTCTGCTCTTATAATTGGTTTATTATGAGTGAACAGCTTAGAGATGTTATGTTAACGTCCAGTAAAGGATTATCCAAAAACTTATAGCACCGTTAAATCTAAAATGAAATACCAGATATTTGTAAAATATTGTATTTGATATGGATACTTAAAGCTACTACAACATTAATTATTCTCTGAAATACATACACACACACACACACATCTGACTTTGGACGTAAATTAAATGCAATAATTCAGCCGCTGTCAAAACACAGTGACGTGTGAGTGCATGTCATCAATAATTGGAAAGTAATCTTTGAATGAAACGTGTTTGTGCGTGTGGTATGGTATCTGGCTGACTGGCGACGGCTGGGACCTGTTATCACGTCCATTTGGCACCAAATGTTGTGAGGATGGATGATATGCTATAGAATAGAATAGAAAAAATTTATTCAGCACAAGCAGTTCATACACATGAAAGTATAAATATATATTGAGTTTAAAATATAAAAAGGTCGCATTGTGCCGAAAAGGGGTTGGCTTTGTGTTGTGTGAGTATGGCCTCACACAGCGCTGATTACAACCAATAAACTTATTCATTGGCGTCACGAACGTAGCACAGCTGTTACCTGTAGTCTAGTCTTTCGATAAAACGAAAAAGCCTAAACTTTCTATATAATTATAAGACTAAAATTAAAATAAAGAAAAAGCAGCAAAAATACAATATAAGACATTAAATATAACATTATAAATAATTAACATATTAATTAAAGTATTATATTAATTAAATTAACCGTATATATAATAATATGGTTTTAGCTATTATATTTAAGAAATAAAGGTTCCGCGTTGATGATTGGTAAAGACGCCGGTCGCAGTTAATGATTTCAACAAAATTGTGGCGACACCTATGTCTCGGAAATCCATCTAGAAAACATACCCGACTGAAATTCAGCGTCTAAGGTGAATTTCAGTCGGGTTTTTGAATAGGTTATTCAAAAACTTATGTACGAATTATATCGTTGGCTTGGACATAAAGGCGGCGACGGACTCACCACCTGTCACGTTGTCCCGAAAATATCTTCGGTGGAAGGTGGGTCATAGGGACTTTATTGTCTAGACTTGACCTCTGTCTACCCCTGTATTGAGAATTGCGTGAAGATATTTATTATTATTTATTTAAAAGCTACACTTTACATTGTGAGAGTGTTTTTGCGTTTTAGATACTCACCTCCCTGCCGTAAGGCGGGGAGACTAGGAATCTAATTTTGCCCGGAGTCATGGACTCCGCGGCAGCAACGCAGGAAGGAGTTCTCCGCTTTTGTTGGAGAACTATCCAGGCGTCAACCCAGAAAGTCTGGGTGTTAGATTTGTTGCCTTGGCGGCGAGCGGGCAGGCCCCTCTGGCCCAGCCCCCAGCAACACCGGTGGTGTGCTGCACCAGCAACCCCGCCTGCCCCGATGGCTCCGACGCCGCCGTCGGCGTCGGTGTGGGTGTAAGCGCGCGCTCCGCCTTGGTGTCGCGCCATGGGGTCGTGGAGGTGGAGGTTCACTCCCCTTCGGCCGCGCCGCTTCGCGCGTTACCTCGCGCGCCACGTCCCGCGCATCATCGCGAGTTGCATTCCGCGACTCTTTGCGCGCCTCCCGCGCGAACCAGCGCAGGTTTCAGGTCGGGAGCCGCCAAGTCCCTGCGACTTAGAGCGCCCCACCTCTGCAGCCTCTTCCGTTGCGTCGGGTTCACTGGACCTGGAGACCGCCTCGAGCGACTCCCAAGCCATGGACACCGACCCGGGTACAGAGGTCGAGGTCGGCAACGACTCGGACGACGGCTTCTCCGTCGTCGAGGGCCGCAGAAAAACGCAAGCGCCAGCAGAGTCTGACGCGGAGGAGGCTGGCCCCGCGTAAGATAGTAGCTGGGCCTGCGAAGGGCCCGAAGAAGGGAAAGGGCAAGGCCACGCCCAATCCCACTCCCACGCCTATGGACACTGCTGCGCCCTCTGCCGCAGTACCCAAGGCCCCCAGACCCCCGCCGCCAGTAGTGATCCAGGATTTTAGTGCCTGGAACCAAATATCGGCGGCCATAACGGAGAAAAAATCCAGTACACAAAGTCCAAGCCCATCGCCACAGGGATGGCGGTAACGGTGCGGTCACCGGCCGACCACCGCGCCCTGACCAAGTGGTTAAGCGATCGAAAGATCAACTTCCACACATACGCGCTGGAGGAGGAGAAAGTCCTCCGCGCTGTCATCAGGGGAATACCTAAAGAGGTAGACACCCAAATAGTCCATGATGACCTTGTTAAACAAGGTCTGCCTGTGCAGGCGGTGCACAGGATGCGCAACATGCGCACCCGAGCCCCCTAAAATCTGGTGCTGGTTCATCTGGACCGCACCAACGAGGCGCAGCTGATCTTCAAGATCAAGTCTGCCTCCCATGTGCACGGCATACGCGTGGAGGCCCCGAGGAAGCGCACTTCCCCGGGTCAGTGCCACCAGTGCCAACTATACGGGCATTCCGCAAGGAACTGCCACTCACGCCCTCGGTGCGTCAAGTGCCTGGAGGACCATGCCACAGCGGACTGTCATTGGCCATGCAGGATCTACATCCGTCTCCGGAACGCGATCAGTGTGCTAGGCCACTGGTTTAGGACCTGGAGAATTGATGTGAACCCCGAAAAAAGCCAGGCCGTACTCTTCTCTAGGAAGAGTTCTCCCGGAAACCTTCGCGCGCAAAGCGCATAGTCCAATCGAAATTCCAAAACCAAATATCGATGTTCAATAAACCCATCCATGGGTTAAGAAGGTGAAATACCTAGGGGTCGTTCTAGACCGTAGGTTATCCTTCGAACAGCATATTAAATATGTCAGAGACAAAGCGGCCTTCGTTTCCGGTCGACTTTACAATCTCACAAGCCATCGTAGCAAAATGTCGCTAAGACATAAATTGTTACTATATAAGACCTGTGTTCGGCTGATAATGTCCTACGCGTGTGTCGCGTTCGCGCACACCTAGGTCATATCTGAGAACACTCAAACCATCAAAACAAGTTCATGAGGCGTGCTACAAACGCACCCCAATACATGAGGAGCGCAGATCTCCATTGAGATCTCGAGATCCCAACAGTGGCAGCCTTTTTAAAGAAATATCGTCAAGATATTTCGAAAAAATTAAGGATCACCCAAATCCGTTAGTGGCGGGTCTGAAACTACACCCCATCCCCAATTATCACCCGTTTTGAAAGACGGCCAAAGCACGTCTTGATTGATGACGACGATGTCATCACAAAATCAAACAAAAGATTCGGGGCCGCGTCCCCGTAATCTCAACAACATACGAACGCAGTAGGTACACTACACACAGTTCGTAGTCAGTATCGCGGTACCATGTTTCACGGTTCACACGAGATTGTCTCGGGTAACCGTCCGAAATACGACCTCTCCCAACACGAGTGGCCCCAGGACCTCTCACCCTCCCCTCTCCCGTATGTCGAATGTCTTCGCTTCGTTACAGGGTTCGAGTGCGTCACGACGTTGTCTCTTTTCTTCTTTTTACCTGCGGGCCTTCGTTCTCGCAGGTCTCCTCGAATGACGCTGTAAAGTTCTCCGGGCCAACAGCATCCGTGGATGGTTTTTAGTCGGTATGTTTCTCCTTCTGAGATCCGAGTCCGACACTGTTCGTTTCAGTGGCCTCCCGGTCAGGATACGTTCGTGCTTAAAGCATTTTCCTCCACAATTACCAAAAAAAAAACGCTTCATTCCTATTGTTCAACTCAACTAAGCCGCAAGCAATGCTCGCATTTGGAAAATTGTACAAGACGCACGGAAGTAGAAAACTATGTGTTTTAGAGCGATGTTACGCAAACAATGGTTTCAGTTATTTAAAAAGACACTCACACACACAGTAAAGACGCACCAAAACGAAATAAGTCATTCAATTGATTAAGCAATCACTGGTGAACATTTGATGTATGTTGCCTCTGGATATACGCTATTAAAGGAATTCCCAGTCCTTCGATAAGCATAAAAACGTGTCAATTAGAATAATATACACAAAAATAAATTAAATTGATGTTTCAGTTTGTTATGTCAATTTTTAGCGTATATCTGGCTGACTGGCGACAGCTGAAGAAACCATTGGCGTCACGAACGTAGCACAGCTGTTACCTGTAGTCTAGTCCTTCGATAAAATGAAAAAAGCCTAAACTTTCTATATAATTATAACACAAAAATTAAAATAAAGTAAAAAGCAGCAAAAAATACAATATAAGACATTAAATATAACCTTATTAATTAAAGTATTATATTAATTAAATTAACCGTATATATAATAATATGGTTTAAGCTATTATGTTTAAGAAATAAAGGTTCCGCGTTGATGATTGGTAAAGACGCAGGTCGCAGTTAATGATTTCAACAAAATTGTGGCGACACCTATGTCTCGGAAATCCATCTAGAAAACATACCCGACTGAAATTCAGCGTCTAAGGTGCAAAGCGCTCTGACACTGAGATCGATAAACCGCTTGCCCAGCGTGGCTATTGCTGGCGTGGATATTGTTTTACTTGCGATACGAAATATTGCAATAAATGTGAATAGTCAATAAATATTTGATGTGTATCAATACAATGTCTAAGCGAATAAATCATTTGTTTTATTGAACATGAAATTACCTGCGTAAGATGATTATGAAATATGAATTTTATTCACTAACACCTTACATACATACATACATACAAACATACTATTAAAGTCCACTGCAGGACATAGGCCTATTCTATAGGGAGCATTTGCCTCAATTGCCACGCTTTGTAAGCAAGCGAATTGGCGATCGCAGTAGCAGACCACTCGCACCTCAGACGCTGCTGCTTATCTTAGGTTTGATTATTTTGGTCTGGTATTATTAGAGAGGCTATCCCGCCATATATCGATGTTAACGATATTCAAGGCTTTTTACAATGGTCGGCTTTACGACGTCCACAGGAAGGAAGGGAAAATATAAATATCTTTACGCAATTCCCAATACAGAGGTAGACCGAGGACTAGTCCAGACAAGTAAGTCCCTTTGACCCACCTTCCAGCGAAGATGTTTTCAGGATAACGTGACTGGTGGTGAGACCGTCGCCGTCTTTATTATGTCCAACCCAACGATATAATTCGTACATAAGTTTTTGAATAACCTATTGGTTGGAGCCTACCACCTGAGGATCGAAGTCGGAATTTCGAGTCTCTTGACTCAGAATTCCACCCACCCAACCACTCTGCTATCGTGATATTTTATCCGGAAGAAAGGGAGTGGCAATATTCTAACACCGTTACCACACGGTTTTATCACTTTTAATATGTAATTATTATAAAACAAACAATACGGCCGGGGTCCGAACACGCGACCTCCGTGTCTTATTGCCAATGCAAATTAGTATTAATGGACTGCTTTTAATATTTAAAAACTACATAAAACCGCAACATGGGTCACACAGTGAAATTATTTAATAATGTTCACGTTATCATATAGTATCGGCATAAGAACTTGCCATTCCCTATCTACCCGCGTGTGTTGCAAGAGGCGACTGAGGAAAATGCTTTATAAATGCGATTGGCGTCCGACAAAATACCAGACCAACGTCAGTAGCGTCTGACGTCCGATCGTGCATCAACTGTACTGGCGGGTTAGATTGTCTGCAGAACATACATATACAAACATACTATTAAAGTCCACTGCAGGACATAGGCCTATTCTATAGGGAGCATTTGCCTCAATTGCCACGCTTTGTAAGCAAGCGAATTGGCGATCGCAGTAGCAGACCACTCGCACCTCAGACGCTGCTGCTTATCTTAGGTTTGATTATTTTGGTCTGGTATTATTAGAGAGGCTATCCCGCCATATATCGGTGTTAACGATATTCAAGGCTATTTACAATGGTCGGCTTTACGACGTCCACAGGAAGGAAGGGAAAATATAAATATATTTACGCAATTCCCAATACAGAGGTAGACCGAGGACTAGTCTAGACAATTAAGTCCCTTTGACCCACCTTCCAGCGAAGATGTTTTCAGGATAACGTGACTGGTGGTGAGCCCGTCGCCGTCTTTATTATGTCCAACTCAACGATATAATTCGTACATAAGTTTTTGAATAACCTATTGGTAGGAGCCCACCACCTGGAGATGGAAGTCGGAATTTCGAGTCTCTTGACTCAGAATTCCACCCACCCAACCACTCTGCTATCGCGATATTTTATCCGGAAGAAAGGGAGTGGCAATATTCTTACACCGTTACCACACGGTTTTATCACTTTTAATATGTAATTATTATAAAACAAACAATACGGCCGGGGTCCGAACACGCGACCTCCGTGTCTTATTGCCAATGCAAATTAGTATTAATGGACTGCTTTAATATTTAAAAACTACATAAAACCGCAACATGGGTCACACAGTGAAATTATTTAATAATGTTCACGTTATCATATAGTATCGGCATAAGAACTTGCCATTCCCTATCTACCCGCGTGTGTTGCAAGAGGCGACTGAGGAAAATGCTTTATAAATGCGATTGGCGTCCGACAAAATACCAGACCAACGTCAGTAGCGTCTGACGTCCGATCGTGCATCAACTGTACTGGCGGGTTAGATTGTCTGCAGAACATACATATACATATATACCTATATACATTTATAGATAGGGACAACATCACATACATTGCTCCGATCCCAATGTAAGAAGCTAAGGCACTTGTGGTATGGGAATCGGATACAACGAAGGCACCACAAACACCCAGGCCGAGAAAATGTAGAAAAGTGATTTTCTACATTGACCCGACTCGAGGATCGGACCCGGGACCTTTACGCCACTCGTCCATGGAGGTCGTAAAGAGAAACATAAGTAGTTAACATAGTATTAAGTTTTTTATTTGACGACCTCCACGGACGAGTGGCGTACACGCCGGTTGTCGGTGTCGCCAGCTCTGAGGTCCCGGGAACGATTCGATCGGGGAGAGACCGGTCGCGTCCACGTAGAAAACACTTTATACACATTTGATCGGATCTGGGTGTTTGTTGCGCTTTCGTTGTTTCTAATTCCATAATACAAGCGCTTTAGCTGCTTACATTGGATCATATCATAACAATGTATGTTGTCCCTATCTATATCCATATTTTATATGTCTGGACAATGAAGTCCGTTTCGATCAACTTTTCACCGGACATTTTTTGGGACAACGTTACAAGTGGTCAACCTATTGCCGTCTTAATGTTTATAAGGTTGAGCCCTGCACTCCAGTAGTCAAATATCACCCAGAGAGCCGATAAGGTGATAAAGAATCAACATTGACTGAATTATGAAGTTTAAGTTGAAATATCCTTTATGCCTTAAATCCGCAAACGGCGAGATCCATTTTAGACAGTAACAAACATTACATACATTGCTCTGATACCAAATTAAGTAGCTAAAGCACGTGTAATGAAATCGGAAACAAGGTATCACAAACAACCCGACCCGAAATAATGTCGAAAAAATGGTCTACGACTTCGATCCCCTCCAGGAATCTAACTCGGGACCTCTAACATCTCAAACACCGATGTGTACTCGTTCACGGTGGTTGCCTACGAATCCATTAAAGTAATAAAAGCAACATTGCCAAATACACCTCTCTGTCTGCTCTTATAATTGGTTTATTATAAGTGAACAGCTTAGAGATGTTATGTTAACGTCCAGAAAAGGATTATCCAAAACTTATAGCACCGTTAAATCTAAAATGAAATACCAGATATTTGTAAAATATTGTATTTGATATGGATACTTAAAGCTACTACAACATTAATTATTCTCTGAAATACATACACACACACACACACATATCTGACTTTGGACGTAAATTAAATGCTATAATTCAGCCGCTGTCAAAACACAGTGAGGTGTGAGTGCATGTCATCAATAATTGGAAAGTAATCTTTGAATGAAACGTGTTTGTGCGCGTGCGTGCGGCGGTCAGTGGTGGTGGCGCTTGTGCGCGTGCGCGTGCGCGTGCGCGTGCGCGTGCGCGTGCGCGTGCGCGTGCGCGTGCGCGTGCGCGTGCGCGTGCGCGTGCGCGTGCGCGTGCGCGTGCGCGTGCGCGTGCGCGTGCGCGTGCGCGTGCGCGTGCGCGTGCGCGTGCGCGTGCGCGTGCGCGTGCGCGTGCGCGTGCGCGTGCGCGTGCGCGTGCGCGTGCGCGTGCGCGTGCGCGTGCGCGTGCGCGTGCGCGTGCGCGTGCGCGTGCGCGTGCGCGTGCGCGTGCGCGTGCGCGTGCGCGTGCGCGTGCGCGTGCGCGTGCGCGTGCGCGTGCGCGTGCGCGTGCGCGTGCGCGTGCGCGTGCGCGTGCGCGTGCGCGTGCGCGTGCGCGTGCGCGTGCGCGTGCGCGTGCGCGTGCGCGTGCGCGTGCGCGTGCGCGTGCGCGTGCGCGTGCGCGTGCGCGTGCGCGTGCGCGTGCGCGTGCGCGTGCGCGTGCGCGTGCGCGTGCGCGTGCGCGTGCGCGTGCGCGTGCGCGTGCGCGTGCGCGTGCGCGTGCGCGTGCGCGTGCGCGTGCGCGTGCGCGTGCGCGTGCGCGTGCGCGTGCGCGTGCGCGTGCGCGTGCGCGTGCGCGTGCGCGTGCGCGTGGTTTTATCACTTTTAATATGTAATTATTATAAAACAAACAATACGGCCGGGGTTCGAACACGCGACCTCCGTGTCTTATTGCCAATGAAAATTAGTATTAATGGACTGCTTTAATATTTAAAACTACATAAAACCGCAACATGGGTCACACAGTGAAATTATTTAATAATGTTCACGTTATCATATAGTATCGGCATAAGAACTTGCCATTCCCTATCTACCCGCGTGTGTTGCAAGAGGCGACTGAGGAAAATGCTTTATAAATGCGATTGGCGTCCGACAGATGGCGGGATAACCATTTCTAAAATACCAGACCAACGTCAGTAGCGTCTTACGTCCGATCGTGCATCAACTGTACTGGCGGGTTAGATTGTCTGCAGAACATACATATACATATATACCTATATACATTTATAGATAGGGACAACATCACATACATTGCTCTGATACCAAATTAAGTAGCTAAAGCACGTGTAATGAAATCGGAAACAAGGTATCACAAACAACCCGACCCGAAATAATGTCGAAAAAATGGTCTACGACTTCGATCCTCCAGGAATCTAACTCGGGACCTCTAACATCTCAAACACCGATGTGTACTCGTTCACGGTGGTTGCCTACGAATCCATTAAAGTAATAAAAGCAACATTGCCAAATACACCTCTCTGTCTGCTCTTATAATTGGTTTATTATAAGTGAACAGCTTAGAGATGTTATGTTAACGTCCAGTAAAGGATTATCCAAAACTTATAGCACCGTTAAATCTAAAATGAAATACCAGATATTTGTAAAATATTGTATTTGATATGGATACTTAAAGCTACTACAACATTAATTATTCTCTGAAATACATACACACACACACAGTAAAGACGCACCAAAACGAAATAAGTCATTCAATTGATTAAGCAATCACTGGTGAACATTTGATGTATGTTGTCCCTATCTATATCTATATTTTATATGTCTGGACAATGAAGTCCGTTTCGATCAACTTTTCACCGGACATTTTTGGGACAACGTTACAAGTGGTCAACCTATTGCCGTCTTAATGTTTATAAGGTTGAGCCCTGCACTCCAGTAGTCAAATATCACCCAGAGAGCCGATAAGGTGATAAAGAATCAACATTGACTGAATTATGAAGTTTAAGTTGAAATATCCTTTATGCCTTAAATCCGCAAACGGCGAGATCCATTTTAGACAGTAACAAACATTACATACATTGCTCTGATACCAAATTAAGTAGCTAAAGCACGTGTAATGAAATCGGAAACAAGGTATCACAAACAACCCGACCCGAAATAATGTCGAAAAAATGGTCTACGACTTCGATCCCCTCCAGGAATCTAACTCGGGACCTCTAACATCTCAAACACCGATGTGTACTCGTTCACGGTGGTTGCCTACGAATCCATTAAAGTAATAAAAGCAACATTGCCAAATACACCTCTCTGTCTGCTCTTATAATTGGTTTATTATAAGTGAACAGCTTAGAGATGTTATGTTAACGTCCAGTAAAGGATTATCCAAAACTTATAGCACCGTTAAATCTAAAATGAAATACCAGATATTTGTAAAATATTGTATTTGATATGGATACTTAAAGCTACTACAACATTAATTATTCTCTGAAATACATACACACACACACACACACACACACACACACATCTGACTTTGGACGTAAATTAAATGCAATAATTCAGCCGCTGTCAAAACACAGTGACGTGTGAGTGCATGTCATCAATAATTGGAAAGTAATCTTTGAATGAAACGTGTTTGTGCGCGTGCGTGCGGCGGTCAGTGGTGGTGGCGCTTGTGCGCGTGCGTGCGGCGGTCAGTGGTGGTGGCGCTTGTGCGCGTGCGTGCGGCGGTCAGTGGTGGTGGCGCTTGTGCGCGTGCGTGCGGCGGTCAGTGGTGGTGGCGCTTGTGCGCGTGCGTGCGGCGGTCAGTGGTGGTGGCGCTTGTGCGCGTGCGTGCGGCGGTCAGTGGTGGTGGCGCTTGTGCGCGTGCGTGCGGCGGTCAGTGGTGGTGGCGCTTGTGCGCGTGCGTGCGGCGGTCAGTGGTGGTGGCGCTTGTGCGCGTGCGTGCGGCGGTCAGTGGTGGTGGCGCTTGTGCGCGTGCGTGCGGCGGTCAGTGGTGGTGGCGCTTGTGCGCGTGCGTGCGGCGGTCAGTGGTGGTGGCGCTTGTGCGCGTGCGTGCGGCGGTCAGTGGTGGTGGCGCTTGTGCGCGTGCGCGTGCGCGTGCGCGTGCGCGTGCGCGTGCGCGTGCGCGTGCGCGTGCGCGTGCGCGTGCGCGTGCGCGTGCGCGTGCGCGTGCGCGTGCGCGTGCGCGTGCGCGAGGCTGCGCGGCGGCGAGGCGGGCGCGCGGCGCTTGCGGCGCGGCGGCGCGGCGAGCAGCCCGGCGTGCGCCTGCGCGGCCAGCAGCATGCCCAGCTGGCACTGCGCCTGCGCGGCCAGCAGCATGCCCAGCTGGCACTGCGCCTGCGCGGCCAGCAGCATGCCCAGCTGGCACTGCGCCTGCGCGGCACGCGCCCGCGGCTCGTTACACATTTACTGACGACGCTAGTAACGCTTCTTTCCTATTGTCCAACTCAACTAAGCCGCAAGCAATGCTCGCATTTGTAAAATTGTACAAGACGCACGGAAGTAGAAAACTATGTGTTTTAGAGCGATATTACGCAAACAATGGTTTCAGTTATTTAAAAGACACACACACACACACACAGTAAAGACGCACCAAAACGAAATAAGTCATTCAATTGATTAAGCAATCACTGGTGAACATTTGATGTATGTTGTCTCTGGATATACGCTATTAAAGGAATTCCCAGTCCTTCGATAAGCATAAAAACGTGTCAATTACAGTAATGTACGCAACAAATAAATTAAATTGTTGTTTCTGTTTGTAATGTCAATTTTTAGCGTATATCTGGCTAATTGGCGACGGCTGGGACCTGTTATCACGTCCATTTGGCACCAAATGTTGTGAGGATGGATGTATATAATTATAACACAAAAATTAAAATAAAGAAAAAGCAGCAAAAAAATACAATATAAGACATTAAATATAACCTTATAAATAATTAACATATTAATTAAAGTATTATATTAATTAAATTAACCGTATATATAATAATATGGTTTAAGCTATTATGTTTAATAAATGAAGGTTCCGCGTTTATGATTGGTAAAGACGCCAATGTCTCGAAATCCATCTAGAAAACATACCCGACTGAAATTCAGCGTCTAAGGTGCAAAGACACTGAGATCCATAAACCGCTTGCCCAGCGTGGCCTTTGCTGGCGTGGATATTGTTTTACTTGCGATACGAAATATTGCAATAAATGTGAATAGTCAATAAATATTTGATGTGTATCAATAAAATGTCTAAGCGAATAAATCATTTGTTTTATTGAACATGAAATTACCTGCGTAAGATGATTGTGAAATATGAATTTTATTCACTAACACCTTACATACATACATACAAACATACTATTAAAGTCCACTGCAGGACATAGGCCTATTCTATAGGGAGCATTTGCCTCAATTGCCACGCTTTGTAAGCAAACGAATTGGCGATCGCAGTAGCAGACCACTCGCACCTCAGACGCTGCTGCCCATCTTAGGTTTGATTATTTTGGTCTGGTATTATTAGAGAGGCTATCCCGCCATATACAATGGCCAAATACAATGGTCGGCTTTACGACGTCCACAGGAAGGAAGGGAAAATATAAATATCTTTACGCAATTCCCAATACAGAGGTAGACCGAGGACTAGTCTAGACAATTAAGTCCCTTTGATCCACCTTTCACCGAAGATATTTTCGGGATAACGTGACTGGTGGTGAGCCCGTCGCCGTCTTTATTATGTCCAACTCAACGATATAATTCGTACATAAGTTTTTGAATAACCTATTGGTAGGAGCCCACCACCTGGAGATGGAAGTCGGAATTTCGAGTCTCTTGACTCAGAATTCCACCCACCCAACCACTCTGCTATCGCGATATTTTATCCGGAAGAAAGGGAGTGGCAATATTCTTACACCGTTACCACACGGTTTTATCACTTTTAATATGTAATTATTATAAAACAAACAATACGGCCGGGGTTCGAACACGCGACCTCCGTGTCTTATTGCCAATGAAAATTGGTATTAATGGACTGCTTTAATATTTAAAAACTACATAAAAACCGCAACATGGGTCACACAGTGAAATTATTTAATAATGTTCACGTTATCATATAGTATCGGCATAAGAACTTGCCATTCCCTATCTACCCGCGTGTGTTGCAAGAGGCGACTGAGGAAAATGCTTTATAAACGTCCCACAGATGGCGGGATAACCATTTCTAAAATACCAGACCAACGTCAGTATCGTCTTACGTCCGATCGTGCATCAACTGTGCTGGCGGGTTAGATTGTCTGCAGAACATACATATACATATATACCTATATACATTTATAGATAGGGACAACATCACATACATTGCTCCGATCCCAATGTAAGAAGCTAAGGCACTTGTGGTATGGGAATCGGATACAACGAAGGCACCACAAACACCCAGGCCCGAGAAAATGTAGAAAAGTGGTTTTCTACATTGACCCGTACGGGGATCGGACCCGGGACCTTTACGCCACTCGTCCATGGAGGTCGTAAAGAGAAACATAAGTAGTTAACATAGTATTAAGTTTTTTATTTGACGACCTCCACGGACGAGTGGCGTACACGCCGGTTGTCGGTGTCGCCAGCTCTGAGGTCCCGGGAACGATTCGATCGGGGAGAGACCGGTCGCGTCCACGTAGAAAACACTTTATACACATTTGATCGGATCTGGGTGTTTGTTGCGCTTTCGTTGTTTCTAATTCCATAATACAAGCGCTTTAGCTGCTTACATTGGATCATATCATAACAATGTATGTTGTCCCTATCTATATCTATATTTTATATGTCTGGACAATGAAGTCCGTTTCGATCAACTTTTCACCGGACATTTTTGGGACAACGTTACAAGTGGTCAACCTATTGCCGTCTTAATGTTTATAAGGTTGAGCCCTGCACTCCAGTAGTCAAATATCACCCAGAGAGCCGATAAGGTGATAAAGAATCAACATTGACTGAATTATGTAGTTTAAGTTGAAATATCCTTTATGTCTTAAATCCGCAAACGGCGAGATCCATTTTAGACAGTAACAAACATTACATACATTGCTCTGATACCAAATTAAGTAGCTAAAGCACGTGTAATGAAATCGGAAACAAGGTATCACAAACAACCCGACCCGAAATAATGTCGAAAAATGGTCTACGACTTCGATCCTCCAGGAATCTAACTCGGGACCTCTAACATCTCAAACACCGATGTGTACTCGTTCACGGTGGTTGCCTACGAATCCATTAAAGTAATAAAAAGCAACATTGCCAAATACACCTCTCTGTCTGCTTTTATAATTGGTTTATTATGAGTGAACAGCTTAGAGATGTTATGTTAACGTCCAGTAAAGGATTATCCAAAAACTTATAGCACCGTTAAATCTAAAATGAAATACCAGATATTTGTAAAATATTGTATTTGATATGGATACTTAAAGCTACTACAACATTAATTATTCTCTGAAATACATACACACACACACACATCTGACTTTGGACGTAAATTAAATGCTATAATTCAGCCGCTGTCAAAACACAGTGAGGTGTGAGTGCATGTCATCAATAATTGGAAAGTAATCTTTGAATGAAACGTGTTTGTGCGCGTGCGTGCGGCGGTCAGTGGTGGTGGCGCTTGTGCGCGTGCGCGTGCGCGTGCGCGTGCGCGTGCGCGTGCGCGTGCGCGTGCGCGTGCGCGTGCGCGTGCGCGTGCGCGTGCGCGTGCGCGTGCGCGTGCGCGTGCGCGTGCGCGTGCGCGTGCGCGTGCGCGTGCGCGTGCGCGTGCGCGTGCGCGTGCGCGTGCGCGTGCGCGTGCGCGTGCGCGTGCGCGTGCGCGTGCGCGTGCGCGTGCGCGTGCGCGTGCGCGTGCGCGTGCGCGTGCGCGTGCGCGTGCGCGTGCGCGTGCGCGTGCGCGTGCGCGTGCGCGTGCGCGTGCGCGTGCGCGTGCGCGTGCGCGTGCGCGTGCGCGTGCGCGTGCGCGTGCGCGTGCGCGTGCGCGTGCGCGTGCGCGTGCGCGTGCGCGTGCGCGTGCGCGTGCGCGTGCGCGTGCGCGTGCGCGTGCGCGTGCGCGTGCGCGTGCGCGTGCGCGTGCGCGTGCGCGTGCGCGTGCGCGTGCGCGTGCGCGTGCGCGTGCGCGTGCGCGTGCGCGTGCGCGTGCGCGTGCGCGTGCGCGTGCGCGTGCGCGTGCGCGTGCGCGTGCGCGTGCGCGTGCGCGTGCGCGTGCGCGTGCGCGTGCGCGTGCGCGTGCGCGTGCGCGTGCGCGTGCGCGTGCGCGTGCGCGTGCGCGTGCGCGTGCGCGTGCGCGTGCGCGTGCGCGTGCGCGTGCGCGTGCGCGTGCGCGTGCGCGTGCGCGTGCGCGTGCGCGTGCGCGTGCGCGTGCGCGTGCGCGTGCGCGTGCGCGTGCGCGTGCGCGTGCGCGTGCGCGTGCGCGTGCGCGTGCGCGTGCGCGTGCGCGTGCGCGTGCGCGTGCGCGTGCGCGTGCGCGTGCGCGTGCGCGTGCGCGTGCGCGTGCGCGTGCGCGTGCGCGTGCGCGTGCGCGTGCGCGTGCGCGTGCGCGTGCGCGTGCGCGTGCGCGTGCGCGTGCGCGTGCGCGTGCGCGTGCGCGTGCGCGTGCGCGTGCGCGTGCGCGTGCGCGTGCGCGTGCGCGTGCGCGTGCGCGTGCGCGTGCGCGTGCGCGTGCGCGTGCGCGTGCGCGTGCGCGTGCGCGTGCGCGTGCGCGTGCGCGTGCGCGTGCGCGTGCGCGTGCGCGTGCGCGTGCGCGTGCGCGTGCGCGTGCGCGTGCGCGTGCGCGTGCGCGTGCGCGTGCGCGTGCGCGTGCGCGTGCGCGTGCGCGTGCGCGTGCGCGTGCGCGTGCGCGTGCGCGTGCGCGTGCGCGTGCGCGTGCGCGTGCGCGTGCGCGTGCGCGTGCGCGTGCGCGTGCGCGTGCGCGTGCGCGTGCGCGTGCGCGTGCGCGTGCGCGTGCGCGTGCGCGTGCGCGTGCGCGTGCGCGTGCGCGTGCGCGTGCGCGTGCGCGTGCGCGTGCGCGTGCGCGTGCGCGTGCGCGTGCGCGTGCGCGTGCGCGTGCGCGTGCGCGTGCGCGTGCGCGTGCGCGTGCGCGTGCGCGTGCGCGTGCGCGTGCGCGTGCGCGTGCGCGTGCGCGTGCGCGTGCGCGTGCGCGTGCGCGTGCGCGTGCGCGTGCGCGTGCGCGTGCGCGTGCGCGTGCGCGTGCGCGTGCGCGTGCGCGTGCGCGTGCGCGTGCGCGTGCGCGTGCGCGTGCGCGTGCGCGTGCGCGTGCGCGTGCGCGTGCGCGTGCGCGTGCGCGTGCGCGTGCGCGTGCGCGTGCGCGTGCGCGTGCGCGTGCGCGTGCGCGTGCGCGTGCGCGTGCGCGTGCGCGTGCGCGTGCGCGTGCGCGTGCGCGTGCGCGTGCGCGTGCGCGTGCGCGTGCGCGTGCGCGTGCGCGTGCGCGTGCGCGTGCGCGTGCGCGTGCGCGTGCGCGTGCGCGTGCGCGTGCGCGTGCGCGTGCGCGTGCGCGTGCGCGTGCGCGTGCGCGTGCGCGTGCGCGTGCGCGTGCGCGTGCGCGTGCGCGTGCGCGTGCGCGTGCGCGTGCGCGTGCGCGTGCGCGTGCGCGTGCGCGTGCGCGTGCGCGTGCGCGTGCGCGTGCGCGTGCGCGTGCGCGTGCGCGTGCGCGTGCGCGTGCGCGTGCGCGTGCGCGTGCGCGTGCGCGTGCGCGACTTATAAATAATTAACATATTAATTAAAGTATTATATTAATTAAATTAACCGTATATATAATAATATGGTTTAAGCTATTATGTTTAATAAATGAAGGTTGCGCGTTGATGATTGGTAAAGACGCCAATGTCTCGAAATCCATCTAGAAAACATACCCGACTGAAATTCAGCGTCTAAGGTGCAAAGCGCTCTGACACTGAGATCGATAAACCGCTTGCCCAGCGTGGCTATTGCTGGCGTGGATATTGTTTTACTTGCGATACGAAATATTGCAATAAATGTGAATAGTCAATAAATATTTGATGTGTATCAATAAAATGTCTAAATGAATAAATCATTTGTTTTATTGAACATGAACTTACCTGCGTAAGATAATTATAAATATGAATTTTCTTCACTCACACCTTCCATACATACATACATACAAACATACTATTAAAGTCCACTGCAGGACATAGGCCTATTCTATAGGAGCATTTGCCTCAATTGCCACGCTTTATAAGGAAGCGAATTGGCGATCGCAGTAGCAGACCACTCGCACCTCAGACGCTGCTGCCCATCTTAGGTTTGATTATTTTGGTCTGGTATAATTAGAGAGGCTATCCCGCCATATATCGGTGTTAACGATATTCAAGGCTATTTACAATGGTCGGCTTTACGACGTCCACAGGAAGGAAGGAAAATATAAATATCTTTACGCAATTCCCAATACAGAGGTAGACTGAGGACTAGTCTAGACAATTAAGTCCCTTTGACCCACCTTCCACCGAAGATATTTTCGGGATAACGTGACTGGTGGTGAGCCCGTCGCCGTCTTTATTATGTCCAACCCAACGATATAATTCATACATAAGTTTTGAATAACCTATTGGTAGGAGCCCACCACCTGGGGATCGAAGTCGGAATTTCGAGTCTCTTGACTCAGAATTCCACCCACCCAACCACTCTGCTATCTTGATATTTTATCCGGAAGAAAGGGAGTGGCAATATTCTTACACCGTTACCACACGGTTTTATCACTTTTAATATGTAATTATTATAAAACAAACAATACGGCTGGGGTTCGAACACGCGACCTCCGTGTCTTATTGCCAATGAAAATTAGTATTAATGGACTGCTTTAATATTTAAAAACTACATAAAAACCGCAACATGGGTCACACAGTGAAATTATTTAATAATGTTCACGTTATCATATAGTATCGGCATAAGAACTTGCCATTAACACTGCCCTATCTACCCGCGTGTGTTGCAAGAGGCGACTGAGGAAAATGCTTTATAAATGCGATTGGCGTCCGACAGATGGCGGGATAACCATTTCTAAAATACCAGACCAACGTCAGTAGCGTCTTACGTCCGATCGTGCATCAACTGTACTGGCGGGTTAAATTGTCTGCAGAACATACATATACATATATACCTATATACATTTATAGATAGGGACAACATCACATACATTGCTCCGATCCCAATGTAAGAAGCTAAGGCACTTGTGGTATGGGAATCGGATACAACGAAGGCACCACAAACACCCAGGCTCGAGAAAATGTAGAAAAGTGGTTTTTCTACATTGACCCGACTCGAGGATCGGACCCGGGACCTTTACGCCACTCGTCCATGGAGGTCGTAAAGAGAAACATAAGTAGTTAACATAGTATTAAGTTTTTATTTGACGACCTCCACGGACGAGTGGTGTACACGCCGTGTCCGTTGAATAAAGTCCGTTTCGATCAACTTTTCACGGGACATTTTTTGGGACAACGTTACGTGGATATTGTTTTACTTGCGATACGAAATATTGCAATAAATGTGAATAGTCAATAAATATTTGATGTGTATCAATAAAATGTCTTAGCGAATAAATCATTTGTTTTATTGAACATGAACTTACCTGCGTAAGATAATTATAAAATATGAATTTTCTTCACTCACACCTTACATACATACATACATACACCTTCCACCGAAGATATTTTCGGGATAACGTGACTGGTGGTGGTGAGCCCGTCGCCGTCTTTATTATGTCCAACCCAACGATATAATTCATACATAAGTTTTGAATAACCTATTGGTAGGAGCCCACCACCTGGGGATCGAAGTCGGAATTTCGAGTCTCTTGACTCAGAATTCCACCCACCCAACCACTCTGCTATCTTGATATTTTATCCGGAAGAAAGGGAGTGGCAATATTCTTACACCGTTACCACACGGTTTTATCACTTTAATATGTAATTATTATAAAACAAACAATACGGCTGGGGTTCGAACACGCGACCTCCGTGTCTTATTGCCAATGAAAATTATTAGTATTAATGGACTGCTTTAATATTTAAAAACTACATAAAAACCGCAACATGGGTCACACAGTGAAATTATTTAATAATGTTCACGTTATCATATAGTATCGGCATAAGAACTTGCCATTAACACCGTTCTATCTACCCGCGTGTGTTGCAAGAGGCGACTGAGGAAAATGCTTTATAAATGCGATTGGCGTCCGACAGATGGCGGATAACCATTTCTAAAATACCAGACCAACGTCAGTAGCGTCTTACGTCCGATCGTGCATCAACTGTACTGGCGGGTTAAATTGTCTGCAGAACATACATATACATATATACCTATATACATTTATAGATAGGGACAACATCATACATTGCTCCGATCCCAATGTAAGAAGCTAAGGCACTTGTGGTATGGGAATCGGATACAACGAAGGCACCACAAACACCCAGGCCCGAGAAAATGTAGAAAAGTGGTTTTTCTACATTGACCCGACCGGGGATCGGACCTGACGATGCCACTCGTCCATGGAGGTCGTAAAGAGAAACATAAGTAGTTAACATAGTATTAAGTTTTTATTTGACGACCTCCACGGACGAGTGGTGTACACGCTTTGTCCGTTGAATAAAGTCCGTTTCGATCAACTTTTCACGGACATTTTTTGGGACAACGTTACGTGGATATTGTTTTACTTGCGATACGAAATATTGCAATAAATGTGAATAGTCAATAAATATTTGATGTGTATCAATAAAATGTCTTAGCGAATAAATCATTTGTTTTATTGAACATGAACTTACCTGCGTAAGATAATTATAAAATATGAATTTTCTTCACTCACACCTTACATACATACATACATACACCTTCCACCGAAGATATTTTCGATAACGTGACTGGTGGTGAGCCCGTCGCCGTCTTTATTATGTCCAACCCAACGATATAATTCATACATAAGTTTTTGAATAACCTATTGGTAGGAGCCCACCACCTGGGGATCGAAGTCGGAATTTCGAGTCTCTTGACTCAGAATTCCACCCACCCAACCACTCTGCTATCTTGATATTTTATCCGGAAGAAAGGGAGTGGCAATATTCTACACCGTTACCACACGGTTTTATCACTTTAATATGTAATTATTATAAAACAAACAATACGGCTGGGGTTCGAACACGCGACCTCCGTGTCTTATTGCCAATGAAAATTAGTATTAATGGACTGCTTTAATATTTAAAACTACATAAAAACCGCAACATGGGTCACACAGTGAAATTATTTAATAATGTTCACGTTATCATATAGTATCGGCATAAGAACTTGCCATTAACACTGCCCTATCTACCCGCGTGTGTTGCAAGAGGCGACTGAGGAAAATGCTTTATAAATGCGATTGGCGTCCGACAGATGGCGGATAACCATTTCTAAAATACCAGACCAACGTCAGTAGCGTCTTACGTCCGATCGTGCATCAACTGTACTGGCGGGTTAGATTGTCTGCAGAACATACATATACATATATACCTGCCATTTATAGATAGGGACAACATCATACATTGCTCCGATCCCAATGTAAGAAGCTAAGGCACTTGTGGTATGGGAATCGGATACAACGAAGGCACCACAAACACCCAGGTTCGAGAAAATGTAGAAAAGTGGTTTTTCTACATTGACCCGACCGGGGATCGGACCTGGAGCCCATGCGCGCCACTCGTCCATGGAGGTCGTAAAGAGAAACATAAGTAGTTAACATAGTATTAAGTTTTTATTTGACGACCTCCACGGACGAGTGGTGTACACGCCGTGTCCGTTGAATAAAGTCCGTTTCGATCAACTTTTCACGGGACATTTTTGGGACAACGTTACGTGGATATTGTTTTACTTGCGATACGAAATATTGCAATAAATGTGAATAGTCAATAAATATTTGATGTGTATCAATAAAATGTCTTAGCGAATAAATCATTTGTTTTATTGAACATGAACTTACCTGCGTAAGATAATTATAAAATATGAATTTTCTTCACTCACACCTTACATACATACATACATACACCTTCCACCGAAGATATTTTCGGGATAACGTGACTGGTGGTGAGCCCGTCGCCGTCTTTATTATGTCCAACCCAACGATATAATTCATACATAAGTTTTGAATAACCTATTGGTAGGAGCCCACCACCTGGAGATGGAAGTCGGAATTTCGAGTCTCTTGACTCAGAATTCCACCCACCCAACCACTCTGCTATCGCGATATTTTATCCGGAAGAAAGGGAGTGGCAATATTCTTACACCGTTACCACACGGTTTTATCACTTTTAATATGTAATTATTATAAAACAAACAATACGGCCGGGGTTCGAACACGCGACCTCCGTGTCTTATTGCCAATGAAAATTGGTATTAATGGACTGCTTTAATATTTAAAAACTACATAAAAACCGCAACATGGGTCACACAGTGAAATTATTTAATAATGTTCACGTTATCATATAGTATCGGCATAAGAACTTGCCATTCCCTGTCTACCCGCGTGTGTTGCAAGAGGCGACTGAGGAAAATGCTTTATAAATGCGATTGGCGTCCGACAGATGGCGGGATAACCATTTCTAAAATATCAGACCAACGTCAGTAGCGTCTTACGTCCGATCGTGCATCAACTGTACTGGCGGGTTAAATTGTCTGCAGAACATACATATACATATATACCTATATACATTTATAGATAGGGACAACATCACATACATTGCTCCGATCCCAATGTAAGAAGCTAAGGCACTTGTGGTATGGGAATCGGATACAACGAAGGCACCACAAACACCCAGGCCCGAGAAAATGTAGAAAAAGTGGTTTTCTACATTGACCCGACCGGGGATCGGACCCGGGACCTTTACGCCACTCGTCCATGGAGGTCGTAAAGAGAAACATAAGTAGTTAACATAGTATTAAGTTTTTATTTGACGACCTCCACGGACGAGTGGTGTACACGCCGTGTCCGTTGAATGAAGTCCGTTTCGATCAACTTTTCACGGGACATTTTTGGGACAATGTTACGTGGATATTGTTTTACTTGCGATACGAAATATTGCAATAAATGTGAATAGTCAATAAATATTTGATGTGTATCAATAAAATGTCTTAGCGAATAAATCATTTGTTTTATTGAACATGAACTTACCTGCGTAAGATAATTATAAAATATGAATTTTCTTCACTCACACCTTACATACATACATACATACACCTTCCACCGAAGATATTTTCGGGATAACGTGACTGGTGGTGAGCCCGTCGCCGTCTTTATTATGTCCAACCCAACGATATAATTCATACATAAGTTTTGAATAACCTATTGGTAGGAGCCTACCACCTGGGGATCGAAGTCGGAATTTCGAGTCTCTTGACTCAGAATTCCACCCACCCAACCACTCTGCTATCGTGATATTTTATCCGGAAGAAAGGGAGTGGCAATATTCTTACACCGTTACCACACGGCTTTATCACTTTAAATATGTAATTATTATAAAACAAACAATACGGCCGGGGTTCGAACACGCGACCTCCGTGTCTTATTGCCAATGAAAATTAGTATTAATGGACTGCTTTAATATTTAAAAACTACATAAAAACCGCAACATGGGTCACACAGTGAAATTATTTAATAATGTTCACGTTATCATATAGTATCGGCATAAGAACTTGCCATTAACACTGCCCTATCTACCCGCGTGTGTTGCAAGAGGCGACTGAGGAAAATGCTTTATAAATGCGATTGGCGTCCGACAGATGGCGGGATAACCATTTCTAAAATATCAGACCAACGTCAGTAGCGTCTTACGTCCGATCGTGCATCAACTGTACTGGCGGGTTAAATTGTCTGCAGAACATACATATACATATATACCTATATACATTTATAGATAGGGACAACATCACATACATTGCTCCGATCCCAATGTAAGAAGCTAAGGCACTTGTGGTATGGGAATCGGATACAACGAAGGCACCACAAACACCCAGGCCCGAGAAAATGTAGAAAAAGTGGTTTTCTACATTGACCCGACTCGAGGATCGGACCCGGGACCTTTACGCCACTCGTCCATGGAGGTCGTAAAGAGAAACATAAGTAGTTAACATAGTATTAAGTTTTTATTTGACGACCTCCACGGACGAGTGGTGTACACGCCGTGTCCGTTGAATGAAGTCCGTTTCGATCAACTTTTCACGGGACATTTTTGGGACAATGTTACGTGGATATTGTTTTACTTGCGATACGAAATATTGCAATAAATGTGAATAGTCAATAAATATTTGATGTGTATCAATAAAATGTCTAAGCGAATAATTAATTTGTTTTATTAAACATGAACTTACCTGCGTAAGATAATTATAAAATATGAATTTTCTTCACTCACACCTTACATACATACATACATACACCTTCCACCGAAGATATTTTCGGGATAACGTGACTGGTGGTGAGCCGTCGCCGTCTTTATTATGTCAACCCAACGATATAATTCATACATAAGTTTTGAATAACCTATTGGTAGGAGCCTACCACCTGGGGATCGAAGTCGGAATTTCGAGTCTCTTGACTCAGAATTCCACCCACCCAACCACTCTGCTATCGTGATATTTTATCCGGAAGAAAGGGAGTGGCAATATTCTTACACTGTTACCACACGGCTTTATCACTTTAAATATGTAATTATTATAAAACAAACAATACGGCCGGGGTTCGAACACGCGACCTCCGTGTCTTATTGCCAATGAAAATTAGTATTAATGGACTGCTTTAATATTTAAAAACTACATAAAAACCGCAACGTGGATCACACAGTGAAATTATTTAATAATGTTCACGTTATCATATAGTATCGGCATAAGAACTTGCCATTCCCTATCTACCCGCGTGTGTTGCAAGAGGCGACTGAGGAAAATGCTTTATAAATGCGATTGGCGTCCGACAGATGGCGGGATAACCATTTCTAAAATACCAGACCAACGTCAGTAGCGTCTTACGTCCGATCGTGCATCAACTGTACTGGCGGGTTAAATTGTCTGCAGAACATACATATACATAAAATAAATAATAATTAACTATCTTCACGCAATTCTCAATACAGGGGTAGACAGAGGCTTAGTCTAGACAATTAAGTCCCTTTGACCCACCTTCCACCGAAGATATTTTCGGGACAACGTGACAGGTGGTGAGCCCGTCGCCTTCTTTATGTCCAAGCCAACGATGAAATTCGTACATAAGTTTTTGAAAAACTCATTGGTACTGCCACCTGGGGATTGAACTCAGGTCTCTCGACTCGAAATTCCGACCACCCAAAAACTCGGCTATCGTGACTTCTATATACATATACATATATACCTATATACATTTATAGATAGGGACAACATCACATACATTGCTCCGATCCCAATGTAAGAAGCTAAGGCACTTGTGGTATGGGAATCGGATACAACGAAGGCACCACAAACACCCAGGCCGAAAATGTAGAAAAGTGGTTTTCTACATTGACCGGCTCGAGATCGGACCCGGGACCTTTACGCCACTCGTCCATGGAGGTCGTAAAGAGAAACATAAGTAGTTAACATAGTATTAAGTTTTTATTTGACGACCTCGACGGACGAGTGGCGTACACGCCGGTTGTCGGTGTCGCCAGCTCTGAGGTCCCGGGAACGATTCGATCGGGGAGAGACCGGTCGCGTCCACGTAGAATACACTTTTATACGTTTGATCGGATCTGGGTGTTTGTTGCGCTTTCGTTGTTTCTAATTCCATAATACAAGCGCTTTAGCTGCTTACATTGGATCATATCATAACAATGTATGTTGTCCCTATCTATATCCATATTTTATATGTCTGGACAATGAAGTCCGTTTCGATCAACTTTTCACGGGACATTTTTTGGGACAACGTTACAAGTGGTCAACCTATTGCCGTCTTAATGTTTATAAGGTTGAGCCCTGCACTCCAGTAGTCAAATATCACCCAGAGAGCCGATAAGGTGATAAAGAATCAACATTGACTGAATTATGAAGTTTAAGTTGAAATATCCTTTATGTCTTAAATCCGCAAACGGCGAGATCCATTTTAGACAGTAACAAACATTACATACATTGCTCTGATACCAAATTAAATAGCTAAAGCACGTGTAATGAAATCGGAAACAAGGTATCACAAACAACCCGACCCGAAATAATGTCGAAAAAATGGTCTACGACTTCGATCCCCTCCAGGAATCTAACTCGGGACCTCTAACATCTCAAACACCGATGTGTACTCGCACGGTGGTTGCCTACGAATACATTAAAGTAATAAAAAGCAACATTGCCAAATACACCTCTCTGTCTGCTCTTATAATTGGTTTACTATGAAGTGAACAGCTTAGAGATGTTATGTTAACGTCCAGTAAAGGATTATCCAAAAACTTATAGCACCGTTAAATCTAAAATGAAATACCAGATATTTGTAAAATATTGTATTTGATATGGATACTTAAAGCTACTACAACATTAATTATTCTCTGAAATACATACACACACACACACTTCTGACTTTGGACGTAAATTAAATGCAATAATTCAGCCGCTGTCAAAACACAGTGACGTGTGAGTGCATGTCATCAATAATTGGAAAGTAATCTTTGAATGAAACGTGTTTGTGCGCGTGCGTGCGGCGGTCAGTGGTGGTGGCGCTTGTGCGCGTGCGTGCGGCGGTCAGTGGTGGTGGCGCTTGTGCGCGTGCGTGCGGCGGTCAGTGGTGGTGGCGCTTGTGCGCGTGCGTGCGGCGGTCAGTGGTGGTGGCGCTTGTGCGCGTGCGTGCGGCGGTCAGTGGTGGTGGCGCTTGTGCGCGTGCGTGCGGCGGTCAGTGGTGGTGGCGCTTGTGCGCGTGCGTGCGGCGGTCAGTGGTGGTGGCGCTTGTGCGCGTGCGTGCGGCGGTCAGTGGTGGTGGCGCTTGTGCGCGTGCGTGCGGCGGTCAGTGGTGGTGGCGCTTGTGCGCGTGCGTGCGGCGGTCAGTGGTGGTGGCGCTTGTGCGCGTGCGTGCGGCGGTCAGTGGTGGTGGCGCTTGTGCGCGTGCGTGCGGCGGTCAGTGGTGGTGGCGCTTGTGCGCGTGCGTGCGGCGGTCAGTGGTGGTGGCGCTTGTGCGCGTGCGTGCGGCGGTCAGTGGTGGTGGCGCTTGTGCGCGTGCGTGCGGCGGTCAGTGGTGGTGGCGCTTGTGCGCGTGCGTGCGGCGGTCAGTGGTGGTGGCGCTTGTGCGCGTGCGTGCGGCGGTCAGTGGTGGTGGCGCTTGTGCGCGTGCGTGCGGCGGTCAGTGGTGGTGGCGCTTGTGCGCGTGCGTGCGGCGGTCAGTGGTGGTGGCGCTTGTGCGCGTGCGTGCGGCGGTCAGTGGTGGTGGCGCTTGTGCGCGTGCGTGCGGCGGTCAGTGGTGGTGGCGCTTGTGCGCGTGCGTGCGGCGGTCAGTGGTGGTGGCGCTTGTGCGCGTGCGTGCGGCGGTCAGTGGTGGTGGCGCTTGTGCGCGTGCGTGCGGCGGTCAGTGGTGGTGGCGCTTGTGCGCGTGCGTGCGGCGGTCAGTGGTGGTGGCGCTTGTGCGCGTGCGTGCGGCGGTCAGTGGTGGTGGCGCTTGTGCGCGTGCGTGCGGCGGTCAGTGGTGGTGGCGCTTGTGCGCGTGCGTGCGGCGGTCAGTGGTGGTGGCGCTTGTGCGCGTGCGTGCGGCGGTCAGTGGTGGTGGCGCTTGTGCGCGTGCGTGCGGCGGTCAGTGGTGGTGGCGCTTGTGCGCGTGCGTGCGGCGGTCAGTGGTGGTGGCGCTTGTGCGCGTGCGTGCGGCGGTCAGTGGTGGTGGCGCTTGTGCGCGTGCGTGCGGCGGTCAGTGGTGGTGGCGCTTGTGCGCGTGCGTGCGGCGGTCAGTGGTGGTGGCGCTTGTGCGCGTGCGTGCGGCGGTCAGTGGTGGTGGCGCTTGTGCGCGTGCGTGCGGCGGTCAGTGGTGGTGGCGCTTGTGCGCGTGCGTGCGGCGGTCAGTGGTGGTGGCGCTTGTGCGCGTGCGTGCGGCGGTCAGTGGTGGTGGCGCTTGTGCGCGTGCGTGCGGCGGTCAGTGGTGGTGGCGCTTGTGCGCGTGCGTGCGGCGGTCAGTGGTGGTGGCGCTTGTGCGCGTGCGTGCGGCGGTCAGTGGTGGTGGCGCTTGTGCGCGTGCGTGCGGCGGTCAGTGGTGGTGGCGCTTGTGCGCGTGCGTGCGGCGGTCAGTGGTGGTGGCGCTTGTGCGCGTGCGTGCGGCGGTCAGTGGTGGTGGCGCTTGTGCGCGTGCGTGCGGCGGTCAGTGGTGGTGGCGCTTGTGCGCGTGCGTGCGGCGGTCAGTGGTGGTGGCGCTTGTGCGCGTGCGTGCGGCGGTCAGTGGTGGTGGCGCTTGTGCGCGTGCGTGCGGCGGTCAGTGGTGGTGGCGCTTGTGCGCGTGCGTGCGGCGGTCAGTGGTGGTGGCGCTTGTGCGCGTGCGTGCGGCGGTCAGTGGTGGTGGCGCTTGTGCGCGTGCGTGCGGCGGTCAGTGGTGGTGGCGCTTGTGCGCGTGCGTGCGGCGGTCAGTGGTGGTGGCGCTTGTGCGCGTGCGTGCGGCGGTCAGTGGTGGTGGCGCTTGTGCGCGTGCGTGCGGCGGTCAGTGGTGGTGGCGCTTGTGCGCGTGCGTGCGGCGGTCAGTGGTGGTGGCGCTTGTGCGCGTGCGTGCGGCGGTCAGTGGTGGTGGCGCTTGTGCGCGTGCGTGCGGCGGTCAGTGGTGGTGGCGCTTGTGCGCGTGCGTGCGGCGGTCAGTGGTGGTGGCGCTTGTGCGCGTGCGTGCGGCGGTCAGTGGTGGTGGCGCTTGTGCGCGTGCGTGCGGCGGTCAGTGGTGGTGGCGCTTGTGCGCGTGCGTGCGGCGGTCAGTGGTGGTGGCGCTTGTGCGCGTGCGTGCGGCGGTCAGTGGTGGTGGCGCTTGTGCGCGTGCGTGCGGCGGTCAGTGGTGGTGGCGCTTGTGCGCGTGCGTGCGGCGGTCAGTGGTGCTCAATATGTCACCAAACGTAAAGTACGGAAAGGTTACCTGTAGTTCAGATCCTTCGATAAAATGAAAAAGCCTAAACTTTCTATATAATTATAACACAAAAATTAAAATAAAGAAAAAAGCAGCAAAAATACAATATAAGACATTAAATATAACCTTATAATTAATTAACATATTAATTAAAGTATTATATTAATTAAATTAACCGTATATATAATAATATGGTTTAAGCTATTATGTTTAAGAAATAAAGGTTCCGCGTTGATGATCCGCGTTGGTAAAGACGCCGGTCGCAGTTAATGATTTCAACAAAATTGTGGCGACACCTATGTCTCGGAAATCCATCTAGAAAACATACCCGACTGAAATTCAGCGTCTAAGGTGCAAAGCGCTCTGACACTGAGATCGATAAACCGCTTGCCCAGCGTGGCTATTGCTGGCGTGGATATTGTTTTACTTGCGATACGAAATATTGCAATAAATGTGAATAGTCAATAAATATTTGATGTGTATCAATAAAATGTCTAAGCGAATAAATCATTTGTTTTATTGAACATGAACTTACCTGCGTAAGATAATTATAAAATATGAATTTTCTTCACTCACACCTTACATACATACATACATACAAACATACTATTAAAGTCCACTGCAGGACATAGGCCTATTCTATAGGGAGCATTTGCCTCAATTGCCACGCTTTATAAGGAAGCGAATTGGCGATCGCAGTAGCAGACCACTCGCACCTCAGACGCTGCTGCCCATCTTAGGTTTGATTATTTTGGTCTGGTATTATTAGAGAGGCTATCCCGCCATATATCGGTGTTAACGATATTCAAGGCTATTTACAATGGTCGGCTTTACGACGTCCACAGGAAGGAAGGAAAATATAAATATCTTTACGCAATTCCCAATACAGAGGTAGACCGAGGACTAGTCTAGACAATTAAGTCCCTTTGACCCACCTTCCACCGAAGATATTTTCGGGATAACGTGACTGGTGGTGAGCCCGTCGCCGTCTTTATTATGTCCAACCCAACGATATAATTCATACATAAGTTTTTGAATAACCTATTGGTAGGAGCCCACCACCACCCACCCAACCACTCTGCTATCGTGATATTTTATCCGGAAGAAAGGGAGTGGCAATATTCTTACACCGTTACCACACGGTTTTATCACTTTAATATGTAATTATTATAAAACAAACAATACGGCCGGGGTTCGAACACGCGACCTCCGTGTCTTATTGCCAATGAAAATTAGTATTAATGGACTGCTTTAATATTTAAAAACTACATAAAACCGCAACATGGGTCACACAGTGAAATTATTTAATAATGTTCACGTTATCATATAGTATCGGCATAAGAACTTGCCATTCCCTGTCTACCCGCGTGTGTTGCAAGAGGCGACTGAGGAAAATGCTTTATAAACGTCCCACAGATGGCGGGATAACCATTTCTAAAATACCAGACCAACGTCAGTAGCGTCTGACGTCGTGCATCAACTGTACTGGCGGGTTAGATTGTCTGCAGAACATACATATACACATATACCTATATACATTTATAGATAGGGACAACATCACATACACTGCTCCGATCCCAATGTAAGAGGCTAAGGCACTTGTGGTATGGGAATCGGATACAACGAAGGCACCACAAACACCCAGGCCCGAGAAAATGTAGAAAAAGTGGTTTTTCTACATTGACCCGACCGGGGATCGGATCCGGGACCTTTACGCCACTCGTCCATGGAGGTCGTAAAGAGAAACATAAGTAGTTAACATAGTATTAAGTTTTTTATTTGACGACCTCCACGGACGAGTGGCGTACACGCCGGTTGTCGGTGTCGCCAGCTCTGAGGTCCCGGGAACGATTCGATCGGGGAGAGACCGGTCGCGTCCACGTAGAAAACACATTTGATCGGATCTGGGTGTTTGTTGCGCTTTCGTTGTTTCTAATTCCATAATACAAGCGCTTTAGCTGCTTACATTGGATCATATCATAACAATGTATGTTGTCCCTATCTATATCTATATTTTATATGTCTGGACAATGAAGTCCGTTTCGATCAACTTTTCATCGGACATTTTATTGGGACAACGTTACAAGTAGTCAACCTATTGCCGTCTTAATGTTTATAAGGTTGAGCCCTGCACTCCAGTAGACAAATATCACCCAGAGAGCCGATAAGGTGATAAAGAATCAACATTGACTGAATTATGAAGTTTAAGTTGAAATATCCTTTATGTCTTAAATCCGCAAACGGCGAGATCAATCTTAGACAGTCACCAACATTACATACATTGCTCTGATACCAAATTAAGTAGCTAAAGCACGTGTAATGAAATTGGAAACAAGGTATCACAAACAACCCGACCCGAAATAATGTCGAAAAAATGGTCTACGACTTCGATCCCCTCCAGGAATCTAATTCGGGACCTCTAACATCTCAAACACCGATGTGTACTCGTTCACGGTGGTTGCCTACGAATCCATTAAAGTAATAAAAAGCAACATTGCCAAATACACCTCTCTGTCTGCTCTTATAATTGGTTTATTATGAGTGAACAGCTTAGAGATGTTATGTTAACGTCCAGTAAAGGATTATCCAAAAACTTATAGCACCGTTAAATCTAAAATGAAATACCAGATATTTGTAAAATATTGTATTTGATATGGATACTTAAAGCTACTACAACATTAATTATTCTCTGAAATACATACACACACACACATCTGACTTTGGACGTAAATTAAATGCTATAATTCAGCCGCTGTCAAAACACAATGACGTGTGAGTGCATGTCATCAATAATTGGAAAGTAATCTTTGAATGAAACGTGTTTGTGCGCGTGCGTGCGGCGGTCAGTGGTGGTGGCGCTTGTGCGCGTGCGCGTGCGCGTGCGCGTGCGCGTGCGCGTGCGCGTGCGCGTGCGCGTGCGCGTGCGCGTGCGCGTGCGCGTGCGCGTGCGCGTGCGCGTGCGCGTGCGCGTGCGCGTGCGCGTGCGCGTGCGCGTGCGCGTGCGCGTGCGCGTGCGCGTGCGCGTGCGCGTGCGCGTGCGCGTGCGCGTGCGCGTGCGCGTGCGCGTGCGCGTGCGCGTGCGCGTGCGCGTGCGCGTGCGCGTGCGCGTGCGCGTGCGCGTGCGCGTGCGCGTGCGCGTGCGCGTGCGCGTGCGCGTGCGCGTGCGCGTGCGCGTGCGCGTGCGCGTGCGCGTGCGCGTGCGCGTGCGCGTGCGCGTGCGCGTGCGCGTGCGCGTGCGCGTGCGCGTGCGCGTGCGCGTGCGCGTGCGCGTGCGCGTGCGCGTGCGCGTGCGCGTGCGCGTGCGCGTGCGCGTGCGCGTGCGCGTGCGCGTGCGCGTGCGCGTGCGCGTGCGCGTGCGCGTGCGCGTGCGCGTGCGCGTGCGCGTGCGCGTGCGCGTGCGCGTGCGCGTGCGCGTGCGCGTGCGCGTGCGCGTGCGCGTGCGCGTGCGCGTGCGCGTGCGCGTGCGCGTGCGCGTGCGCGTGCGCGTGCGCGTGCGCGTGCGCGTGCGCGTGCGCGTGCGCGTGCGCGTGCGCGTGCGCGTGCGCGTGCGCGTGCGCGTGCGCGTGCGCGTGCGCGTGCGCGTGCGCGTGCGCGTGCGCGTGCGCGTGCGCGTGCGCGTGCGCGTGCGCGTGCGCGTGCGCGTGCGCGTGCGCGTGCGCGTGCGCGTGCGCGTGCGCGTGCGCGAGGCTGCGCGGCGGCGAGGCGGGCGCGCGGCGCTTGCGGCGCGGCGGCGCGGCGAGCAGCCCGGCGTGCGCCTGCGCGGCCAGCAGCATGCCCAGCTGGCACTGCGCCTGCGCGGCACGCGCCCGCGGCTCGTTACACATTTACTGACGACGCTAGTAACGCTTCATTCCTATTGTCCAACTCAACTAAGCCGCAAGCAATGCTCGCATTTGGAAAATTGTACAAGACGCACGGAAGTAGAAAACTATGTGTTTCAGAGCGATATTACGCAAACAATGGTTTCAGTTATTTAAAAAGACATAAACACACACAGTAAAGACGCACCAAAACGAAATAAGTCATTCAATTGATTAAGCAATCACTGGTGAACATTTGATGTATGTTGTCTCTGAATATACGCTATTAAAAGGAATTCCCATGTGAAGTGTCCTTCGATAGGCATAAAAACGTGTCAATTAGAATAATATACACAAAAATAAATTAAATTGATGTTTCAGTTTGTTATGTCAATTTTTTCCTACATCTGGCTAATTGGCGACGGCTGGGACCTATTTTGACGATCATTTCGCAGCAGATGTGAGGATAGATGATATGGAATAGAATAGAATAGAATAGAATAAAATAGAATAGAATAGAATAGAATAGAATAGAATAGAATAGAATAGAATAGAATAGAATAGAATAGAATAGAATAGAATAGAATAGAATAGAATAGAATAGAATAGAATAGAATAGAATAGAATAGAATAGAATAGAATAGAATAGAATAGAATAGAATAGAATAGAATAGAATAGAATAGAATAGAATAGAATAGAATAGAATAGAATAGAATAGAATAGAATAGAATAGAATAGAATAGAATAGAATAGAATAGAATAGAATAGAATAGAATAGAATAGAATAGAATAGAATAGAATAGAATAGAATAGAATAGAATAGAATAGAATAGAATAGAATAGAATAGAATAGAATAGAATAGAATAGAATAGAATAGAATAGAATAGAATAGAATAGAATAGAATAGAATAGAATAGAATAGAATAGAATAGAATAGAATAGAATAGAATAGAATAGAATAGAATAGAATAGAATAGAATAGAATAGAATAGAATAGAATAGAATAGAATAGAATAGAATAGAATAGAATAGAATAGAATAGAATAGAATAGAATAGAATAGAATAGAATAGAATAGAATAGAATAGAATAGAATAGAATAGAATAGAATAGAATAGAATAGAATAGAATAGAATAGAATAGAATAGAATAGAATAGAATAGAATAGAATAGAATAGAATAGAATAGAATAGAATAGAATAGAATAGAATAGAATAGAATAGAATAGAATAGAATAGAATAGAATAGAATAGAATAGAATAGAATAGAATAGAATAGAATAGAATAGAATAGAATAGAATAGAATAGAATAGAATAGAATAGAATAGAATAGAATAGAATAGAATAGAATAGAATAGAATAGAATAGAATAGAATAGAATAGAATAGAATAGAATAGAATAGAATAGAATAGAATAGAATAGAATAGAATAGAATAGAATAGAATAGAATAGAATAGAATAGAATAGAATAGAATAGAATAGAATAGAATAGAATAGAATAGAATAGAATAGAATAGAATAGAATAGAATAGAATAGAATAGAATAGAATAGAATAGAATAGAATAGAATAGAATAGAATAGAATAGAATAGAATAGAATAGAATAGAATAGAATAGAATAGAATAGAATAGAATAGAATAGAATAGAATAGAATAGAATAGAATAGAATAGAATAGAATAGAATAGAATAGAATAGAATAGAATAGAATAGAATAGAATAGAATAGAATAGAATAGAATAGAATAGAATAGAATAGAATAGAATAGAATAGAATAGAATAGAATAGAATAGAATAGAATAGAATAGAATAGAATAGAATAGAATAGAATAGAATAGAATAGAATAGAATAGAATAGAATAGAATAGAATAGAATAGAATAGAATAGAATAGAATAGAATAGAATAGAATAGAATAGAATAGAATAGAATAGAATAGAATAGAATAGAATAGAATAGAATAGAATAGAATAGAATAGAATAGAATAGAATAGAATAGAATAGAATAGAATAGAATAGAATAGAATAGAATAGAATAGAATAGAATAGAATAGAATAGAATAGAATAGAATAGAATAGAATAGAATAGAATAGAATAGAATAGAATAGAATAGAATAGAATAGAATAGAATAGAATAGAATAGAATAGAATAGAATAGAATAGAATAGAATAGAATAGAATAGAATAGAATAGAATAGAATAGAATAGAATAGAATAGAATAGAATAGAATAGAATAGAATAGAATAGAATAGAATAGAATAGAATAGAATAGAATAGAATAGAATAGAATAGAATAGAATAGAATAGAATAGAATAGAATAGAATAGAATAGAATAGAATAGAATAGAATAGAATAGAATAGAATAGAATAGAATAGAATAGAATAGAATAGAATAGAATAGAATAGAATAGAATAGAATAGAATAGAATAGAATAGAATAGAATAGAATAGAATAGAATAGAATAGAATAGAATAGAATAGAATAGAATAGAATAGAATAGAATAGAATAGAATAGAATAGAATAGAATAGAATAGAATAGAATAGAATAGAATAGGTCGTCAAATAAAAACTTAATACTATGTTAACTACTTATGTTTCTCTTTACGACCTCCACGGACGAGTGGCGTACACGCCGGTTGTCGGTGTCGCCAGCTCTGAGGTCCCGGGAACGATTCGATCGGGGAGAGACCGGTCGCGTCCACGTAGAAAACACTTTATACACATTTGATCGGATCTGGGTGTTTGTTGCGCTTTCGTTGTTTCTAATTCCATAATACAAGCGCTTTAGCTGCTTACATTGGATCATATCATAACAATGTATGTTGTCCCTATCTATATCCATATTTTATATGTCTGGACAATGAAGTCCGTTTCGATCAACTTTTCACCGGACATTTTTTGGGACAACGTTACAAGTGGTCAACCTATTGCCGTCTTAATGTTTATAAGGTTGAGCCCTGCACTCCAGTAGTCAAATATCACCCAGAGAGCCGATAAGGTGATAAAGAATCAACATTGACTGAATTATGAAGTTTAAGTTGAAATATCCTTTATGTCTTAAATCCGCAAACGGCGAGATCCATTTTAGACAGTAACAAACATTACATACATTGCTCTGATACCAAATTAAGTAGCTAAAGCACGTGTAATGAAATCGGAAACAAGGTATCACAAACAACCCGACCCGAAATAATGTCGAAAAAATGGTCTACGACTTCGATCCCCAGGTGGTGGGCTCCTACCAATAGGTTATTCAAAAACTTATGTATGAATTATATCGTTGGGTTGGACATAATAAAGACGGCGACAGGCTCACCACCAGTCACGTTATCGAAAATATCT
The DNA here is from genome assembly GCA_029286605.1 of Sericinus montela. Lineage (NCBI taxonomy): Eukaryota > Metazoa > Arthropoda > Insecta > Lepidoptera > Papilionidae > Sericinus > Sericinus montela. The sequence goes on from JAGSMR010000898.1 coordinate 36,719, forward strand.
TCGGTGAAAAGGTGGGTCAAAGGGACTTAATTGTCTAGACTAGTCCTCGGTCTACCTCTGTATTGGGAATTGCGTAAAGATATTTATATTTTCCTTCCTTCCTGTGGACGTCGTAAAGCCGACCATTGTAAATAGCCTTGAATATCGTTAACACCGATATATGGCGGGATAACCATTTCTAAAATACCAGACCAACGTCAGTAGCGTCTTACGTCCGATCGTGCATCAACTGTACTGGCGGGTTAGATTGTCTGCAGAACATACATATACATATATACCTATATACATTTTATAGATAGGGACAACATCACATACATTGCTCTGATACCAAATTAAGTAGCTAAAGCACGTGTAATGAAATCGGAAACAAGGTATCACAAACAACCCGACCCGAAATAATGTCGAAAAAATGGTCTACGACTTCGATCCCCAGGTGGTGGGCTCCTACCAATAGGTTATTCAAAAACTTATGTATGAATTATATCGTTGGGTTGGACATAATAAAGACGGCGACAGGCTCACCACCAGTCACGTTATCGAAAATATCTTCGGTGAAAAGGTGGGTCAAAGGGACTTAATTGTCTAGACTAGTCCTCGGTCTACCTCTGTATTGGGAATTGCGTAAAGATATTTATATTTTCCTTCCTTCCTGTGGACGTCGTAAAGCCGACCATTGTAAATAGCCTTGAATATCGTTAACACCGATATATGGCGGGATAACCATTTCTAAAATACCAGACCAACGTCAGTAGCGTCTTACGTCCGATCGTGCATCAACTGTACTGGCGGGTTAGATTGTCTGCAGAACATACATATACATATATACCTATATACATTTTATAGATAGGGACAACATCACATACATTGCTCTGATACCAAATTAAGTAGCTAAAGCACGTGTAATGAAATCGGAAACAAGGTATCACAAACAACCCGACCCGAAATAATGTCGAAAAAATGGTCTACGACTTCGATCCTCCAGGAATCTAACTCAGGACCTCTAACATCTCAAACACCGATGTGTACTCGTTCACGGTGGTTGTTATGTTAACGTCCAGTAAAGGATTATCCAAAAACTTATAGCACCGTTAAATCTAAAATGAAATACCAGATATTTGTAAAATATTGTATTTGATATGGATACTTAAAGCTACTACAACATTAATTATTCTCTGAAATACATACACACACACACACACACACAGTAAAGACGCACCAAAACGAAATAAGTCATTCAATTGATTAAGCAATCACTGGTGAACATTTGATGTATGTTGTCCCTATCTATATCTATATTTTATATGTCTGGACAATGAAGTCCGTTTCGATCAACTTTTCACCGGACATTTTGGGACAACGTTACAAGTGGTCAACCTATTGCCGTCTTAATGTTTATAAGGTTGAGCCCTGCACTCCAGTAGTCAAATATCACCCAGAGAGCCGATAAGGTGATAAAGAATCAACATTGACTGAATTATGAAGTTTAAGTTGAAATATCCTTTATGTCTTAAATCCGCAAACGGCGAGATCCATTTTAGACAGTAACAAACATTACATACATTGCTCTGATACCAAATTAAGTAGCTAAAGCACGTGTAATGAAATCGGAAACAAGGTATCACAAACAACCCGACCCGAAATAATGTCGAAAAAATGGTCTACGACTTCGATCCTCCAGGAATCTAACTCGGGACCTCTAACATCTCAAACACCGATGTGTACTCGTTCACGGTGGTTGTTATGTTAACGTCCAGTAAAGGATTATCCAAAAACTTATAGCACCGTTAAATCTAAAATGAAATACCAGATATTTGTAAAATATTGTATTTGATATGGATACTTAAAGCTACTACAACATTAATTATTCTCTGAAATACATACACACACACACAGTAAAGACGCACCAAAACGAAATAAGTCATTCAATTGATTAAGCAATCACTGGTGAACATTTGATGTATGTTGTCCCTATCTATATCTATATTTTATATGTCTGGACAATGAAGTCCGTTTCGATCAACTTTTCACCGGACATTTTGGGACAACGTTACAAGTGGTCAACCTATTGCCGTCTTAATGTTTATAAGGTTGAGCCCTGCACTCCAGTAGTCAAATACCACCCAGAGTGCCGATAAGGTGATAAAGAATCAACATTGACTGAATTATGAAGTTTAAGTTGAAAAATCCTTTATGTCTTAAATCCGCAAACGGCGAGATCCATTTTAGACAGTAACAAACATTACATACATTGCTCTGATACCAAATTAAGTAGCTAAAGCACGTGTAATGAAATCGGAAACAAGGTATCACAAACAACCCGACCCGAAATAATGTCGAAAAAATGGTCTACGACTTCGATCCTCCAGGAATCTAACTCGGGACCTCTAACATCTCAAACACCGATGTGTACTCGTTCACGGTGGTTGTTATGTTAACGTCCAGTAAAGGATTATCCAAAAACTTATAGCACCGTTAAATCTAAAATGAAATACCAGATATTTGTAAAATATTGTATTTGATATGGATACTTAAAGCTACTACAACATTAATTATTCTCTGAAATACATACACACACACACAGTAAAGACGCACCAAAACGAAATAAGTCATTCAATTGATTAAGCAATCACTGGTGAACATTTGATGTATGTTGTCTCTGGATATACGCTATTAAAAGGAATTCCCAGTCCTTCGATAAGCATAAAAACGTGTCAATTACAATAATGTACGCAACAAATAAATTAAATTGTTGTTTCTGTTTGTAATGTCAATTTTTAGCGTATATCTGGCTGACTGGCGACGGCTGGGACCTGTTATCACGTCCATTTGGCACCAAATGTTGTGAGGATGGATGATATGGAATAGAATAGAATAGAATAGAATAGAATAGAATAGAATAGAATAGAATAGAATAGAATAGAATAGAATAGAATAGAATAGAATAGAATAGAATAGAATAGAATAGAATAGAATAGAATAGAATAGAATAGAATAGAATAGAATAGAATAGAATAGAATAGAATAGAATAGAATAGAATAGAATAGAATAGAATAGAATAGAATAGAATAGAATAGAATAGAATAGAATAGAATAGAATAGAATAGAATAGAATAGAATAGAATAGAATAGAATAGAATAGAATAGAATAGAATAGAATAGAATAGAATAGAATAGAATAGAATAGAATAGAATAGAATAGAATAGAATAGAATAGAATAGAATAGAATAGAATAGAATAGAATAGAATAGAATAGAATAGAATAGAATAGAATAGAATAGAATAGAATAGAATAGAATAGAATAGAATAGAATAGAATAGAATAGAATAGAATAGAATAGAATAGAATAGAATAGAATAGAATAGAATAGAATAGAATAGAATAGAATAGAATAGAATAGAATAGAATAGAATAGAATAGAATAGAATAGAATAGAATAGAATAGAATAGAATAGAATAGAATAGAATAGAATAGAATAGAATAGAATAGAATAGAATAGAATAGAATAGAATAGAATAGAATAGAATAGAATAGAATAGAATAGAATAGAATAGAATAGAATAGAATAGAATAGAATAGAATAGAATAGAATAGAATAGAATAGAATAGAATAGAATAGAATAGAATAGAATAGAATAGAATAGAATAGAATAGAATAGAATAGAATAGAATAGAATAGAATAGAATAGAATAGAATAGAATAGAATAGAATAGAATAGAATAGAATAGAATAGAATAGAATAGAATAGAATAGAATAGAATAGAATAGAATAGAATAGAATAGAATAGAATAGAATAGAATAGAATAGAATAGAATAGAATAGAATAGAATAGAATAGAATAGTGTGTTGCAAGAGGCGACTGAGGAAAATGCTTTATAAATGCGATTGGCGTCCGACAGATGGCGGGATAACCATTTCTAAAATACCAGACCAACGTCAGTAGCGTCTTACGTCCGATCGTGCATCAACTGTACTGGCGGGTTAGATTGTCTGCAGAACATACATATACATATATACCTATATACATTTATAGATAGGGACAACATCACATACATTGCTCCGATCCCAATGTAAGAAGCTAAGGCACTTGTGGTATGGGAATCGGATACAACGAAGGCACCACAAACACCCAGGCCGAGAAAATGTAGAAAAGTGGTTTTCTACATTGACCCGACCGGGGATCGGACCGGGACCTTTACGCCACTCGTCCATGGAGGTCGTAAAGAGAAACATAAGTAGTTAACATAGTATTAAGTTTTTATTTGACGACCTCCACGGACGAGTGGCGTACACGCCGGTTGTCGGTGTCGCCAGCTCTGAGGTCCAGGAACGATTCGATCGGGGAGAGACCGGTCGCGTCCACGTAGAAAACACTTTATACACATTTGATCGGATCTGGGTGTTTGTTGCGCTTTCGTTGTTTCTAATTCCATAATACAAGCGCTTTAGCTGCTTACATTGGATCATATCATAACAATGTATGTTGTCCCTATCTATATCTATATTTTATATGTCTGGACAATGAAGTCCGTTTCGATCAACTTTTCACCGGACATTTTTTGAGACAACGTTACAAGTGGTCAACCTATTGCCGTCCTAATGTTTATAAGGTTGAGCCCTGCACTCCAGTAGTCAAATACCACCCAGAGTGCCGATAAGGTGATAAAGAATCAACATTGACTGAATTATGAAGTTTAAGTAATCCTTTATGTCTTAAATCCGCAAACGGCGAGATCCATTTTAGACAGTAACAAACATTACATACATTGCTCTGATACCAAATTAAGTAGCTAAAGCACGTGTAATGAAATCGGAAACAAGGTATCACAAACAACCCGACCCGAAATAATGTCGAAAAAATGGTCTACGACTTCGATCCCCTCCAGGAATCTAACTCGGGACCTCTAACATCTCAAACACCGATGTGTACTCGTTCACGGTGGTTGTTATGTTAACGTCCAGTAAAGGATTATCCAAAAACTTATAGCACCGTTAAATCTAAAATGAAATACCAGATATTTGTAAAATATTGTATTTGATATGGATACTTAAAGCTACTACAACATTAATTATTCTCTGAAATACATACACACACACACACACATCTGACTTTGGACGTAAATTAAATGCAATAATTCAGCCGCTGTCAAAACACAGTGACGTGTGAGTGCATGTCATCAACAATTGGAAAGTAATCTTTGAATGAAACGTGTTTGTGCGCGTGCGTGCGGCGGTCAGTGGTGGTGGCGCTTGTGCGCGTGCGCGTGCGCGAGCGCGTGCGCGTGCGCGTGCGCGTGCGCGTGCGCGTGCGCGTGCGCGTGCGCGTGCGCGTGCGCGTGCGCGTGCGCGTGCGCGTGCGCGTGCGCGTGCGCGTGCGCGTGCGCGTGCGCGTGCGCGTGCGCGTGCGCGTGCGCGTGCGCGTGCGCGTGCGCGTGCGCGTGCGCGTGCGCGTGCGCGTGCGCGTGCGCGTGCGCGTGCGCGTGCGCGTGCGCGTGCGCGTGCGCGTGCGCGTGCGCGTGCGCGTGCGCGTGCGCGTGCGCGTGCGCGTGCGCGTGCGCGTGCGCGTGCGCGTGCGCGTGCGCGTGCGCGTGCGCGTGCGCGTGCGCGTGCGCGTGCGCGTGCGCGTGCGCGTGCGCGTGCGCGTGCGCGTGCGCGTGCGCGTGCGCGTGCGCGTGCGCGTGCGCGTGCGCGTGCGCGTGCGCGTGCGCGTGCGCGTGCGCGTGCGCGTGCGCGTGCGCGTGCGCGTGCGCGTGCGCGTGCGCGTGCGCGTGCGCGTGCGCGTGCGCGTGCGCGTGCGCGTGCGCGTGCGCGTGCGCGTGCGCGTGCGCGTGCGCGTGCGCGTGCGCGTGCGCGTGCGCGTGCGCGTGCGCGTGCGCGTGCGCGTGCGCGTGCGCGTGCGCGTGCGCGTGCGCGTGCGCGTGCGCGTGCGCGTGCGCGTGCGCGTGCGCGTGCGCGTGCGCGTGCGCGTGCGCGTGCGCGTGCGCGTGCGCGTGCGCGTGCGCGTGCGCGTGCGCGTGCGCGTGCGCGTGCGCGTGCGCGTGCGCGTGCGCGTGCGCGTGCGCGTGCGCGTGCGCGTGCGCGTGCGCGTGCGCGTGCGCGTGCGCGTGCGCGTGCGCGTGCGCGTGCGCGTGCGCGTGCGCGTGCGCGTGCGCGTGCGCGTGCGCGTGCGCGTGCGCGTGCGCGTGCGCGTGCGCGTGCGCGTGCGCGTGCGCGTGCGCGTGCGCGTGCGCGTGCGCGTGCGCGTGCGCGTGCGCGTGCGCGTGCGCGTGCGCGTGCGCGTGCGCGTGCGCGTGCGCGTGCGCGTGCGCGTGCGCGTGCGCGTGCGCGTGCGCGTGCGCGTGCGCGTGCGCGTGCGCGTGCGCGTGCGCGTGCGCGTGCGCGTGCGCGTGCGCGTGCGCGTGCGCGTGCGCGTGCGCGTGCGCGTGCGCGTGCGCGTGCGCGTGCGCGTGCGCGTGCGCGTGCGCGTGCGCGTGCGCGTGCGCGTGCGCGTGCGCGTGCGCGTGCGCGTGCGCGTGCGCGTGCGCGTGCGCGTGCGCGTGCGCGTGCGCGTGCGCGTGCGCGTGCGCGTGCGCGTGCGCGTGCGCGTGCGCGTGCGCGTGCGCGTGCGCGTGCGCGTGCGCGTGCGCGTGCGCGTGCGCGTGCGCGTGCGCGTGCGCGTGCGCGTGCGCGTGCGCGTGCGCGTGCGCGTGCGCGTGCGCGTGCGCGTGCGCGTGCGCGTGCGCGTGCGCGTGCGCGTGCGCGTGCGCGTGCGCGTGCGCGTGCGCGTGCGCGTGCGCGTGCGCGTGCGCGTGCGCGTGCGCGTGCGCGTGCGCGTGCGCGTGCGCGTGCGCGTGCGCGTGCGCGTGCGCGTGCGCGTGCGCGTGCGCGTGCGCGTGCGCGTGCGCGTGCGCGTGCGCGTGCGCGTGCGCGTGCGCGTGCGCGTGCGCGTGCGCGTGCGCGTGCGCGTGCGCGTGCGCGTGCGCGTGCGCGTGCGCGTGCGCGTGCGCGTGCGCGTGCGCGTGCGCGTGCGCGTGCGCGTGCGCGTGCGCGTGCGCGTGCGCGTGCGCGTGCGCGTGCGCGTGCGCGTGCGCGTGCGCGTGCGCGTGCGCGTGCGCGTGCGCGTGCGCGTGCGCGTGCGCGTGCGCGTGCGCGTGCGCGTGCGCGTGCGCGTGCGCGTGCGCGTGCGCGTGCGCGTGCGCGTGCGCGTGCGCGTGCGCGTGCGCGTGCGCGTGCGCGTGCGCGTGCGCGTGCGCGTGCGCGTGCGCGTGCGCGTGCGCGTGCGCGTGCGCGTGCGCGTGCGCGTGCGCGTGCGCGTGCGCGTGCGCGTGCGCGTGCGCGTGCGCGTGCGCGTGCGCGTGCGCGTGCGCGTGCGCGTGCGCGTGCGCGTGCGCGTGCGCGTGCGCGTGCGCGTGCGCGTGCGCGTGCGCGTGCGCGTGCGCGTGCGCGTGCGCGTGCGCGTGCGCGTGCGCGTGCGCGTGCGCGTGCGCGTGCGCGTGCGCGTGCGCGTGCGCGTGCGCGTGCGCGTGCGCGTGCGCGTGCGCGTGCGCGTAGCACAGCTGTTACCTGTAGTCTAGTCCTTCGATAAAATGAAAAAAGCCTAAACTTTCTATATAATTATAACACAAAAATTAAAATAAAGAAAAAAAGCAGCAAAAATACAATATAAGACATTAAATATAACCTTATGATTAATTAACATATTAATTAAAGTATTATATTAATTAAATTAACCGTATATATAATAATATGGTTTAAGCTATTATGTTTAAGAAATAAAGGTTCCGCGTTGATGATTGGTAAAGACGCCGGTCGCAGTTAATGATTTCAACAAAATTGTGGCGACACCTATGTCTCGGAAATCCATCTAGAAAACATACCCGACTGAAATTCAGCGTCTAAGGTGCAAAGCGCTCTGACACTGAGATCGATAAACCGCTTGCCCAGCGTGGCTATTGCTGGCGTGGATATTGTTTTACTTGCGATACGAAATATTGCAATAAATGTGAATAGTCAATAAATATTTGATGTGTATCAATAAAATGTCTAAGCGAATAAATCATTTGTTTTATTGAACATGAACTTACCTGCGTAAGATAATTATAAAATATGAATTTTCTTCACTCACACCTTACATACATACATACATACAAACATACTATTAAAGTCCACTGCATAGGCCTATTCTATAGGGAGCATTTGCCTCAATTGCCACGCTTTAGAAGGAAGCGAATTGGCGATCGCAGTAGCAGACCACTCGCACCTCAGACGCTGCTGCCCATCTTAGGTTTGATTATTTTGGTCTGGTATTATTAGAGAGGCTATCCCGCCATATATCGGTGTTAACGATATTCAAGGCTATTTACAATGGTCGGCTTTACGACGTCCACAGGAAGGAAGGGAAAATATAAATATCTTTACGCAATTCCCAACACAGAGGTAGACCGAGGACTAGTCTAGACAATTAAGTCCCTTTGACCCACCTTCTACCGAATATATTTTCGGGATAACGTGACTGGTGGTGAGCCCGTCGCCGTCTTTATTATGTCCAACCCAACGATATAATTCGTACATAAGTTTTTGAATAACCTATTGGTAGGAGCCTACCACCTGGGGATCGAAGTCGGAATTTCGAGTCTCTTGACTCAGAATTCCACCCACCCAACCACTCTGCTATCGTGATATTTTATCCGGAAGAAAGGGAGTGGCAATATTCTTACACCGTTACCACACGGTTTTATCACTTTTAATATGTAATTATTATAAAACAAACAATACGGCCGGGGTTCGAACACGCGACCTCCGTGTCTTATTGCCAATGAAAATTAGTATTAATGGACTGCTTTAATATTTAAAAACTACGTAAAAACCGCAACATGGGTCACACAGTGAAATTATTTAATAATGTTCACGTTATCATATAGTATCGGCATAAGAACTTGCCATTCCCTATCTACCCGCGTGTGTTGCAAGAGGCGACTGAGGAAAATGCTTTATAAATGCGATTGGCGTCCGACAGATGGCGGGATAACCATTTCTAAAATACCAGACCAACGTCAGTAGCGTCTTACGTCCGATCGTGCATCAACTGTACTGGCGGGTTAGATTGTCTGCAGAACATACATATACATATATAACTATATACCTTTATAGATAGGGACAACATCACATACATTGCTCCGATCCCAATGTAAGAAGCTAAGGCACTTGTGGTATGGGAATCGGATACAACGAAGGCACCACAAACACCCAGGCCCGAGAAAATGTAGAAAAAAGTGGTTTTTCTACATTGACCCGACCGGGGATCGGACCCGGGACCTTTACGCCACTCGTCCATGGAGGTCGTAAAGTAGTTAACATAGTATTAAGTTTTTTATTTGACGACCTCCACGGACGAGTGGCGTACACGCCGGTTGTCGGTGTCGCCAGCTCTGAGGTCCCGGGAACGATTCGATCGGGGAGAGACCGGTCGCGTCCACGTAGAATACACTTTATACACATTTGATCGGATCTGGGTGTTTGTTGCGCTTTCGTTGTTTCTAATTCCATAATACAAGCGCTTTAGCTGCTTACATTGGATCATATCATAACAATGTATGTTGTCCCTATCTATATCTATATTTTATATGTCTGGACAATGAAGTCCGTTTCGATCAACTTTTCACCGGACATTTTTGGGACAACGTTACAAGTGGTCAACCTATTGCCGTCTTAATGTTTATAAGGTTGAGCCCTGCACTCCAGTAGTCAAATATCACCCAGAGAGCCGATAAGGTGATAAAGAATCAACATTGACTGAATTATGAAGTTTAAGTTGAAATATCCTTTATGTCTTAAATCCGCAAACGGCGAGATCCATTTTAGACAGTAACAAACATTACATACATTGCTCTGATACCAAATTAAGTAGCTAAAGCACGTGTAATGAAATCGGAAACAAGGTATCACAAACAACCCGACCCGAAATAATGTCGAAAAAATGGTCTACGACTTCGATCCCCTCCAGGAATCTAACTCGGGACCTCTAACATCTCAAACACCGATGTGTACTCGTTCACGGTGGTTGCCTACGAATCCATTAAAGTAATAAAAAGCAACATTGCCAAATACACCTCTCTGTCTGCTCTTATAATTGGTTTATTATGAGTGAACAGCTTAGAGATGTTATGTTAACGTCCAGTAAAGGATTATCCAAAAACTTATAGCACCGTTAAATCTAAAATGAAATACCAGATATTTGTAAAATATTGTATTTGATATGGATACTTAAAGCTACTACAACATTAATTATTCTCTGAAATACATACACACACACACATCTGACTTTGGACGTAAATTAAATGCTATAATTCAGCCGCTGTCAAAACACAATGACGTGTGAGTGCATGTCATCAATAATTGGAAAGTAATCTTTGAATGAAACGTGTTTGTGCGCGTGCGTGCGGCGGTCAGTGGTGGTGGCGCTTGTGCGCGTGCGCGTGCGCGAGGCTGCGCGGCGGCGAGGCGGGCGCGCGGCGCTTGCGGCGCGGCGGCGCGGCGAGCAGCCCGGCGTGCGCCTGCGCGGCCAGCAGCATGCCCAGCTGGCACTGCGCCTGCGCGGCACGCGCCCGCGGCTCGTTACACATTTACTGACGACGCTAGTAATGCTTTATTCATATTCCGGATTGCGCTCTAGTCTCGTGCATACGTGTGCTCGGCTGCTCCGCCTGAGCAGTCAAATGCTGCCGGGCCGACAGTTACATCCATTACGACCGGGCGTAAGCCTACGATTATTATTGTTATTGCTATAGTTATTCCTCGCTTTGTTCGTGCCGTCGCCTGGGTCGGGCGACCGTTAGGTGTGTCGGGCTCCGCTCCGCGGGTCCCCGTTCGCCGGCCGCGTCCGGCCGTTATTAAGTCGCGCGCGTATTGCGTAATATTTTCTTGTGTTGTGCAACGGTTTTGGGGCCCACAGGGGTGCGTCGGAGTGCATCGCTGCGTCGATATAAGTAAGTAGTCTTTACGATTTTATTTCGTCGTCCTTAAAAGCTACACTTTACATTGTGAGAGTGTTTTGCGTTTTAGATACTCACCTCCCTGCCGTAAGGCGGGGTGACTAGGAATCTAATTTTGCCCGGAGTCATGGACTCCGCAGCAGCATCGCAGGAGGATTGCTCCGCTTTTGGCGGAGAACTATCCAGGCGTCAGCAGAAAGTCTGGGTGTTAGATTTGTTGCCCTAGCGGCGGGCAGGCGCGCGGCGCTTGCGGCGCGGCGGCGCGGCGAGCAGCCCGGCGTGCGCCTGCGCGGCCAGCAGCATGCCCAGCTGGCACTGCGCCTGCGCGGCCAGCAGCATGCCCAGCTGGCACTGCGCCTGCGCGGCCAGCAGCATGCCCAGCTGGCACTGCGCCTGCGCGGCCAGCAGCATGCCCAGCTGGCACTGCGCCTGCGCGGCCAGCAGCATGCCCAGCTGGCACTGCGCCTGCGCGGCCAGCAGCATGCCCAGCTGGCACTGCGCCTGCGCGGCCAGCAGCATGCCCAGCTGGCACTGCGCCTGCGCGGCCAGCAGCATGCCCAGCTGGCACTGCGCCTGCGCGGCCAGCAGCATGCCCAGCTGGCACTGCGCCTGCGCGGCCAGCAGCATGCCCAGCTGGCACTGCGCCTGCGCGGCCAGCAGCATGCCCAGCTGGCACTGCGCCTGCGCGGCCAGCAGCATGCCCAGCTGGCACTGCGCCTGCGCGGCCAGCAGCATGCCCAGCTGGCACTGCGCCTGCGCGGCCAGCAGCATGCCCAGCTGGCACTGCGCCTGCGCGGCCAGCAGCATGCCCAGCTGGCACTGCGCCTGCGCGGCCAGCAGCATGCCCAGCTGGCACTGCGCCTGCGCGGCCAGCAGCATGCCCAGCTGGCACTGCGCCTGCGCGGCCAGCAGCATGCCCAGCTGGCACTGCGCCTGCGCGGCCAGCAGCATGCCCAGCTGGCACTGCGCCTGCGCGGCCAGCAGCATGCCCAGCTGGCACTGCGCCTGCGCGGCCAGCAGCATGCCCAGCTGGCACTGCGCCTGCGCGGCCAGCAGCATGCCCAGCTGGCACTGCGCCTGCGCGGCCAGCAGCATGCCCAGCTGGCACTGCGCCTGCGCGGCCAGCAGCATGCCCAGCTGGCACTGCGCCTGCGCGGCCAGCAGCATGCCCAGCTGGCACTGCGCCTGCGCGGCCAGCAGCATGCCCAGCTGGCACTGCGCCTGCGCGGCCAGCAGCATGCCCAGCTGGCACTGCGCCTGCGCGGCCAGCAGCATGCCCAGCTGGCACTGCGCCTGCGCGGCCAGCAGCATGCCCAGCTGGCACTGCGCCTGCGCGGCCAGCAGCATGCCCAGCTGGCACTGCGCCTGCGCGGCCAGCAGCATGCCCAGCTGGCACTGCGCCTGCGCGGCCAGCAGCATGCCCAGCTGGCACTGCGCCTGCGCGGCCAGCAGCATGCCCAGCTGGCACTGCGCCTGCGCGGCCAGCAGCATGCCCAGCTGGCACTGCGCCTGCGCGGCCAGCAGCATGCCCAGCTGGCACTGCGCCTGCGCGGCCAGCAGCATGCCCAGCTGGCACTGCGCCTGCGCGGCCAGCAGCATGCCCAGCTGGCACTGCGCCTGCGCGGCCAGCAGCATGCCCAGCTGGCACTGCGCCTGCGCGGCCAGCAGCATGCCCAGCTGGCACTGCGCCTGCGCGGCCAGCAGCATGCCCAGCTGGCACTGCGCCTGCGCGGCCAGCAGCATGCCCAGCTGGCACTGCGCCTGCGCGGCCAGCAGCATGCCCAGCTGGCACTGCGCCTGCGCGGCCAGCAGCATGCCCAGCTGGCACTGCGCCTGCGCGGCCAGCAGCATGCCCAGCTGGCACTGCGCCTGCGCGGCCAGCAGCATGCCCAGCTGGCACTGCGCCTGCGCGGCCAGCAGCATGCCCAGCTGGCACTGCGCCTGCGCGGCCAGCAGCATGCCCAGCTGGCACTGCGCCTGCGCGGCCAGCAGCATGCCCAGCTGGCACTGCGCCTGCGCGGCCAGCAGCATGCCCAGCTGGCACTGCGCCTGCGCGGCCAGCAGCATGCCACAGCGGACTGTCCTAGGCCCAAGCCTGCGGACATTCCCCCGGCGTGCGTCCTGTGCGGAGGCGAAGGTCACCCTGCGAACTATCGCGGATGTCTCAACGCGCTGCACGGCAAGAGGCGCAGAGGGGAAAGAGAAACAGAAGGGCGCACCCACTGGGGCTCCCGCCTCCACCTCTCCCCGCAGCGCCAAAAGGCGAATGCCTTTGTCCCGGCCCCAAAACCAACGCGTGGGTGAAACCCCACCGATGGTGGGCCGGCAAAACCCTCCCCGTGCCTACTCCCGTCGTTGCTCCTCCGCAGGCCCCGCAAGGGCGCCCTGGCGCGCGGGGCGTAAAGGCGACTAGCGCCGGCGACGAAGTTTTCCCGCGGCTCGGAGAGATCGCAGATCTCTTCGATATCAGTGAATCGAGACAACGGTCTCAGAATTAGAGGCGACAGATTCGGCGTCCGACTTTTCAGAATAGTCGCCAAACATAAGGCGCTATTCGAAACATATAATAAGTTTAAGGCCTCACGCAAATAGAACAATTGAACATTGTATTCAATGTTCAGTTGTTTTATTCGTAAAACCATTCCCTGGAGGCAAACCTCCTAAGTCCCTTTTTCTTCATGCTGTACTAATCCAAATGGATAACACACCATGTAAAGTTAAACCTAGGTTTCTGGCTATCAGCTACTTCAATGCAAACGGCCTTAAAAACAATTGGACGAAGTGAGAGAATTTCTCACCGTCCGCAATTGAACATCCTCCTTATACAGGAGACGCGACTCACTAGTAGAATGCGCGATCCAAGAATAGCAAATTACCGATAAGTGCGTAACGACCGACTCACCCGCGGAGGCGGTACGCTTATATACTATCAGGCATCATTGCACTGTGTGGCGATTGATGTACCTTCCTTAGTAAATATCGAAGCTTCGGCTTGTAGAATCGCTCTGACAGGCCATCAGCCTATCACAGTGATATCTGCTTATCTTCGACCGCAGTTAAGATTATTAGAGAGCGACATCGAGGCACTGCTTAAAATAACCGACTCGGTGATAATTGCGGGCGACTTAAACTCCAAGCACTCTGCTTGGAATAGCTCTGTTATTAACATGAATGGACGCGCGCTACTTAAGGTAAACCTAGTAGCAATACAATGTTCGATATTATCGCCCCCTAGAACCTACTAGGATAGACCCGATTCGAAACAATACCTCGGACATATTAGATATTGCAATTCTAAAGAACGTAACCTTACCGTTGCGATCTATAGAAGTGCAACACGAGTTAAACTCTGATCATCGTCCGGTAACCATGGTGCTGGGTCAGCCCCGGGCGGACGTCCTCTGACCAAAACCCTGACGGACTGGCGTAAGCTCGAGATTTATCTAGAGAATACGAACACCCCAGAGTTAGACAGCATCCCAGATGCCATCTCCTCAAAGGAAATGGCCTTTGTTGCTGTAGACCACCTCACCTCTCATTTAAAGGCCGCCGTCGAAGCATCCTCTAGGCAGGTCAAGGTGGCGAACGATCGCCGCTATGAGCTGCCGGAGGATATTAGACGGCTGCTGAGAGAGAAAAAAATGCTGCTACGAGGCATACGATCGACACAGGTCTGACGACAATAGAGTCAGGATGCGCCGCCTCCAGAGGGAGGTCAAGGGCGCATGGCTGAACTCAGGAGTGATAGATGGGACAAACTGATGAAGGATATCTCGCCAACACACAGTGCCTATTGGCAACTGGCGAGGGGCTCTGAAGTCAGAAACTGTCTCGTCGATACCGCCCCTGATCAGCTCCGACGGTCTCACCGTAGCTTTTGAGGATAGGGAAAAGACCGATTGCTTAGCCGACAGCCTAGAGCTTTAATGCTCTCCCAGCTCCTAGCCAACAGATCCGGTTCACCTTCAGAAGGTGGACGCTGAAGTAGCCGTAGAGCCGCCCTGCCACCGACGGGTGATCCGCTGCCACCTACCACGTTGGAGGAGGTTCGAGGTATAGTCCGGAACCTCAAGACTAAAAAGCTCCAGGAGCTGATGGTATCTCCAACAAGCTCCTCAAGGCCCTCCCAAACGCCCTTCTCTTGCTCTTAGTAGCAATCTTCAACGCCCTGCGGAACACCAGACCCATAAGGGCTGGTGTTCCGCAGGGTTCGGTTCTTCCCCGACCCTGTACTAGCTATACACCAGCGATATCCCAAAGACGACTGGAGTGGAGTTGGCATTATTCGCCGACGACATAACGCTCTTCACCACCGATTCAGTGAATGCAGGATCTAAATCCGTCTTCGGAACGCGATCAGTATGCTAAGCCACTGGTTTAGGACCTGGAGAATTGAAGTCACGATAGCCGAGTTGTTGGGTGGTCGGAATTCGGTCGAGAGACCCGAGTTCGATCCCAGGTGGCAGTACCAATGAGTTTTCAAAAACTTATGTACAATTTCATCGTTGGCTTGGACATAAAGGCGGCGACGGGCTCACCACCTGTCACGTTGTCCCGAAAATATCTTCGGTGGAAGGTGGGTCAAGGGACTTAATTGTCTAGACTTGACCTCTGTCTACCCTGTATTGGGAATTGCGTGAGAATTGATGTGAACCCTGAAAAAGCCAGGCCGTACTCTTCTCTAGAAAGAGTTCTCCCCGGAAACGTTCGCGCGCAAAGCGCATAGTCCAATCGAAATTCCAAAACCAAATATCGATGTTCAATAAACCCATCCCATGGGTTAAGAAGGTGAATACCTAGAGCAGAAAGGGGTATAAAAGGATCGTGACACTTGACGATCTGTTGTCTCTGGCTACCTTGTCAGGGGCTATCAGTGAAGACATTTATTTTTATCATTGAAAAATAGAGTAAGTTATAAGGTGAGAAACAGAGTTTCGAAAGAAATCAAAAAGTGCTAAAATTTTGTCTCTCCTCAGACAATGAACCTCTGTTTTCTTTTGTCAAGTTGTCTCTTTTACTTTCGTTTTGAACTGAAATTAACAAATGCTCTGCTTTTGCAGGTGGTGGCCGGCGCTGGTGGCAAATGACCCGTCGGTAAAATGGTGATTTTTCAGTACAAGACACATACGGCAAGACATCCGGGTTTCCCTCCGAATACGGCGGCAAAGCCATATACAACTATCGCTGGTGAATAGGAAATTCTAAGACTTGGAAATCTCTAGATTTTATTAATAACATATACTTTATTATGCAATTTTATTGATTTTTAAAGCATATTTATGCTGAACTTTTATGTGATTTAATTAAAGAGAAAAAATTTAAAATTTCAACTGACATGGGCGGGACTCGTACCCGCGACCTCCGCCGATCCGTGGCGACGCTTTTACCTCCGAGTTCCTCCATCAGTTGAAACTTTAAATCTGTATTCTATTTTATGATTTATGCCTTGTTTATTGGCATAGGCGCCATGTATTAAGTTGTCGTTATCGTATTGATAATTCCTAACTGAAAAGTCAGGATTATAAAATTGTCACTTGCAAAAGGGATAATAGATGATAGATTTCCGGACGTTTCGAATACTTTACACCATCCGTGGTCACGGGGGGACTGAGGTCTTGAACATCCCAAAGAAAGAAATTAAAATAGTTTGTAAAACTTATTAAATATAAGGATCGTGACACTTGACGATCTGTTCTCTCTGGCTACCTTGTCAGGGGCTATCAGTGAAGACAGTTATTTTTATCATTGAAAAATAGAGTAAGTTATAAGGTGAGAAACAGAGTTTCGAAAGAAATCAACAAGTGCTAAAATTTTGTCTCTCCTCAGACAATGAAACACTATTTTCTTTTGTCAAGTTGTCTCTTCTACTTTAGTTTTGAACTGAAATTAACAAATGCTCTGCTTTTACAGGTGATGCCCGGTGCTGGTGGCAAATGGCCCGTTGGTAAAAATGGTGACTTTTCAGTGCAAGGAACATACGGCAAGACATCCGGGTTTCCCTCCGAATACGGCGGCAGAGCCATATACAACTATCGCTGGTGAATAGGAAATTCTAAGACCTGGAAATCTCTAGATTTGATTAATAATACATACTTTATTATGCAATTTTATTGATTTTTAAAGCATATTTATGCTGAACTTTTATGTGATTTAATTAAAGAGAAAAAATTTAAAATTTCAACTGACATGGGCGGGACTCGTACCCGCGACCTCCGCCGATCCGTGGCGACGCTTTTACCTCCGAGTTCCTCCATCAGTTGAAACTTTAAATCTGTATTCTATTTTATGACTTATGCCTTGTTTATTGGCATAGGCGCCATGTATTAAGTTGTCGTTATCGTATTGATAATTCCTAACTGGACACTTGACGATCTGTTGTCTCTGGCTACCTTGTCAGGGGCTATCAGTGAAGACATTTATTTTTATCATTGAAAAATAGAGTAAGTTATAAGGTGAGAAACAGAGTTTCGAAAGAAATCAAAAAGTGCTAAAATTTTGTCTCTCCTCAGACAATGAACCTCTGTTTTCTTTTGTCAAGTTGTCTCTTTTACTTTCGTTTTGAACTGAAATTAACAAATGCTCTGCTTTTGCAGGTGGTGGCCGGCGCTGGTGGCAAATGACCCGTCGGTAAAAATGGTGATTTTTCAGTACAAGACACATACGGCAAGACATCCGGGTTTCCCTCCGAATACGGCGGCAAAGCCATATACAACTATCGCTGGTGAATAGGAAATTCTAAGACTTGGAAATCTCTAGATTTTATTAATAACATATACTTTATTATGCAATTTTATTGATTTTTAAAGCATATTTATGCTGAACTTTTATGTGATTTAATTAAAGAGAAAAAATTTAAAATTTCAACTGACATGGGCGGGACTCGTACCCGCGACCTCCGCCGATCCGTGGCGACGCTTTTACCTCCGAGTTCCTCCATCAGTTGAAACTTTAAATCTGTATTCTATTTTATGATTTATGCCTTGTTTATTGGCATAGGCGCCATGTATTAAGTTGTCGTTATCGTATTGATAATTCCTAACTGAAAAGTCAGGATTATAAAATTGTCACTTGCAAAAGGGATAATAGATGATAGATTTCCGGACGTTTCGAATACTTTACACCATCCGTGGTCACGGGGGGACTGAGGTCTTGAACATCCCAAAGAAAGAAATTAAAATAGTTTGTAAAACTTATTAAAAACACGATAAAATCCGAAAATCGTTTTTTTTTTCTCTCTTTAATTTAATAATATATACTTTAATTTTAAGTCATAAATGCAATCTAGTCTAATTTTTGTAAATAAAATAATTT
>JAGSMR010000900.1:0-10008 GCA_029286605.1 Sericinus montela
ATGATTTATTGAGCCAACTGACTTAAGGAAACCTAGCAGCCGCTTAAAGTCATTTGTGTCCTTGGGGACAGAACTTGTCAAATGTTTAACCCTGTACACTATGATTGTTGGGCACATTAGCAGGATGTGGGTCACATGTGGGTTTCCTCATCCTTCATACGCACTCGGCATGGGCTAGTCGGTAACAATTATATTGAACTAATGCTTGTTAGATAAACCATGTCCTGTTAAGGCACTAGTTACATTTAGAATTTATGGCTTGTTTATACATGGAGCATTTTGGTTACTCAACTATTGTAACTAAACATGTAACTGAATTTTGTTTTTTTTTTTGTCTGGGATCCTATCATGCCTGTAGTATCAAAATTACAGCAAAGATGGATGTCCCCTAAAATGGCTGTATGTGGTATCATCTAGTCTGTAGATCTGTTATCTCAGGTTAATTTGTATAAAATTGATTTGGATAGACTGAATTGTATTTGCTGTTTTCCTGTGACATTTTACTAGGAAGGCCTTGAGATTGACACTGGAAACTGACATAAGTTTTTTTTTAAAGAGAGTTTTAGATCTCTAATAATTCAATATGTGGTAAGGCTCTAAGACCTGAATGATGATCTTTTCAGCATTAGTGTAGAGACATGATATTCAAACCAGTAAACCATAAAATTTTATCAATTTCAACCCATGACCTTTGATGCAATAGTCAGGTATACAATAGGATAGAATTTATCAAACACACAGTCTTCAATGTTTTATGTACGTTTTACGTACCAAGAGTCATGATATTAAAATGAGAGCTGAGTGATTCTGTCATTTTAATTTGAGTCAAGAGACCCGAAGTAGATCCCCAGATGGTAGGTTAGTCCAATTGTTTTTTTTCAAAAACTTAAGTACGATCTATGTCGTTCGCTTGGACATAAAGACGCCGACAGGCTCACCACCTGTCACACTGTCCCAAAATTGTTCATATATATTTATTTTTGTATATAATGCACCATTTCATGTTCTAGGTGTAACATTGCCGATCTTTGAGTCATACCAGGATGGCTCTGATACATACGAATTGGCTGGTCTTGCTAGAGGTGGTCAACAACTGTCCAAGCTCAAGAAGAACTTCCAGAGTGCTGTTAAGTTGCTCGTTGAGTTAGCATCACTGCAGACTTCATTTGTGACTCTCGATGAGGTCATCAAGATCACTAACAGACGTGTGAATGCTATTGAGCATGGTAAGTGCTAAGGAATAAATTTTACTACTAAAATGCATCCACACTTATGTTTGTATGTGCATATGTTGAGTTCACTCATATGTATTCTAATTAAATAGATGTGAGTTATAAGTGCACTGATTTATATGCACTGTACATAACATCCATTCAGCTAAGCGCTATATTGAACACAGTCATCCTTGGGCCTAGTATGGATGATCAAATCTTTAATGAGATATAAGAATGACGGTAAGTAAGGATGATGATAAATAAGGTTTTGAGAAAACCCTTTTCAAAAGTACCTAGTACAAAAAAAACTAAACAATTATATTTTTGTAACTTGTATTTTTTGGTAAAGTGCAGTATAGATGTATACCAATAATTTGTTGTCCTGAGTAAGTGATCATATATATATGTTCTTTTTTGCGATAGGGCTGCAGTACGTACTTATCAGGTGCACTGTTATTTTTTCTTTCCTTTTTTTTACATTCACGCCATCCCAATACAGAGGTAGCCAGATGTATAGTCCTTTCGAATCTTATTTAATCGGATCTTTTTTGGGCCAATGTGGCTGCTTGTCGCCATCTTTATATCCAAGCAAACAATATAAATCGTACATAAGTTACAAAAAACTCATTGGCACGAGCCTTCCTCCTGGTGAACGAATTCGTGTCTATTGACTCAAATACCGATCATCCAACTATTTGGCAATGGTGACGTTTTTTACTCTAATAGCTGAAACTTGCACATCATAGCTATATTGAAACAATAACCCCATCAATTTGATTTGTTTTTTTTTGTTGACAGCTTTAATTGTCTTTCATCATTATACATTTTACTTTCAGTGATTATTCCACGGCTGGAGCGTACTCTGGCTTATATCATCTCGGAGCTTGATGAACTGGAGCGTGAAGAGTTTTATCGGCTTAAGAAAATCCAAGACAAGAAGAAGATTATTAAAGACAAAGCTGAAGCTGTAAGTTTATTACATATAAAGTTATATATATTATATTTATTTAACTTCATGCACAGTCTCTGATGGTATAGGCAGAGAGGACAGATTGCCTAGTGTCACGATCCTTACACAACTCTTTTGCTTCTTTTATATTCATAATTTTCTTCATACATGCACATCTAGGTATCCGAGTACGCTTGACACTCCCCTCTTCTAGCAGTCTTCGAGCAATTTGCTCACATGGTCTTCGAAAGTTAGTCTCGGTCTACCTCGACACCTTTTAATATTAACTTTCGCGCTATATATTTTCTTCACCATTCGGTCTTCGCTCATTCGCCCAACATGCCCAAACCATCGAAAAATACTACCATATAAATCAAACCTACCATATATAAAAACGTTGTGTTAGATAAGACTTTTTTTATACATATATGTACTAGCTTGACTTCGTTCGCGCATTGTCTCGAAATTCCTGCGAAATCCTAAAATATTATCAGATTTCTTCTGCAGCGTATGTTCCCTTAGGGATTCCTAATACAACAATTCAAAAACCATTATTCGAAATCATCTTTGATATCTCTCACACAGTTACCATAGCTTAGGCGCTATTGCAGACTGTAATCTATTATATTTCATCAAGGATTTTCCACTGTTCTGATGTGATTGACAGCATCCATCCATCCAGCTATATATCCAAACTTTGCTCATGTATTATTAGTAGGATGGCTTCTTTCGATAATTTGTTATGACATTGTTAGTGCTATGCTGAACATTTTTGTGTTCAGTTGTGTTACCTAAAGGACTTTGTGCCTTTTAAAAATTCAAAAACTACTATTACTATAATTGTCTTTAATCTTTATTGCTGACACTTTCAACTAAGGCCTACAAAGGAACTTAAGAACTGTTGGCATTCTCAACAAATTGGTTAAATTTTCATGGTGAAAAGTATGTATAAGATGACAGCCAATGAATAAAAGAAAAACAACTAACAATAAATGTTTTTATGGTTTCTTACTTTCTTAATAGATTTTAGATATATTTTTTATTTGAAATTGAGGGCCAGCAGCCTTCTTACATAGAGTATTACACACCTAAATACTACATAAATTTGATGTTTTCAAAGGTTCATAATCACATTAAAATATAGAACAAATACCCTGGCTTAAAACAATTGTTGCCAATCTGACGGGAACTACATTCAAACCACTGGAACACAACAAAACAACGAAAATAGTATTCGTGAAAGAGTTGTGTAATCAATTGTGTCGATATGACTGTTTATCTTAACAGCTTTATCTTATATCTGTTGAATTTCGACCATTGACATTCGCTGATAAATAATACATATGTATTTATTTAGTTAGGAGTTAGAACTTCCTGCTAGAGGTATTTATTCAAGCAGGAGGCAGGCACTTCCTTTGGAGGCATAGTGATTTTGACCTTTTAAGCAAATTTATAGATATATGTATAAGCTTCCCCCAAAGTTTTTCACAAAGGATGGCCCTCAGCCATCTGCATCTATCTACTTCCCACGGTGTATGGGGACTTTAGGAAGGCCTATAGTTTAGCCTTGGACCTTCAGCAGTGGACTGTTGATAGGCTGTAAAGAAGAAGAAGATGTATACGTTTAATTTATCTGGGTGGGAAAAAAATAACAATGTATGTCGGTATTTCAAATTCTCTTTTTTGTATTTTTTTCTCCACAAGGATAGGCAAAGGTCTCATGACCATACTGCCGTGCGCTTCGTTTAAATTCACCCTAATAAATAAAGAAAATAACAATGTAACTTGTTTATTTCTTTCAGGCAAAAGCGGCAAAGATAGCAGCCGGCAATGATGTACGTGATATAGCGAACTTGCTCGACGAGGGCGACGAAGATTTGCTCTTCTAAATTGTCTCCGGGCAACATTCAGTCCATACGCCTAGCCTCTTATTAGTAGTTGCGCAGTCAAGTGGAATACGCACAGTCAATGTTGGAGCCAATGTTACCATAAGAAAACAATTTGTCACGAAATTGCAAATCCTTCGTCTCGAGGCATTGACTGCGACAATTTTGATATTACAGTGTTCATTCTCCTGTACATATTGTTGAAGTTATAAGTGAAGTATTTACTTAAAAGAAAATCGTATGCTACTATAGTTGGTGACGGTTCAAAAATCTAAACCGATGAACCGAAAATCGTTGGCTGTCCTCTCATAGTTGTTGCAAGCATTCCAGCTACACTTATAAAGTTGTTTACGTATTATTGAAACTAATCCTAATTTTAATGGAGTAACCAATTTATCTCCATTATAATTGCATTAATAAAAATGTCCAGTTTTGACACTTAGGTTTCAGATAAAATATTAAAAATAAACCAATTGTATTAGTCGAAAGACGTCACAGTAATAGTTCCCCGTGGGAAAACCATACCAGTATAAGTACATTCAAAATATAGTATATTATGTTTTTTTTTTGAATTGTTATTTGTAAATCAGTATATTTAAGTAAGCATTATGTAAATACAAATTTGTGAAATGAAATATATTATTATTATTGTATCAATTGTGTTTTCTTTCTTTTTTTATTAAAATTGTTCACGAAATTGCTTTGCAGCAAAAGTTTAAGAGATTTTAGACGAATTGGCAGCTTTGATAATTACCGTCCTGTGGTTCTTTAGGAGAGTTAAATATATTATCGTTCTCTGCCTAGGAGGCTGGTTCAGACCCAAATTCTTATCTTAGAGTTTTTATATATTTCCGCTGCCAAATAAAAGTGTGTGTTACATTATTTCTGTCTGTTTCTGAAGCGTATAGAGAAAGAGAGAGAGAGAAAGAGAGAGAGAGAGAGAGTAAGCACGGGCTATGGGCATTCATAACCCGTGACTATATAATATCATCTTAGTTCTCAGGGGTGACACCGCATGGTTAACCAATTTCTTTTGTAATAATTTCATAGTGTTATGGGCTGCGGTACATATGGACTGTAAGCAAGTTTTTCACCCTACTGCCTTAAAAAAGGACGTAAAAAGGAACGAAGGCTGCTGGGGATCAAAACTGTCATTTGATTGTTATTGTGTATTTAGATTCAGTCTACAGTCTAGTTAGATCTGTGAACCGGGAATACTAAGTTGAAGGTGTTTTATCAGATTCTATGACATTGCTAATAAAAATAAATAATTTAACTAAAAAGTTGGTTTTACTTTAAAATAAAGCCAAATGATTGTTGCCAATCAATGTGGTGGAATTCGAGTCAAGAGAACCAAGTTCCATCTCCAGGTGGCAGGCTCATACTAATGGGTTTTTTCGAAAACTTATGTACGACTTATATTGTAGGTTAGACATAAAGACGGCGACGGCTCACCATTTGTCACGTTGTCCCAAAATGTCGTCGATGGAAGGAGGGTCGAAACGACTTGTCTAGATCTCTGTCAGGGGTACCTGTATTGGGAATGGCGTGAAAATATTTAATATTTTTATTATATTTGTTTGACAAAGTTTAATAATTTAACCACCACAATAACATTTTACGTACATAAAGGCCTCTGAAAGACCACTGCAGGGCAGTCCACTTCCTATAGTGACAAATGTCGCTAAAATCAAAGACTGATTAAAGAATATATCTTTTGACGGTGACTGACTCAATCAATCTTATTTTAACCAGTTTTAGTTAAATGTTAGATTTTTTGTTGTATAATACAGTTTTTTAAATAATATATGTATAACATTGAATAATTTCAGTTAGTAAATGATTAGGTTTTAAGAAAAAAAATAGCGACGAAGAGCAGTTGCATAATTTGAAGTTGGTTTTACATTGCATCTTATACGTCTCTACATTCTGTGTGTCTGTCAGTCTATAAGTAATTTGTTACCACATCCATTATATAGCACATCCATTCAACATTCATCATCCATTAAAGACCACGACACACGAGGAATTTTTAAAGTATAAGTAGCGTAGCGTAGCTTAGTTATTCTTTTTACTTAATGCTGAGGAGGACGGTGGTTAAATTCTGTATCGCATATGTAATTCGGTTTGAGTATTTTATTTAACGGCGGAAAATATCTTATTACTCAAATGCAAACCTCACAATGCACACCCCAAGAGACGTTTTGCGGTTTAAAACGTTTTAATATTTAATCTACTAGTCGCTCCACCAGTCCAGCAACATATCAGATCTAATTCAAAGAAAGCACTAGTAGAGATATCCGCTCGCGAAAATGAATTATTGCAACTTCATTTACTGCGACGCCGGCCGTATTTTGTGTGAATGTGGAATAAGCTTTTGCCTATGTTTTGATCTATGAGATGGTGATTTATCAAAAATGGTTTAAATGTTAGATCAATATTTGGCATTCGTACGTTGGTATAGTTTTTGTGTTTGGCCATTTCGTAATTATTTTTTATTTTAATTATTCTACGATAAAAATGTATATTTGTAATATTTAATTTTATATTTAATGAAATTCATAGTTAATATTATTATACACACATACATAACGGCCTATTAAAGTCCACTGCAGGTCATAGGCCTCTCCCAAAGGGAGAGTTTGTCATAAACGCCACGCTTGCGGATTGGCGATTGCAGTAGCAGACTACTCGCACTTTTTATAGAAAATGGAGGCAAACGAGCAGGAGGCACACGTGATGATAAGTGATTACCGCCGCCCATGAACACCCGCAATACCAGAGGCATAGCAGATGCGTTGCCGGCCTTGAGAAAGGTATAGACTCTTTTCTTGAAGGTCCCTCAGTCGCATCGGTCCGGAAAAACCGCTGACAGCAGCACATTCCATAAAGTGCAAGTGCGTGGCAGAAAATTCCGCGAAAAACGCACTATGGTGGAATGCCACGCGTCAAGGTGGTATTGTTGAAATTTTTGACTATGCCGTAAAGTACGATGGTGAAATTCAGCGGCTGGAATTAATCTGAACAATTCCTTGGAGCACTCCCCGTAGTAGATCTTATAGGAAATGCAAAGATGTGCAACATCTCTTCGCAAAGCCAGGGGATCTAGCCGATCAGATAGAGTATGGTCGTCGACGATTCGAGCCGCTCTTCATTGCATACGGAAGTGGAAATCAAATGGAAGGAGCTGACACTGGGGTGCCCCCGCCCAGAGATGAGAACAGAACTCCATGTGCGGCCGAACCTGCGCCTTATAAAGTTGCAAGCGGAAGGCCGGCATGAAGTACTGTCGTGCTCTACTGAGCACGTCAAGCTTTTTAGAGGGAAATTTGGCCTTCCCTTCCAAATGACCGCGAAACTGAACGTTGCTCGATACGTCAACGACAAGGATTTCGATACTTAAAAATTTAAACTTAAAAATTAAAAAAAAAATATCTTTTAGTGATATTTATGATTCACATGATTCTAACAATGCATACAATAGTTTTATTGAGGACTTTAAATTATTATATGACCTTGTTTTCCGTATAAAATTATAACCTTAAAACTAACAATAAAGTACAATGGCTGTCATGTGGTATAAAATTGTGTAGTAAAATCAAAAGAAAATTACTATGGGAAATGAGATTAAAACCGTCAGAAAAAATAAAAAAAAATTCCATAAATATTCTAAAACATTTAGAAAAATTATAAATTTAACTAAAAAAAGCTCAAAATAATCATAAAATACAAACGGCATCAAACAAGTCTAAAGCAACCTGGAGTATTGTTAATAGCGTAAAACAAAACTTCCAAAAGACCCCATTAAAAATAGTATTAAATAAAAATAACAAAATAACAGACCCGAACGAGATAGCGAACGCGTTTAATGATTTTTATTGACAAAATTGTACCAACCAAAAATTCAGAAAGCAATGTGACGACTTTCATAACGACTAAAAAGAGTCATTTTCTCAAACCATGCATACCAAATGATGTTTACAAATAATAAAATCTCTAAAAATTCAAACAGCGTAGGATTTGACGGCGTATGTACTAAAATAATAAAATGTGCTGCTAATATTATCAGTGACCCATTATCTCACATTATTAACCTAAGTATTAGTACCGGTGTATTTCCAGATGCATTAAAATATCTATTATTAAACCCGTACATAAAAAACTAGATAAAGAAAACATGGAGAATTATAGACCCATATCCTTAATACCTATAATGGCAAAGATATTTGAAAAGTACATTTATATAGCACTCTATAAATACTTTGAATCGAGCAACATGTTTAGCAAAGAACAAAAGGGATTTAGAGAAAATAAAACTATAAATATGGCTATATATGAGTTTCTGTACAGTGTATTAGTAAACGTAGACAACAGAACTCCCATTTGTTCTGTTTTTTGTGATATGACACAAGCTTTTGACTATGTTGACCATAAGATACTACTTCTAAAATTAGAACGTTATGGAATTCGAGGAATACCACTACAGCTTATCAAATCTTATTTAGATAATAGAAAACAATACACTGAAATAACAAGTATCAATTTAAAAACCAATCTTGAAGAAACATATTTCTCAAATGAACGTATAGTACAATATGGTGTTCCCCAGGGGAGTGTACTTGGTCCACTCCTTTTTATAATATATATATAAATGACTTACCTCGTGTTACAAATCAACCTATGACATTGTTTGCTGATGACAGTACTGTAACAATTAAATGTGAAAATACTGACAATTATAAAAATGACATTTTAACAACTTTAAATTTAATTATTAATTGGTTAAAAAACAATAATTTAAAATCAACTTAAGTAAAACTAAAATAATTCATTTTCGACAACGCAATACAGCTGCTTCCAATTATCCTGACGTTACCTATGACAATAATAAAATCGAAGACGTTGACATGACTAAATTCCTAGGACTTAATAGTAAATTAAATTGAAAGTGAACTATTTAAGCATAATTGGCAGAGCCTAGGCTACAGACAAGTGCAGATATTTATTCTTACTTGGATTCTAGAACATTTGATGTTTTTGAGGAGGGTGGCACTGAAATTATTATCAGCTCCACCGATGAGGGTTTGCAGTGAACAACTATTTAGTGCTGCTAGACAAATTTATTCGGACAGAAGGAGCAGTCTGCGAAATGTTGATAAGTTATTGTTTCTTACCTATAATATAACAATGTGTCACTGTAAATACAAATAAGAATTAACGATAACAGGCACCTACTTGAAATTAATAGTATCTAATAGTCGTTTAGCTTTTGTTTCTTGTTAAAGTGCCATAGAAAATGACGCATTAAGTATAGAAGACGTTAATTTTTCTTATGATTTCATCATCATTTTGATTTGTTTATTACATAAATATTAAATACCTTTTAACAGTGGTAGAGCCACGCATCAGCTTTTGTTGACCGAGGAAGTACCACGACCTCACAGAATACGGTTGTGAAGTAGAAGTCTAACAAACTTCTGCGTTTCGTCTGGTGAGTGCAGGTAACCGGTGGCCCAAACACCTCCCTCCCCCAATTCTAGAGGGGGCACTGGAAAGAGGCTGCATCTGCTAACCGTCTAT
Source organism: Sericinus montela (assembly GCA_029286605.1). Classification (NCBI taxonomy): domain Eukaryota; kingdom Metazoa; phylum Arthropoda; class Insecta; order Lepidoptera; family Papilionidae; genus Sericinus; species Sericinus montela. Next base: position 9,630 of record JAGSMR010000900.1, read on the forward strand.
TGACGGCAGTTTCTTCTGCTTTCGCAGGTGTCGGGCTTCGAGGCAAACTCATTGCCCGAGCGTCTTCTCAGGGGCTGCTGCTCCCCGGTCCTGGAGTACCCGCTTTCACCCATTATATATGTCGATGTGTTGCGTATTTGCGCCATGCGTCGGGTCTTTCGTCCTCCCCTCAACGAGGTCGGGTGGGTAGCTGCAACAATTCCCTAGGAGAGGTCGCGCCGCTCTGGTGGTCAGGCGATGCTGCGGCGGGAGGTCCGATAAGGACGCCGGTTTCGCGCAGGTGTTCGTAGCGGCCCATTATCAGCGCGGTCAGCATTTTTCCGCGCCGAAGTGGGCCTAAGCATAATTGGCAGAGCCCTAAGGGCAGAGCCCTAAGGAC
>JAGSMR010000902.1:0-10977 GCA_029286605.1 Sericinus montela
GCAGACGATTTTCAACTATACACGCAGTCAACCTTTGAAAACTTGCCCACTGCAATTACTACCATTAATGGTGATTTGACTGCTGTAAGTCAATGGGTAAGAGCTATGGACTAACGATTAATCCATCTAAGTCCCAAGCTATTATTATCGGTGGAGCAGGCTGGATTTCGAGAGTTGACTGGGATAGTCTTCCCTTAATAACATTAAATAGCGTTGTGATACCATTCAGCAAGTCTGTTAAAAACTTTGGAGTTCACTTTGATAATACTTTCTCGTGGTGTCATCAGTTAAAGGAAGTTAGCAGGAAATCATTTGCTGCCATTGCTTCTTTGCGGCGTTTATGTTCTTTTCTCCCCATTCCTACTAAAATTATGTTAGCACAATCCTTACTCCTTTCCATTCTCGATTATGCTGACGCAAGCTATCTTGACTTAACCGAAGTTCAACTAAACAAGCTTGAGCGAATTCAAAATTTAGCTATTAGGTTTATTTTTGGTCTACGCAAGTATGACCATGTCTCCGACTTTCGTAAAAAGCTCAAGTGGTTACCCATTCGCCTTCGCCGGAATCTGCACACTGTATCTCTTCTGTACTGTGTATTGTTCAATCCTACGACACCAAGTTACTTAAAGAGTAACTTTAAGTTTCTTGGTCATGACAGACCAGATAGAGTTTTACGATCTGCAGGAGAATTTATTCTCACTCCTCATGTTTACAGAGCCAGCTATTTTAAGCATTCCTTTACGGTGAAAGCCATTTGTTTATGGAATGAGCTTCCTCCGCATATCCATCGAGCAAAAACATTAGAAAAATTTAAGACTGAGGTTAAAAATCACTATTTGTCCCTATGTTAACTCTCTGATGACATTTGTTTTTTATTTTTTTCCTTTCCTTTTGTATTATGTTATTTATTATTTATATATGTATTATAGGTGTCTATATTTTTTATCTAGTTGTAAGTATGTCTATTATATAACATGGTTATTCGTATATATTAGTGTATTATTGTTGTAATAATATTATATATAGGTTTAGTTTATTTAGATATTAAAATGTATGTCTATTGTTTGGACCACTTACCTATGTTCAATAATACAATTTTCCTTAGCCTTAAGGTTGTCTGGAAGAGATCTCTCTTTAGCGATAAGACCGCCTTTGTATTTACCCATAAGACTTTCTTCTCTTTTGTAACTTTTATTTCTTTTCTTTGTGGTATACAATAAAAGCATATATAAATAAATAAATAAATAACTTTACTAAATGTGGTATCCTTAATAGCCAAATAACGATATTATTCGTACATAAGTTTTATTTTCGAAAAACCCATTGGTCGAGCCTGCCACCTGGGGATCGAACTCTCTTGATTAATTCTGACCGCCCAACCACTCGACTATCGTGACTTATGTAAATAGATGTCGTTTATTTTATCCATTTCATAAAATATTAAAACAATGTTAAAAAAACTATGTTATGGGATGAGAAAAATAGTGTCGATGACAAAAACATTCTGCTCAACTCAGTTAGCAGAATGTTTTTCATTAAAAAGTTAAATAAGTATGACAGAATTTCATTTACAAATTCAATTTATCCAAAATTAAACATACAGGAAATTTTAAGTTTTAATTAATTCATAATTTTAAGTTTTTAAAATGAGATTTACAAAACTCCTGAATAGTATATCTTACCACACAGGTACTTATTTTTGCGCTAGTAAAAGCCCTATTTGTGCATAAATAGTTTCCCCAATCACAAATTTATGTTTAAACATTGCATAGAAAGTGAGAAATAAAGAAAGAAAATATATACATACATACTTACATATAGAGATAAAGTTTATGTTTAAACATTGCATAGAAAGTGAGAAATAAAGAAAGAAAATACATACGTACATACACACATATAGAGATAAAGGGCAATATCAACATATTGCTCTGATCCCAATGTAAACTTAAGCACTTGAGGTATAAAAATATCTTCATGCAATTCCCAATACAGGGGTAGACAGAGGTCTAGCTAAGAAATTAAGTCCATTTGACCCACCTTCCACCGAAGATATTTTTGGGACAACGTGACAGGTGGTGAGCCCGTCTCCGTCTTTATGTCCAAGCCAACGATGTTATTCGTACATAAGTTTTTGAAAAACTCATTGGTACTGCCACCTGGGGATCGACACTTGGGTTTCTTGACTCGAAATTTCGACCACCCAACCACTCGGCTATCGTGATTTGAGGTCTGAAAATTGGAAATAACGAAGGCACCACAAACACCCAGATCCGAGAAAATGTAAAGAACCCGCGAAAAGGAATAATTCCTAATTATTGCCACAACGTATACATACATAATGGCCCGTTATATTCCTGCAGACATAGGCGTCTCCCATCCCATCCTCCCTGGATTTGCCACAATCGCAAGGTTAGATAATTGGATTGGCGATCGCAGTACCAGACCACTAGCACCTCAGACGCTGCTGCCCATCTTAGGTCTGATTATTTTGAACTGATATTATTAGTGATAGTTATCCCACCATATTTGGTTACCATAACAATATGCAAGGCTATTTCCCTTATTCGCCTCTTACGACATGCACGGACAGAAAGGGAGTGGCAATATTCTTACGCCGTTGCCACCACCAAATCTCACTTGTAACACAAAATATTAAAACAAATAAACTTAAGTTTAATTTTAAAGCCATTTTTGCTATGTTACCAAACTACAGCGCCAGTATTCTGGCGGAGACATGAATATTAAAATAAAGAAATAAAAACGCGAGTAGTCGCCTGACTTTATCATATTTTTATTATTAGTGTTTCATTTTTTTTTTTTACTATAACGCAATACCCGATCTTAAATAGCAATATGAATAATACTAATAAAAACTTGGGTGGTCGGAATTTCGAGTCGAGAGACCCGAGTTCGATCCCCAGGTGGCAGTACCAATGAGTTTTTCAAAAAAACTTATGTACAATTCTAAAATAGACGGCTTGGACACAAAGGCGGCGACGGGCTCACCACCTGTCACGTTGTCCGAAAATATCTTCGGTGGAAGGTGGGTCAAAGGGACTTAATTTTCTAGACTTGACCTCTGTCTACACCTGTATTGGGAATTGCGTGAAGATATTTATTTATTATTATTTATTTATACTAATAAAAACTTATAAACTAAAACTGACACGTTTTATCACTAAATGCTCTGTAAATATATTTTATCAGCTACTATTTATACCTGACAGTAGTATGTACATGTATGTTTGGTTTAAGCCCCGTATCTTCGGAAATTACTTTAGTAAATCCACATAACAATCAAGAGACAGTAATTTTTCACAATTTTTCTATTTGAAGCTAATGGTTGCGGTTTCGAATCGGCTAGGGGAACAATTTCGTGTTATAAATGTAAATGTTTGTACTAGAATCATAGATTATATAGCATATTGTACCATTTTCATAAAGACTAAGACGACTAAGAAAAAAGTCACGATAGCCGAGTTGTTGGGTGGTCGGAATTTCGAGTCGAGAGACCCGAGTTCGATCCCCAGGTGGCAGTACCAATGAGTTTTTCAAAAAAAACTTATGTACGAGTTTCATCGTTGACAGCCATAAAGGCGGCGACAGGAGCTTTCCTACCTGTCACGTTGTCTCGAAAATATCTTCGGTGGAAGGTGGGTCAAAGGGACTTAATTGTCTAGACTTGACCTCTGTCTACCCCTGTATTGGGAATTGCGTGAAGATATTTATTTATTTATTTACTAAGACGAAGATAGGCTCACGTCCTGTCACGTTATCAAAGTCAAAGACAAAGTTTTTATTGAATTCATGAGTAAACTTAAGACAGTCTAAGAGTGTTAAGTACAATATAATGTTACCCATTTGGGCAAGTCAAAATAGCCGAGTGATTGGGTGGTCGGAATTTCGAGTCACCCGAGTTCGATCCTCAAGTGGCCGTACCAATGGGTTATTCTAAAAACCTATGTACAAATTATATCACTGGCTTGGACATAAAGACGGCGACGGGCTCACCGCCTGCCACGTTGTCCCGAAAATATCTTCGGTGGAAGGTGGGTCGAAGGGACTTAAATGTCTAGACTTGACCTCTGTCTAAATACTAAAATAATATCTTCTATAATAGGTTATGAACCTATCGCCATCTCAGTGTCCAAGGTCTAATATAATAACATACTACTGTATTAACATAGATATATATTTATATGTATGTTATTTAGGTTAAAATTTAAAAATTATATTAAAATTATAAAAATATCGTAGGAGCGATAAACTCATTCCGCGAGGTTGTTGCTCTACCACAGGCAGTTATTTTAGGCTTTGCTTAACCAACATTTCATATTCATTATAATCAACCACAATTAGCTTTTATATTTTATTTCCATTTTTAAGGTCCCATCCGAAGCCATATTAATGGGTTTTATTTTTCTAATATTCTTTTCGACTGTATTTTGTTTTATATTTATATAGTTTGACGAACCAAACCTCTCTTATCTGTTTGGTGTAATTACGAAGTTGTTGTAAATTCCAAGTGTTTGGATAAAGGTTTGAAATAGTAATAGCAATCGACAGATGCTGGGATAACTATCTTAAAATCAAATCGACCTAATTCTTAGGCGTGAGCTATGTGGTGCTACGACGGTCAATACGCTCACTTAAGCTTGACAAACACTTAAACTATCCACTTATATTTCATGCAGCTAAAATTTGAAATAATTATTAGTTTAGTTTAGTTTATCTGAGATTAGACTGACTGGTTTTCATCAACAACAAAGCACATAGTTTGCATGTGGACCGGAATATCTAATCGAGCAAACCTAGCCACCCAAGACTTTTACACTTAGTTTACTTCATGAACTCATCAAACCCTTAAAGTTATCCACGACTAGAGGAGTGACCGTAACGAGATGTTTTGCGCTTTATACCGCGACTGTTGGAAAATTCAGCAAGTCTGCTGTCTCTTCATCCTCTATCCACGGCACGGCATAGACACTCGACTGTCAATAATATCTGTAGTATTCAGATGTTAATTGAACGAACCATGTGCAATAATAGTGCTGATTGCAATATGAATATTGGAAACATAAAGATACGAATACTCGATCAATGTCCTAATTGTAAATGTCTTGTCTCTACAGTCTTCAAATACTATTTTTAATAATATTACAAAATAATATTACATAATAATATGTACATAAATTTTTAAAAAACTCATTGGTACGAGCCTGCCACCTGAGGACTGAACTCGGGTCTCATGACTCGAAAATCCGACCACTCAGCTATCGGGACTTGTCCAGTAATGGTACTAATTATTATACGAATATTGGAAACCTAACGTTACGAATACTCGATCAAAGTCCTAATTGTAAAGGTCTTGTCTCTATAGTTTTCAAATGCCATTCTTCTTTCAATTTCCTATTATGCTACCTAATATTTGTCCAAATTAATTGTGGAAAAACCATATTGTGTACTTATTATGCAGGATCACGAAATGTTTATTAAATCAACCGTAATTTATGTCCCAAAACCATTTTAATGAAAGCTACAACTGTTGAGGAACCTTAGTTATGTAATTGGATTTAGTGTAAATTAAGTAACAGTACTTATTAAGTTATAGTTTGGGCTTTAACTTGATAGCCGTGGTAGCGTAGTAGAGCGCTCGCTTAATAAAGCGAGTGTACCAAGTTCGATCCCGAACTACTATATTATAAGTGGTAAAAGTAATTTTGAAAATTTATAACGTGCTTGCGGGTCAAGGGAAATATTGGACTCACCGAACATCACAACGAATTCTATCTACAACAGGTTCGAAACTCGTCGGTACTTACACCGAATTTTTAATCGTGAGTTTCGCCTTCAATAATTATTCAATATTGTCGTAAGAGTTTTAATAATTTAAAAGCAATTACCTTTTTTATGGCTTTATGTCACTTAATCTGGCAATACCGTTGGGAAAAATGGGGGTGATAAATTAATTGATTGATTATAGCAAATAATCTATCGGAATAGGCCTTTATTCTGCTGAGGATCTATCTAGTAGGTAAATAAGAAAGTCTTTATAATTACAGAGAAAAACCAAAGGCAAGAATTTTTATATAATGATATCGGAAATAAGCCCTCAAGAAGCTGTAATCTAATTCATAAGACGCGATAAAGCGAGAAAGATTACTTTTGAAATATGGCGTCGTTAACTCTAATATTTGCTTTTAATTACTGAAAAGAACAATGTAGCCAGTGCCGAATTTATTTGTAAAGGACAAAATGAATAATATTTATTTTCTCTGTACGTAATACTGAATAGACCTTCACTCACGCTTCCTATTATTAAAATAATCATGAAATTTACCCACTATTTCAACGAAATGAGCATCTTCTTTGTTTAAGTTAGGTATCAGCACAAATTAACATTTTACATTTTATTTTATGCCAGAATTTCTTATGTATATATATAGGGACAACATCTCACACATGGCTATGATCCCAAAGTAAGTAGCTGAAGCGCTTTTATTATGGAATCAGAAACAATGAAGGTACCACACACACCCAGCCCCTTGTTTTCTACATTGACCCGACCGGGAATCGAACCTGAGACCTCAGAGCTAGCGACACCATGAAATCCGGCGTGTATATCATTCGTCCACGGAGGTTGTCGAATATTTCATGTGAGAATTCCCTATTATCGCTAAGTTATGTTCCCTTGAATGCAGCAAGGTCATATATTCTGAATGCTATCACCACTTGATTTCTACACATTAGTCAATGGCTTCTTTGGTAGAAGTCTACCACCTACAATCTAGTCTGATCTGAGTTTATTCGTAATACGTAATGGGGGATACTAATGCCCTGCAGCAGACTCTATATGCGATATTTAATGTACGTCACTCGATGGACTTTGGCGCTGGGTGACCTATGTGAAACTTTAAACAAAAAGGTTTTAATCAAGGGACCATATCTTCACGCCATTCCCAATACAGGAGTAGACAGAGGTCTAGAAAATTAAGTCCTTTCGGCCTAACTTCGACAGAAGAAATTTTTAGGACAACGTGACAGGTGGTGAGCCCGTCGCCGTCTATGTGTCCAAGCCAACGATTTGATTCGCCTTAGGGTTCAAACTCATGTCTTTTGAACTCGAATTCCAATCACCCAACCACTCGGTTATCGGAAATTAGAATTAGATTTATAATATGAGCTATCATAAAACCGTTTTTAAATCATAAAACAATCCCAACCGAAAAGCAAGCACATGGCGTGTCCATTCAGTAATTTTTTAACTCGTGTTCCTTTTATTTTATTTCGTACCTCTTTCATTATCATTAACTAAAGTGTTATTTATTTGCAGGCAACAAATTACCGCAAGTCAGCAAGTAAAAGGAAATGGAGTAATCTTTCAGTTTCAGTAACTAAGTGTACAATTAACAAAGCGGTAGTCAGTTAAAAGAAATTAACGAACAGAGAGAAAAAAGTATACGAAATTTTCGTTCAATTTGACGTAGGGCTACTTACAAATTACCCTTGGAAAAAACCTGCCCTGTGGTTCTGCGTTATAATTTACCACTCCCATTCTTCCCGTCGATGGGTGTACAAGGTGATTCAGGAAAAACCTTGAAAATTTCTTCTCCTGGAAGGTGACCGCATAACGTAATTAAAATCCAGAAGACCGATGATGAGTGACGTTCAAAGTACAAGGATTCTGCTACTGATACGAGATACTGATACTGCGATTGTTAACCTGCTTACTAAGCATGCAGATTATAGCAAGCACCACCAATAATAGATGCAAATAAGGAGGCCGATTATATTTCATTATTAGATTTTTTTACGTAGTTGTTTCGGTAATAAAATAAAACAATCATAAAATTTTCCCTCCAATCGTAACAGAGCATTTAAAGGAAAAAGATAAAAAGAATAAGAGATTATAATAATAAATGTGTATTATGCATGTATTTTGTTACATATTTAGTTTTAATTTATTCAATATATAGTCACGATAGCCGAGTGTTTTGGTGGTTGGAGTTTCGAGTTATGAGATCCGGGTTCGATCCCCAGGTGGCAGGCGTGTACCAATGAGTTTTTCAAAACCTTATGTACGAATTATATAGTTGGCTTGGACATATAGAAGGAGACGGGCTCACCAACTGTCACGTTGTACCGAAAATATCTTTGGTGGAAGGTGGGTCGAAACGATTTAACTTGTCTAGACCTCTGTCAACCTCTGTATTGGGAACGACATGAAGAATTTTTTTTTCATTTATATGAGGAATATGAATAAGTTAAGATATTGGTATAAGTAATTAATAATTTTACAATTATAAAATGCGGTGGATTACAGCATATTATTAAACTAATGAACGCAGTGGTTATAGTCTGTTTGAAACTAATTTTAAATGATCAATTGATCTTATTTTAGTGTGTTTAGCTATTCTGAGTTTGACGTTATTCAAATTAAATTATCCTTTGACGGCTTTCAAATAGTTGCAATGTCTATTACTCAGATTAAATTCAGATCTTCACGTGACAGTTTAAACATGACAAGTCAAACAGCTGACTTAAATGTTGACGGGGCACTCACTTTATTAAATGTAGTATTCTTAATAGCTAAGCCAACGAAGATTATTTTTTAATTTAGAAAGTTAAGTAAGTATGACATAATTTCATTTTACAAATTTAGTTAATCCAAAATTAAGCATACATGAAATGTTCATAATTTAATTTTTTTTAAAATGAGATTTACAAAACTCCTGAATGGTATTTCTTACCACTCAGGTACTTATTTTTGCGCCAGTAAAAGCCCTGTTTGTGCATAAATAGTTCCCCCCAATCATAAATTTATGTTTAAACATTGTATTTAATTCGTACATAAGTTTTTGAAAAACACATTGGTACTGCCACCTGGGGATCGAATTCGGGTTTTTTGACTCGAAGTTCCGACCACCCAACCACTCGGCTATCGTGACTTGAGAGTTCCTCCACGCTGCAGCTGCGCCTGTCCTGGGAGTGGGCGCTGCCCCCTCCCGCCGCGCACCGCCCCGGAACTGCGACAGCTGTCCAAGTGCACCGACGCACATAGTATTTAGAGGTGCCCTGCCAAGCCAACCAAGAAAGTCACGATAGCCAATCTTAATCTTGAAACTACTTGGTTGTTATGTTTAAACTTAGAAACTTCTAATCCTGCCCTCACTGTACATATTATAAGTAGCTACTTATCTCTGTTTTAATAATGTTAATGTTGAAAGACACACGAAAACGCAATAAGTATGAGATTGGTGATATTCATATGTACACTGCGTATGTGATAATGTTAGTAAAAAATGAGTGTAATTTGCATATGACAGGGCCTATTCAATAATAAATACTAAAAGTATAAAACAGCAAAATCCTCAATATATTTAAACAGAAATACATCTAAAGATGCAGGATCAATCGATAAATGTTGTCATTCACAAACATCTTTCATTTAACAAAGTGTAATTGCAATATCTCATGTGACATGTACTACCATCACCGTCATCATAACAGTTCAACAGAAGTCTACTGCTGAACATATGTCTCTCCTAAGGATCGCCACAGAAAGGTCCTGTGTCAATTGCACCTGACGACTTCCCGCAATGTTCTGCGGTCGTCGTACATCTTGGTGGGAGACATTCTAATACAGACAGTTGTATAATCATTGACTAAGAAAGATATATTAATTAATAATAATACAAAATTGAAATAAGTGCAAGAATTCATTAATTAATTTAAAGAATTCATTAGTTACCTTATATACTCTATATAATATACTTTATAGAAATATGTATATATATCAACAAAATCAAACGTTATATACTCTTTCAAGGTGTAAATATTTTTAAAGAACTCAAATGAATTTATATTCTTTTCTCCAATGTATGTACATATACAAGCAAATAAATAACAACACAATATGACACCTAGAACTGAGGTGATCGTGCCTGACTAATAGCTGCGCCTGTCCTGGGAGTGGGCGCTGCCCCCTCCCGCCGCGCACCGCCCCGGAACTGCGACAGCTGTCCAAGTGCACCGACGCACATAGTATTTAGAGGTGCCCTGCCAAGCCAACCAAGAAAGTCACGATAGCCAATCTTAATCTTGAAACTACTTGGTTGTTATGTTTAAACTTAGAAACTTCTAATCCTGCCCTCACTGTACATATTATAAGTAGCTACTTATCTCTGTTTTAATAATGTTAATGTTGAAAGACACACGAAAACGCAATAAGTATGAGATTGGTGATATTCATATGTACACTGCGTATGTGATAATGTTAGTAAAAAATGAGTGTAATTTGCATATGACAGGGCCTATTCAATAATAAATACTAAAAGTACCTGGGAGTGGGCGCTGCCCCCTCCCGCCGCGCACCGCCCCGGAACTGCGACAGCTGTCCAAGTGCACCGACGCACATAGTATTTAGAGGTGCCCTGCCAAGCCAACCAAGAAAGTCACGATAGCCAATCTTAATCTTGAAACTACTTGGTTGTTATGTTTAAACTTAGAAACTTCTAATCCTGCCCTCACTGTACATATTATAAGTAGCTACTTATCTCTGTTTTAATAATGTTAATGTTGAAAGACACACGAAAACGCAATAAGTATGAGATTGGTGATATTCATATGTACACTGCGTATGTGATAATGTTAGTAAAAAATGAGTGTAATTTGCATATGACAGGGCCTATTCAATAATAAATACTAAAAGTATAAAACAGCAAAATCCTCAATATATTTAAACAGAAATACATCTAAAGATGCAGGATCAATCGATAAATGTTGTCATTCACAAACATCTTTCATTTAACAAAGTGTAATTGCAATATCTCATGTGACATGTACTACCATCACCGTCATCATAACAGTTCAACAGAAGTCTACTGCTGAACATATGTCTCTCCTAAGGATCGCCACAGAAAGGTCCTGTGTCAATTGCACCTGACGACTTCCCGCAATGTTCTGCGGTCGTCG